>OZ024891.1:38966747-39479247 GCA_964017195.1 Siderastrea radians | reverse complement strand
GCGTGAAAAAGAACAGTGGTGTAATTTGCCGTTATGAATCATGAGCCACTTTCGCTGATGTGCAAAAGAGCCCTGAAATTGCATAGCATGGAACGAATTCGTATGTTTGGAGCCCAAGCAACTGTAGAACTCAAATAACAAAATTTCTCACACATCTAAGCAAGGAAAGCAACTCACGCCCTGAAAACAACCTCCCATGTTGGTGATCCAACTTGCACACTCACATAAAGGCTTCCCACAGCCACAGCTGGTACGCTCACAGTTAATATGGATGAAACATAATCAAATCATTTCACCGGCACCCAAAATTGAGACTAGTGTGGGGTAGGGGTGCTAGATTAAAGCTGATTAAAGGAAAATCCTCCCAACACTTCTGACATTAAATTTCTGAGAGTGTCGTGGCCTGCAAACGATCCATTCCTTCCATATTCGCAAGTCCAGTCTTCCTGTGAAAATTTATTGAGCGCGGTTAGACTGGGCACTAGAACACATGTGTTGCCAACATGGCGGCCTTCAAAGGACCGAAGTTTCGATTTGGCATCCCAGAGGCTGTTACATACCAGGTAAAACGTGCTTTTTAACTGTCTATTTGACAACAGTTGAGTAAAAGGTCGAGTTAACATACTGAGCATAATAAAAGACTCCGTTATAAACTTCTAAAACTTCAATTCCTCTTCGTGTCAGCGGGATGTCCGTTTTACATTCGATATCCAAGCTTATATCAGTGCTGTGTAAGTTAAGATCCGTAGTTTGAAACAAGATTCGACGGCCACAATTCCGTGTACCTTCATGATTCGCGCATGGTTAGGTAGTAGCGAAAGAAATACGAGCATAAAATGAGACCACTGCATAAATACAAACTTTTGAAATCAGAAAAATCCGTATCAGTGCAAGAGATTTGAACCTCCTTCACTAGTTTCCAATCATGGTCATCATGGCCCCGGGCAAATCATGACCACAGTAGTCATAGCTGACGAATCATGTTTGTAAAACACGGGCATGCACACTTCAGTGAAATCTACACGGATGTAAAGAAGTAAGTATTTACTCCGTGGAAACTCTGTGGACACATTTTATGATTTAATTCCTTTACCATTTCCGGATCTTGCACAATTCATGATGGGTGAATGGTGGTCTCCAGATCATTGAATGATGTTTGAAAAGCTTGGGTCTGTGACCTGCAGTTAAATTGGCTGTAAACTGAATATATATACGAAACATGAAATGAAAATCTAAGAATACAGGGTTTTAACAAGGGCTGGCATCCAGGGATACTTGCCGGCTATTTCACATGAACTTGCTGCCTATTTGATCAAGAAATTACCTCATATTTTATGACTAACATGAGAAACATTCGCCACAAAACACGAGCATTGGATCGGCCAAGATTTATTCGTGAAAAACAAAGGAATCTTGCCTGAATTCTGAGTTATTTCAGCGGCGATTTGTGTTTCCTGTTCTGTTCAAATACCCTAATTCTTGCTCCAGGATGCAGGAAATGCATTCTAAGGGGCCCAAATTTCAATTATTTTCCAGGAGAGCATACCCCGAAGCCTCCTAGAATCTCGTGGCTTCGGTGCGAGTAGTTCATTCCCTGCCTACTCCTAAAATTTTGCCACCTACTCAGATTCCTATTAAAAACCTTGAAAATATGAAAACATGGAAAATATTAAAATTGAAAATTTGAAGTGAAATTTCACACAGAATCAAATGAAGCGAGAATTTCTAGCCTTTTTTTAAGCTTAAAGTTGCATTACAGCCATAGGTTGGCTTATTTCGGACGACAGATAAATGGTTAAGTCTTTTATTTCAACTGTACTTTATGAAAACTCTTGATGATGTCCCAGAGTTCTTATATCAAATGTGTGAGAAGATTGCTTTTTGAAGTGAATGAACTTGAGAGCAGTGACAGTACAGTGGCTGCACTCCGTGTTCAGTTCAATCTTCACTAGGATTTAACATCATGTATGAGATCACATCTTCTAAGCATTTTATCTCCAGTGCGTTATGCTTGGATAATGAGACAAATCCAGAGCCTAAGCCATGCTTGGTAACATGGCTGATCTGCGAGTGTAGCTCTGTAGTTACATTTTATTGTTTCTTGGTCATTTAACTTTGCCGGTGGTTGCTTGGTTTCTACAGAGCCTGGTTTACCCTAGCCTCCTATGTACACAGACATTCTTTATTGGGCCTTGTCATGCACTTTTCCTCACAAAACAGAGCCATCATATGTGTTAGTATATGATGTGTGGCCAACTCAAAGGACCAATCATCACTGTCTTGCAATTTACACCAACTCCCACCGTGAGCATATGTCACTTATGAGTTTTGAATTATTCCCGTTTCACTTGAAATAACTTCTTGTCAACTTCGCATGAAAAGCTGATACTTTATTGAGTTGTTTCCTCAGTTCAACTCAAGGTAATTTGGAGATGGATACAAACTACACATGAAAACAATTGAGTAAAGTGACATAATAGAGTTCAAATTTGGTGACAACAAGGTCAAATTTTGGTTTTACAAAATCTGTAAATAGTCTGCGATTGGTGAACATATTTGTTAATTGGTTCTGTCTATCAGATATTTGTGGTGGGGGGGGGGAGGAATGGATTGAAAGACAAGCCCTAAGAGCATGTGCATTGGAGGCTGGGTTTACGCTACAATTAAGTCTCTTTGAAATTGAGGCATCACACAAGGAACAGACCCCAAATGTAACATCCAGTGAAATTACGAAAATATCAGTAAAGAAGGGCCAATGGCTGTATTTTGTTCCTTTCTGAAATATCCCCCCCCCTCACCCCATCTTTTACTCCAGCAATTGGCTGTAAGATGACTAAACTTAACTCACCAAGGCTTTTGCTTCAGAGTCCAAGATTCAAACCCAGTCCACATCGATAGGAGGCAAAAACTCTCACCACTACACTATCCCTGCTTCCCAAATAATAAATGATAATACAGTGTCACACCTAGGAGAGGGGCCTTATGGGGAAGGCATGGTGGCTGTAGTGGCCGGTGCTCTGGACTTTCAGTAGAAGATTGAAGGGTCAATGCTTTGGGGTGAGGTTGGTCTACTGTCATGTTGTTACCATGTTGACTCTCTCTACCCAGCTTCATCAATGGTAATGGAGAAAAAGTGCTTGGGGAACCATGTGATAGACTGCCATAACATTTGGGAGTGGAGGGGAGGGGTAGCAATACTCCTTATTGCTCTATGTTAAAGAAACCAGTTTAAGCTTTATCAGGCCTGGGCCCAGTTGTTCAAAAGCTGGTTAAAAGTTAACCTGGGATTAAAAAATTAATCAAGGTCCCTCTTTTGCTCATTCAAAAGAGTTTTCACAGCAAATTACAAGTGACCAAAGTCAGAGTGTAGGGCAAAAAGGATTTACAGAAACCCGCATCGTTTGGCTATAAAACTGATTTAAAATTTTGACTCTAATCCTGGGTTAGTGTAATCCTGTTTTGAACAACTGGACCCTGGAGAGCGAATTTTTAGCTTGATTTATAGTAGACAAGTGCTCTCACTAATGCACCCTCCCTTCCCCAAATAATAAATAATAAGAAGGTGAAAGCAACACATCAAGGAGAAGGGAAAAGCCTGAGCCCCGATCCTTTCACTTAAAGTAAATAAGGCTTAATAGCTGGATTTTTCCTTCCTGCACCCCCCCCCCATCTTTTACTGCAGGCCCCCACCTGCAAGATAACACTCTTTTAAATTTAGCCTATTTTCACACTCCGACTCAATTGCTCATATGGGGTGCGAACAAATAATTTATGTTTACAAACTCTATACATAGAGTGTGTATGAATACCAATAAATCGACGGTTTCTGCATAGTAAACGTTACTCATGTTAAATGATTTTCTTCACAGCCAGCTTTGCTACAATTCTGTTATTTTTATTTTTTTTAACTCAGTAATTATTTTCAAATGATGACGACCATTGCAGTTAATGATATTAACTTGAGCAGCTGATAAAAGAACAACCTGAGGAAAATTCAGGCTTGAACGAGATTCGAACTCATGCCCTCTGCGATACCGGTGCCGCACTCTAACCATCTGTGCTATCAAGCCAACTGGGAACTGGTCATTTGTGAATTTGTATTAATCTCGGTTTATCAGCTGCTCAAGTTGATATCATTAGAGTTGTTCCCCACAAAAACCTTAGAGATGCAAATTTCCACTTCGTAACCTTAGGCATGCAAATTAGACAGGCGTTCTCAATTACGTCTTCATTGTGTTTGATAACAAAGAAAAACGAGCATAACTTTTCACTGCACACAGACTGCAATTTAAATTAAACTTCCTCAAATAACGTAAGACGTCGCTCAGTTAAATATGTACATAATTCTATGACACTTGGTAACAGCCCGGGTGCCGCCAAATTCCTGTTGTGCATTTGAAATCTTTTAAGTTCTTAACTATATGTTCAATTTTTACTCTCTTGCGTGAGAGTTCTCGATTAAAGCGTCTAGCTACTCGTTTGTCTCTACGGTTCATTCTCCGTATTTGCGCCTGCCTAAATGGCGTTAACAGTGGTGGATTGTCTGGATATCCTTGTCTGCTAAAGAAACTACACCTGCAGGAATATCTAAAGCTAGCCCGGACCCTAATGGCTGCATTAAACGATAGCTCTGCGAGTCTTGCGTGCTTCCTAAAAATCCGGCTTGAAAGAAATCGGATGTGACCCCTGTTATCGCATAGCATTTGGGTGTTTAGCAGATGGAAGTGTCGATGGCTGCCATAAAATTGGCGCTGTGGTTCGTCTGATGGGACAAGAATTTCATGGGGCGTAACATCAATGCACCCAACGGCATTCGGGAAATGTTGCCAAGCGCCACGCATGCCATCCCATTCTCTGAGACTAGGCCAGGAAACTGCAGAATTGAAATGGTGACACAAAATACTTATTCCTTGGTAGAGAAGCGAACAAACAGTTTGAGGGCTTACATCAGATATGAGCGCGAGGGTGTTCAAATGCGGATATTTCCTCAACCAAATAAAAACAAGCAGTATCCTGTTCACAACATCTAGTTTAAACCTTCCCATTCGCTGCCTAGGGTTCCCTCGTCTTGTAAGCATAAGAAAGCGTGGAGCAGTTTGATACACGATCTCTAGAAATGACTCAACAGTTTCTCCAGTATTCAGCCAGAACAGGGACTGCTGTCGACGGATGAGAGAGAACACGTCCCGTCCACGAAACCCTTGACAATGAAAGTCATAAAATAGCCGGTGTCTTAGTGGTAGCTGAGTCTCTAGTGAAGAGGTGAGGGAGGAGAGTGAATAAAAAAAGCAATTGCCCCAGTACGCTGACCAATAATATCATATTTCTTTTTATATCCATGTGAAATGTCGGGGGAGGTGGTATCTGAGTCAACACTTGTAATATTTGAGCTACAGCGCCTAGAGTAACACATACGGCCATTAAACGCCGCGCGTCGTCCGCTCGCTCCATTTTCGTGGACAAGAGAATAAGGCGATGAAAAAACTTATCCTAAAAGTGTTTTTCTGAAGAGCAACACGTGTTTTTGTTTTTGTTTTTGTCAGAGTCACAACTGGAATGGTTGTTTGTGTGGCTCAAGCACTCTCCGAAAACGTAGTTTTCTGCATGTTGTCGCGATAAATAGAGACGAGGGGTGGGATAAACGGACGGATCATTTCTTGACTAGAAAGAAAGGATACGAGATACTAGCGGGCAACACGTCTTTTTCAAAGCCACCCAAGGGAATTTAGAGCTGCCGCAAGATCAATGGTATCTTGCGACCGCCAATTGAAATATTGCAATTTTTGCCATCAACGTGTGAGGAAAAAACAAGTGCACTTTGTGGGATCTTTGCCGCAAGATCAATGGTATACTGCGACCACCAATTGTAATATTGCATTTTTTCGCCATCAACGCGCGAGAAAAGAATATCGTGCACTTTGTGGAATTAGAACATGGTCACACCCACTCAGCCAATCAGTGTACAGCATTTCGATGCTCTATATTCCGTAAACTGTCTTAAATTATGTAAAGTGGAGGGGGGTTTGGAGCACAGGGAAATTGCGGGGTAAAAGTACAGAGAATTTCTGCATTCATTAGTGGTTCTATATAGAGCATACTAATGAGGCATTGTTTTCCTTTGTTTGGAAGCCTCATTAGTATGCTCTATATAGAGCATACTAATGACTAAGTAGAAACTACTAATGAATGCACAAATTCTCTGTGAATATTTATAACTAAATCGATAAAAACAACAGCTTCAACGGCGATGTCAAAAAAACCAACAAAAAATGCAGTCTTGTAATAGCAAAGCAAAAAGCAAGTCGAAAGAAAAACCATTACTTTACAGGTTTACATGAAATGAAAAATGTTCAGACCTTACTTGAAATAGAAGGACAGACTTGTTTCTCCGCGTTTGCCGGACTACGAGTGTTGTACTTGAACTTGTCTTTGGTCTCTTGGCTTTCCCTGCGGGTTCCCCACTTGCTGGTGCTGGTGGTCGTAGTGCGTAGAAGACTGCTTTCACCAGTGTAAATCTTGTGGGGCAATCACTGCCTCGAGTTCCTCAGTCCGTGTATTGGCTCATGGCTGTTTACGCATCAACTGCGATAAACCGCCCGGTGAAGCACTCTCAGTAAAACATTGCAACTCAAAGGCGTGTGTACAATAGCAAAAAGATCGTAAACAAAATAGCAACGTGATTTCAAGGTGAGATCTAAAAAATTAAAATGCAAAAATATAATCTGCACGCAAAAACGAAATTCTTCGTGGGTGTGACCATGTTCTAAGACGGTTAGACAATGAACGCTCGTGTCCTCGCAAGATAGAATGCCACTCGGCCTGCGCCCTCGTGGCATTCTATCTTTGCTCGGGACACTATATCCCATAGAACACTCTTGTTTATTGTCTAACCCTTACTAATCACATGTCAGCTGTTGTTTGCTATAATACTACATATAAATAGCATTTCTTCAACCACATTATCACTGAGGGCTTCCCTGACTTACCACACAATGTCCTGTGTTTGGAGGCCATTTGACGTAGAAGAATGTGGAACCTCTACAACGACCCAGAAAAAACAAGACAAAAACGACCGCCTCAGAATTAAAGTCGGAGAACACGAGAGAGCAATTGTCTTAGAAGCGCTCGAGAGAAACGTTGACAAGGGGTAGGATGCAATTGTACAGCAAATTTAAGTAAATATCGAGAAAATGCCTCTATCGTCTCGAGTCGTGGGCTACTACCTTGAAGGCGAGCTAAAAACAATCACGAGAAGAGTTAAAAGAATTGTCCGAGAAGCTCTGAAAGAAGCCGCCTCGGGGACTTCAACGAGCAACTGCGTGCAGACTAATCCGAACGCAGCAAGTGGCGCGAGCGGTGCAGCAAGAAGTGTCATTGACAGGCAGACTAGGTATGCAAAAAAACGCACACCAGAAGAAAGAAGGCAGGACAGGATGGCAGAGTTTGAGGAGACAAGTGAGTCAGACGATGGTGGCGAGGAAGCAGGGCCTCCGGCCAAGAAAAAAAACAACCCTGCGAGAGGCAACTATGGAAGCTCAAACAGCACATAAAGCCATGTGCCAGGAGGCTATGGCTAGCATGCAGCTAATAAACAATGTCATGAAGCAAATGAGCAGAAAAATCGACGAATTCTAACATGCTGTAGAATTTAAAATGACCTTTTTCAGTGGAAATGAATCGAATAAATCGTAGAGTCTATGTTGATTGTCGTTTCGTGATTTCTTTTTAGTGGCGGCGAATGGTAAATGCGAGACTTTGCGACGCGGCGAGACTAGTATTTTTCTCGGCGAGACCGGGACTTTTTGAGTTTTTGGATTGCGAGACCGAGATTGGGACCCCAAAACGGCTTTGCAAAAAATAGAGACTGCGAGACTTCGGTAACGCAAAAAAAAAAGCGAGACTGCGAGACCCAGTAAACTTGACTAAAAATCTTGCGAGACCCTTATTTTACCGGAGACCATTCACCACCCCTTTCATTTTCCTATTGTTTGTGAGCTGGCTGAGTGAATGGCGCAATTGATGTGACCAAAACGTACACAGTATTTAAAGACTTAATTGAGAACGCCTGTCTAATTTGCATGCCTAATGTTACGAAGTGGAAATTTGCATCTCTAAAGTTCTTGTGCGGAACAACTCTATTAAGTTTGACTGCGATGGTCGTCCTTGTTTCACATTTCATCTGCAGGTCACATATGTGAGCATTTCATATATTCCCTCCCATTCAGTAATAATTTATTATGATGGGCATGGGGTGTGATGTACTTGGTTAGTGCATTCTACTTCAGTTCTGAAGGTCCATGGCTCAAGGCATATAGTCCCTGCTATCTTGTTGTTTCCTCAAACAAGAAGCTTTACTTCACATTGCCTCTCTTCACCCAGGTGTATAAATGGGTACTGGCTACATACTGCTGAGGGTATCCCTGTGATGGATAATCATCCCATCCCGGGGGACTAACAATACCCTCACTTGCTTCTTGCTACAGAAACTGGGTTAACCTCTGGCTGTGGGGGCCTCTGGTGTGCGACTTCTGTCCCCCTCGTTAATTATTATGGGGAAAAGGGATGTCGTAGTGGGTATTGCACTTGCCTCTCATCAATATGGCCTGGGTTTGAATACCAGACTTGACATCATAACTGGGTTGCATTTGTTGAATTTGTTGTAGACGGGCTACATGTTTGTCAGTCATAGGATTGTTACATGCCAACTTTTTGCTCCTTTTCATTTTCAGGAACATCTTAGAAACTTACTAAGAAACACTCCCCCAAAGTCTTATAAATGCAATGAGTGTGGCAAGATTTTACAATCACAACGCCTTCTGCGACACTTTTCCTTTTTATGTTTTTTTTTTCTTTTTTAAGAAATGTGTCATTTATAATCACTAAAACCACTGTTCCATAATATCATACCGTTTCCGCAGCTGCAACCGTTCTGATATCTCTATTTTTAGTACATATTGGTGAACAGAGAAGCGTTTTCTGCTTGTATACTTTCTGACGAAAATTGACAAAAACCTCGTTTCCTTAAAGCACTACTATCCAAAGGCCTCGATTTCACGCCATTCCACGATTTTTAACGGATCAGTTGCGGACCACTCAGAGGATATTCCAGGGCCAGCCTGGGGATCATTTGCGGTCGGGGATTATGTAAATCTTCCGACTTGTCGGCTAACTTTTTCTTTGGCCAAACCTTCATGGTCAGAAGCTGCATCCCTACTGACGGCGTTAGATGATAAAGAAAGGAAAATTCACTTCGTGCTCTCGTTTCCATAAAACATTTGATTTCATGGTGTAAAGGAAGAAAGAGGAAATTAAAGTAATGAAACGTATAACACAAATGTTGGGCCATCTTGATATCTAGTGAATGTGTTGTTTTCTAATGACGTTCTCGTCGCCGTAGCTGCGTTGTTGCTAATGGTCCCTAAGAATTCAAAGAAGGCTATGCCACGGAGATTTGCATCTAAACCATGCGCCAAGATGATGATTAGGTACCCTTGATTAGGAACGCCAACACACAGGAAGATGGTAGCTAATAACCTCACGAAAGGGGAACAAAAAATAATAAGATTGAAAGAATTTTGAAATAGCCAGAGAAGGTTGTTGAAAGTTAGCGTAGCCCAAATTTTTCGAATTAATAGGCATTCCACTACGATCCCGGCCATGCTATACCCAGCCAAAGACGTTTTACTAATAGTTTCGTCAGGTTTCATTGCAATTATTTGTTTTAATCTGTTCACTGACGCTTCAATGTCGCTTGGAGTTTCTATGAAAAAAAGATTTTCGGTATACAATAAGTCATGCACGATAACTAGACGATCCTAGACAGTCACGGTCATGAACGCCACTTCATTTGTAAAAGGAAAATGGAACAAATTAAGTGTCATCTCTTTAATAGTAGACCTCGTTCCTTTTTCTATTGTAACTTCTTGTTTAAGTGGGGAGTACGGATGAGTTTGCGGGAAAAAGGATCTTCTTTAGGCGAAATGTTATCAGTAAAAATGAGGAAAAGGTAAACTGGTTATAAAGCAGCGGACACTTTGCGACAGGACGAGCTTTTGCACAATTTATTATGAAACGAAATAACTTTTGGGGGATAGGCTATTCACCTGTAAGGTATACAGGTGTTTTTCTAAAAGAAAAGTTGTTTGTTTCAAAGCTGCAGGCTAACACGCCAAGACCGAAAGGTCGCATAGGAAGTTAGGTCACCTTTTGGAAACAGTTTCTTTTCAATGAACAATGCAAAATTTTAGGTAATTATTTTAGATATTTGTAAAGTAAATAACTTTCTTTTTTTTATTTTTTCTTTGATTTTACCTTTTTTTGTTGCACGGAGATATTAGCCTTTCTAGCTACTCAAAATTTCGTGTTTAAATAAAGTTCATGTGTAGGTAGCCGGCAACCGGGATGAACAGCTTTCATATGATCCCGTTTGTCGGGCCGATCTAACCGGCTAACACTTTCTCGTGACATTTAACGCCGTCTCAGTCGCCGGCACTATAACGCGATTTCCTGCAGCCATCGATTTAAATCAGGGTTTGGCCTACCTTCGTGGGTGACCCTAGAGAAAAGAAAGATAGAAAAAACACGCAGCAGCCGTCAAAGAAACAGTAACCGAGAAACGATATGTCAGTGGGAAGAAAAATGCTTGGGGAAATATTTCTATTCGAAGGCAACGGGAGCCGATAAACTCCAAAATGACATATATGCGGTCTAAGGAGTGAATTTCATCGGGTAAAGAGCTTCGGCAAAGCTTGGGGCCTTACACACCAACCTTGCGTGGGTCAAAGCTTGTGAACAGCCTCCTTTGTGGGGAATGGACTGCAAGAAAAATCGTCGAGGGGAGCGAGCGGTGTGAGGGTCAGTAAGTGCTCTGCTCGTTCTGTTCACAGATATTTGGCTTTCGCTACTACCCACAGACAAGAAGTCTGATTAGAAGGAATCAAATTGTTTGATTCTCAGAATGGAAATGGAGGATAGGGATGCTGAATTAGGGATAAAATGTCACCCCAGTGAGACGATCCATAATCCTTCAGTCTTCGCAAGTCCAGTCCTCCACTAACCATGGGCATATTTATTGAGCGCAGATAGACTGGGCACTAGAACCATTGTGGTCAACATCCTCAACATGGCGGCGTTCACAGGACCGAAGTTTCGAATTGGCATCCCAGAGGCTGCTACATACCGGGTAAGACGTGCTTTTTAAGGGTCTATAACAGTTGAGTAGCAGGTCGAGTTAACAAGTTAAATTGGTAAAACGAGATCAGAGGAAGAATTTGGTTGCTAATACATTTGTATTAAACTTGGAACTCCTTTGTTCCGTTGTCGGTAGCGTGAAAGCTTACTTTTCTCGAATGTCGGTCGTTTCGCCTACGGGTCGTTTCGCCTACGTCTGGTATGGCAGTTCGCCTACCATGACAATCGTTAATTTAAAACATTAAAATCAACTAGTTTGATGCGCGATCTACGACAAACTTTACAGAAGAGTCTAGCTAGCAGAAAGCGAGATCGTAAACAAAGGCATTTTTAAAAGTCCTTTGCACTAACACGAGCGCACACATGAACAAAATATTAAAATGTCACACTGCAGTCACTTACATGTTAAGTTAAGTCTGACTGGATTCGCGTCGCTAACGTTTAGTAAGAACGCCAGAATTTACAAGAAGCAAGAAAAGTGCAGAGAACATTATTTACTTAATCCGGCTTTGTTTTGAAAAATCGGCTATGGTTTTCTCAAACCGTTCCGTCGCTATATTTTGTTTTAATATGTTCTTGCATTACCACCATTTTCACTACTACGCGACTTTTCTTTTCAAAACACCTCTGAACACTTTGCAAGACGCTTCCGTCAATCATACCTTATATGGGAAGTGTGTGATGTTACCGCAATTGAATTGAGCTCGAAGGAATAAGGATGGCGCCGAATTATCCCGTAAATAAAATTTGCGCTGGCGAGTCATACACTGACTAGTAAGAGGCTTTAGAGTCGTTGATGTTGCAAGAATACTTCACGTTTGGCATATATTTGTAAAGAAATTTCGACATTTCTTCAGAATTAAATACCCGCTCGGTGGATAATCCTATGCTGCGGATGGTAAGCGTGCGTTTAAACTCGTGAATAAGCTAAACCGAAGTGTGAAGTAATAATTCTAGCTTTTCTGTCCTGAAAATAGCACACGGCATGCTATTCACTACGAGTATAAATCTGGCAGTATCCCGAAGTGTACGAGGACGAAATTCAGGAGTGGATAGAGTATGCAACGGGAAAACGAATCATGATCGGCGTGCGATCAACCGATTTGTGAGGAAAAGGGGTTTGACAAGAAGAAAGGTACGTATGCGGACTTGTTGCATTTTTTTGGAAGGAACACTGCTAATTCTAATCACCTATCACCTCCGGAATGAATTGAAAAAACAAAATCATGTAAAGTATAAGCTTATAATGCCCTTGTAACGTTTGTTGTTCTACGTTTCGTTTCGGTAAACACATAACGGTGTGACATGATAGGGAAATTGTTATTTCTACTAGCGGGAACGGGGAATCGAGGAAAATATTTAAGCTTACTTTCAAGTTTACTTCTTCGTTATAACTCAAGACGATTGCCAAAGAACATGATGAGGGAAACAGGTCGATGTATTGTCGTAGGATCACTGAATTTCACTGAGAACAGTTGCTATTTATAGATGAGTCTGAGAAGTTCTGATTGATATATAAATAGCAACTGTTCTCGGTGAAATTTAGCGATGACCTATAACGGTATATCGCTCTGTTTCGCTTATCACGTTCTTTGGTAATCACAGTGAGCTATAACGAAGAAGTAAACTTGAAACTGTGCTTAAATATTTTCCTTGATATTTCCCCGTTCCCGCTTTTATAAATAACGATTTTTCAGATTTTTCTTGCTATCATGTCACAGCGTTAACATTCACGTAGAACAATAAACGTTATAAAGCGCTTATGCTTTGTTCTTTCATTCCATTCCTCGAGTGATAGGTGACTAGAATTTGCAGTGTTCCTTCCAAAAAATGCAACAAGTCCGCATACGTACCTTTCTTCTTGTCAAACCCATTTTCTTCACAAATCGGTTGATCGCACGCCGATCATGATTCGTTTTCCCGTTGCATACTCTATCCACTCCTGAATTTCGTCCTCGTACACTTCGCGATTTTGCCAGATTATGCTCGTGGTGAATAACATGTCGTGTGCTATTTTCAGGTCAGAAAAGCTAGAATTTTTACTTCACACTTCGGTTTAGCTGATTCACGAGTTTAAACGCACGCTTACCATCCGCCGCATAGGATAATCCACCGAGCGGGCATTTACTGAAAAAATGTCGAAATTTCTTTACAAATATATGCCAAACGTGAAGTATTCTTGCAACATCAACGACTCTAAAGCCTCTTACTAGTCAATATATGACTCGCCAGCGCAAATTTACGGGATAATTTGGCGCCATCATTAAATTATTCCTTCGAGCTCAATTCAATTGCGGTAACATCACGCACTTCCCATATAAGGTATGATTGACGGAAGCGTATTGCAAAGTGCTCAGAAGTGTTTTGAAAAGAAAAGTCGCGTAGTAGTGAAAATGGTGGTAAAGTTGCAGATAATTCTACGACCGTTGTTATTTGTAAGATAGACTAAAGAAGACGTTGAACAATCTTGAAGAATCCAGTATTTCTTCTTCTTTTTTATTCAAGCTTACATTTCAAAATATTTACTTTACATATGCCATATCAATTATTTTTAATCGTGACAAGTGCTATTAAACTTTTTTCGAACTTTTACATGATACAAGCTAGCTAGACTATTTGCAAGTCTTTTAGGTGAGATCTCTTCAAAACTATGCGAGCCTATGTGATTTCGTTTTCAATGCAAAATTTGTGTCACTGTCTTAATGCAGATTTACTGGCTACGAGCTGGACCATTCAGGCGGGAGCAGTATCGGAGTAGTTGAACAGCGTTTTTCTGGCCGTTCTGATACTGTCCCCAGCAGTCGAACAATTTCTTTTGTAGCGCCTGTACTTCTTCCTTTGCATCCGCTTCAACTTCTTGTCTGACACGAGCTTGATGGTAATAGATGTAAGCCTTGCTTCGCGATACAGGAGTTCAATCAGTAAGTAGAACTGCAGTCGGCATTGGGCACCGGCTCGGCGGTTCAGAGTGTTGTGCCACCCCTCTATGTCGTTGTTCGTTCGGATTGGTTGCTGGTAAACACTCCAATCTCTGTGGGGGAAGACGGTACTCTCGATCCACTGCTCCTTGATGTATGCAAGCAGGTTTCGGAGGGGCTGGGACTCTGCCTGGACGCTGAGGCGCACGAACGCTGGTCTAATTTCGTGGTGTGGCAAGAACGGGAGGGCCATTAATTTTCTAATGTACTGGTAAACAGCGTCGTTGTTGGTACACGCTGTTTGGAGGCCGAGCTCTTTCACCTGTTGTAGAAAAAAGGGTAAAACTTAGTGGTTTGACCAGAGTTAATAAGGCGAGATACTTTTTCTAGTCAAATCAGAATTTGGTACTTAGTCTTTAATTGAATATTGCAATATTATCCATTTTGTCACATCTTTATGTGTAGTCACTATTTCTTTCGGCATTTAACTGACATGATACTTTGCTATGAACTAACCTTCCTCCACAGAGCCTGTGTCCAGTGAAATACGCAGCTTTGAAGCTGAACTGCTGGTAGGACTGATCTCAGCGCTTTCCTTTTCGAAGTTGAGGGTAACCTGCTATTCACCGTTATAACGGCCATTGTCGCAACTATGATTTACTGAACGTAATAACAAGAGTCTTTTTTGAACCTGTGGGACTTCAACTCCTCTTCATATCACCGTGATGGGATTGTATGCAACATTTTACGTTCCGTTTTCTGGGGGGTGTCTCGAAAACTCAGACCTCAGACCACGAAAACGCAGAAACTTCGAAAACGCCAATTCCAAAATCGGACAGACTGAGTGATCGATATGATCTTATACTGGGAATTGAAATATTCTCATAAGGGCCTTTTTCTGCGATAGGCAAATTTTCACTGTTATGTAGTGGCTGTAGTGTTAAATGCATGTGGAAATCTCAAAAACACAGACCTCGAGAACTCAGGCCTCGAAAACATAGACCTGGAAAATTCAGACCACGAAAACACAAACCTCAAAAACATAAACCCCTCAAACCTCCAAAACTCAGCCAGCAAGTCTCGTTTCACATTCACGAACTGGTCATTGTGAAGAAGAGCGCCCCTCCGCGGACAAACTCTCTCTTTGTAGAGAGAGGTTCTCTTCTTTCTCCATATACATTCAGACCATCCATTTAACAATTTACCATTTTTGAAGCGATTAACTTATCAACTGTTCACCCGAAAACTTCGCCTAATATCAAAGCATGTCTTACCGACAAATCGCTGGCAGATCAGTAACAGTCGGCCGACAGTTCAGCGACAGTCGGTCAACAGATCACTGAAGAGAGTCAGCCAACAGTCGGCAGTCGGCCAACTGTCAGCCGACTGTTGGCCAACAGACGGCTGAGGGGAGCTGTTCTTCATAATTACCCACGAACCCGTGTTGCATATTATTATTATTATTGACTTTTTGCAAAGAAAAGGCAGACAGTGTGTACAATATCTAGGGTATTATATTTCATAGCACATTTTTCAACATAAAGCCAGATTTTGTAGAGTTAAGTTTATTTACTTTGATTGTTTTACAGAGGTGCTCATCGACGATTGAACCTGTAGAGTTTGTGATCTGCGTTATTTTGGTGGGACTGAGTCTCACCGCTTGCAATAAACCTATCGGTATGTCTGTCACAGAAACGATGTCCCTGATAAGAATGTTTTTCCGAAGGTCTGTGTTTTCGAGGTCTGATGTCCGAGGTCTGTGCTTTTGAGGTCTGAGTTTTCGAGACACCCAGTATTGTTGCTTGGAAAACAAATTCAGAGAGTTTTAAAACCTCACTTGACAACAGTAACATGTTTCATTGGTGAGTGATACTCGACAGTCACATTTGAGCAGTGCTTTGGCGTCATAACTTTTGCGGCGTTTGCTTCAGTGTTATGCTTCTCTAGTTTACACCTGGCTTGTAGATGTTGAAAACGTTGAATTTCTGCTTGAACAGTAGAACCATTGATACTGATGGAATGAACACAACCTTACAATTTGAGCATTTTATTTTATGTAGCAATGTGGATATGTTATAATTATATAGCATAGTGAATTTCTTTGAGATGCTAGTTATTTGATGAACTTAGTTGTCAATAGGTTCCTTAGTGAGTGATTGAGCACAAGAAAAATCAGCAATCAGCAAGCAGAGTGGGGGTTTTGTAGGGGGTCATGGAACCTTTAAACTTTGTATTGAGTCCACCACTGTGAATGTAATTTACTTGTCAGTGATCCGTCACCTTCGTGTTCATCATTTGCATGTGAGGGCCTAGCCAAAAATTCATGAAGTAAAAATAATGTATTATGCTTTTGAGTTTTTGTGGGAACTTGGCAAAGTAAATCCACCCCAAACATAAGATGAAGGGTACAAAGGGGGCGATCTTGCAGCTCTTTTGTTTTTTCTAAAAGTAATGTGTGAATTTTGCTGTGAAACAAAAACAAGTTGCTCACAAGAAAATAAGATTAAAGAGAGATTTCAAAAACTCAAAAATTTTGTATATATACCATTTACAGCCGATTTTGCTGCTGTGTGTTTGACACGGTTTTTCAAACATTATTTGCCAGCTATGATTTGCCCTTCATGTTTCATGTTTATGATAAAACCAGGTGCTAAAAGTTTGTAGATCCTCCAGTTTTTTAACTGTTTAGAACTCATGAAGTTAGTAATTCCTCTATGTACATCTTTTATGTGCAAATGTTCATCGTTGTTTCATTACCATGGGTGATTAATTTATTATGGGAAAACCGTGGTTTGCCGACTGGCATGATTTGCCCATGGTCAGAAGATAACTCTGGAAATTTGCACATGAAAGAGATATAAACAGTCGTAAAAAACAGAAAATCTGCTAATTTCCTCAACTGCTTCGTGATCATGAGTGAATCAAGATAAGCAAATCATAGCCGGAGAATTATGTTTGAAATACTCAAATACAAAATACCTTGGGGCCTACACATAAGCAGTGAAATCAATAGTTACTGTAATGTAATTATAAAGAATCAAAAGCATTGGGTACAATTATCCTGTTGTGATTTTAGATTACATGCCAGTCAGGATGCCTCATCACAAATCAAGAACTCATGATCTGATGAATCAGGCTATGATAGTAAAATCCTGTATCTTAGAATGCCAATGAACTGAATAGAAAGTGTACTGGATGCTACGCCCTGTTTCCTTCTTCAAGTCAATGCTCAGCTCACTCCTCCTGCCAATTTTTGTCGCATGCTATTCCTTACTGAGTAGCTTATACACATGTGATGTTGAAGTCAGACTGGTATGATATATGATTTGCTCCCAAACCAAAATGAAGTTTGTTTCTTACATTTGTATTACAAGACTGAAATTCATCTTGGCCTTGAATGAATTATTTTGGGAGCTGAACCAATGCGAATTAGTCGGACCACTTTGAGTCATACCAGTATGGGTAGTCTTTCTTATGTATTGAGGGAAACAAGTCATGCCCAGCTAAAATGTTAAGAAAATTTGAATCAGCTTCACCGGGAACTGCTTTGAGTTTGTACTGGTCTTATGTAGGCAATGTCTTTTTTTTCGTACTGGTCTCATGTGTATTCATCCCAGCCTGAGTCGCACCGATGTTATGTAATCGCCAACTTACATGTAAACAACAGTAACCCACACTCTTCTAAATCGTGGTGATTTCTGGTAATGGGTCATACCAAAATAAATTGAATTGAATAAATTTATCAGACTTTGTGGTGGATCCACAGAATGGCTATTCCCCCAACTGTTTCCTGATGAAAACATATTTTGGAGGGATGAGAACCAGAATACCCAGAGAAAAACTATTAGAGCAAGAAGAGAGCCAACATAAACTTAACTTAACTTATGATTCAGACTCAAGGATTCGAACCCCACCCACACTGACAAGAGGCGAATACTCTCACCACTGCACAATCCCTGCTCCCCAACCAAGCTTTCAGCCAGAAAATGAAAATTGGGCATCTGAAGGGCAGTGATTTTCAATGAATTTGGCAAAAAGTGGGCATCCATAGCATGCCTGGACATTCTTGTAGCTAAAACCATTTCCCAAACTAATTAATAACTAGTAATAGTTGACACTACAGCTGTACCCCGCTGTTAAGAGTTTTTGTGAACGTATTTATTTTGAAGGTTTCCTTTTTTCGATTTACTTAGAAACAATATTGTGTGGCATTTATTTTTCCGTAATACGATTTAGGTTTTAGATTGTTTCTACAGAAGCAAGCCATGTTTAGATTAGCACTCTGTCCAGTGCTAAGAGATGATACAAAGCTCTATTTTTTCTGTCACTTCGTTTGTACATTGTTTGGGTGCAAATTAGTCAAACCTATTAATTGAATGAGGGACAAATTAGGAGAACAATGAGCAGCAAGAGAATTAAGGTGAAGCCAATTGCGCGAATCGTGTGCCTTAAAATATAAACAGTAATGCGTGGTAAACGATTTGTTCGTCCTATATTGCTGAAATATAACTTTTCTTCTTTCGATAATCTAAGTTCTTTATTAGAAAAAACATTGCGGTGGAAAGTTCATGGGGAAATTGCACTAAAAAGCAACTTCCTGTGACATGGAAATTATTTCCGTATACGCAATGAAAACAAAGTACCACGAACGTACCTTTGATACAAAATGCGCTTTCTCGGACGCATATATCACATTACATGCAAGATTTTTCACAGAGACAAGCAACTACATGAATTAAATTTGAGATTATTCGAGTAAAATCGCAAAAGCGGCTATATTTGTTAATGTACCAAGACATCTTGTATTGTATTAATCTGAAAAGTTATAACTAATGAGGTCGTGGCTCGACTTGCAAGTATACACAAACTGAAAAATTCGACCTAGAAATGTCTCAAGAAATTCACTGTTTCCATGAGCTATTTCTAAGGGGAAGTGCTACAGTTGTTGTGTTTCCATGCGACCTCATACAATCTTGTAACGCAATATTTCTCGAGAGTTTTGAAAAACATAACTGATGTCTGTAGGTTTTACTGGTGTTGAGATTCACTCATTCGCTTAGCAACGCTTGCTTGTTTGTGGACGTACCGAGTCTTTCAGTCCCCCAAAGTGAATTGCGTCTGACAAATCGTTTCCAATCAATGATTTGTGTATGATGGGTGTCTGACAAATAGTCATACGTCTCTGGATCCAAAATTTCTTAGGCCAAACTCGAACTTTTCCTTCTCGTGGCCAGAGAATTTTCTCGAAATTTACGTTGGCTTCCTACGGGAATGAAATGAGGAAAACGGAACTAAAAACTTGAGTTTCTCTCCTGCCTTCAAAACAGCTGCTCTGTTGGTTTATATACTGATGCTACGTCATCATTACCCACTTATTCCGTGCGCCCCCTGTTCTGGCAAATCGAGATTTGATCTAATACATATACTGTATATTTTAACTGTAAGTACTTTACTTCCCTTTACTTTATATACGCGCGAGCTATAAGGATGCCACCTCGGATTTTGCGGGTGCAATAATACAGTGACAGATCCAACCTAGGAGAGGAGCCTTATGGGGAAGCTTGGTGATGTAGTGGCTAATGCATTAGTCTTTCAATTAGAAGATCAAGAAATTCTTCTCAAAAAACTTAACTCCTCATTGTCTCTCTCTAATAATGGTTACTTGAGGAAAAGTGCTGTGGGTAACCATGAGATGGACTAGCATTCCATCCAGGGGAGTAGTAATACTCCTAGCTGCCTTTGATATGTAACAAAAAACCGGGTTAAACTGTGGCCACATCGGCCACTTAAGGCCCAGAGTGTGAATTTTTTGCTAAATGTGTGGTTGGTGAGCTCACAGGCTTACCATCCTCCGTTAATGTGTGGTGGGCTGTGCATTTATCATGGCTGCGTCGGTTTATCAAATTAGCAAAACTAAAGCCGAAATTTAGGAGTTTTAAAATTGAGGAAAAACAAATAAAAACTCATAAAATTGCTGCCATGGTGTTTTGATTTGTTTCTATGCCTATTTTGGCGGTTTAAGGCTAGCGAAAGCGATGTTTTCAAAATAACGGTCGCACTCGCTCAAAAGTAGAGAAAGAGAACAAGGCGTACAACTACGCGACCCACAAATTACACTACCCAGTCGAACATTTCGCCAAAAAAGTCGTATTTGCCCGATTCGCTCACAAAACAAAATCTTAGCCTTCGAAAGAATTGTCTTCAAACGAACTTTTGGCCAAATTTGAGTTAGATTCGATCAAATCCGGGACAAAATCTCTCTGTGGTCACCTGAGTGGCGAGTTTGACCGACAAGGGAACCCAGCTGAAAGAAAAGGGATTTTTTTTTAATTTCCCCCGTGCATATACTGAGGGTGCTGGGCGCATTTTAAATTCAAAACAAAACACAATGGAAGACGCGGCCTCAGGCCAGCATAATTATAAGGCCAAGAAGAAAAAGACCGAAAAGGGAAATGAAAAACGGTGGTGGTACGTTGAATTGTTTTTTTTTTCTTTTTTGTCTTGTGTGTGTCTGCCATTTGCCATAGCCAAACAACAACAGCTATTAAGATCATGCGAAATCGTTTCGTTACGTTTAACTGGCTTGCATTTTTCCGTTTTCATGACGGGTTAACACAGAATTATGATCCGGAGAAAAAATCTCCTTGGAGGAGTGGAAGAAGCGAAGAATTTTCGTTTCACTTTGAAAGGTAAAGAAGTTTGCACCATTTGCGTCTTCCATTTTGCTTTGTTTTGAATTTTTGCGCCCAGTGACCCTCAGTCTACGCGCAGGGGAAATTTTAAAAAAATCGCTTATCTTTCAACTGGGAGCCTTTGTCGGTAAAACTCGCCACTCAGGTGACCACAGAGAAGATTTTGTCACTGACCAAAAGTTTCGCGTAGGGAGGCCAGGGGCGGCAGTTTGTTGTACGCGAATTCAAATATAATTTTAACGGAAAAATGCATTCTTCGATTTCCTTTGAGTTCGGATTTTTTGCAGATCATAGGGAGAAAGTAACTTGACGGTCGTATTCCAAAGTCTGAGCTCGATTCTAAAGGTCTATCCGCAATCGAATCTAACTCAAATTTAGCCAAAACTTTGTTTGAAGACTATTCTTTCGAGGGGTACGATTTTTTTGTTCGAGCAAATCGGGCAAATACAACATTTTTGGCGAAATGTTTAACTGGGTAGTGTAATTTGCGGGTCCTGTAGTTGCATGCCTTGGGTAGTGTAATTTGCGGGTCCTGTAGTTGCATGCCTTGTTCTCTTTCTTTACTTTTGAGCGAGTCCGACCGTTATTTTGAAAACATCGCTTTCACGAACCTGAAATCGCCAAAATAATCACAGAAACACAAATCAAAACACCATGACAGCAATTTTATGAGTTTTTATTACATTTTCCTCAGTTTTAAAACTCCTTTTCGGCTTTAGTTTTGCTAATTTGATAAACCGACACAGCCATTGTAGATGCACAGCCCACCACACAAACAGAGAATGGTAAGCCTGTGGTGAGCTCTCTCACAACTGCACTTGCCCACTCCCCGGTTAATAAATGACAGGACACTGACAGTGACAGATTAAAGGGAGAAGCGTGACCCTCTCCTTTCCTTGGTAGGTAAAGGAGGCTCAATGGCTGAAGTTTGTTCGTTTCTAAAACATTCCCCACCTCCCCCACCTTTTACTCCAGGCCCCCACATATAGGATGTTGGATGACAGTAACCCTTTTCGAAACGCTTAGTTGTTTGGGGGAAATGAGAATGAACTAATGTATGTAATGACAGCCGCGTCCTCAAGCCTTTACGCGCTCATCGAGTGACAGCATGAGGCAATTTGGGTCTGAACGTGATTGCTAGGCAAATCTTCCCGTTAAGCTTAACAGGTGATGTCGCATTTAATATTCCGCTAAGGAGGACTGGGAATGAGGCTGATGTAATAAAGTGTACATAGATCATGGTCTTTTCTCAGACAAGAAACTTAACTCTGTATTGTCTCTTCACCCATATACATAAATAGATATTCCTGCATACTGCTGGAAGTGGCTCTGTAATGGACAAGCATCCCAGTCGGAGGAGGGGGCAGAAGCAATGCTCTACGTTCCTCTGGCTGCAGTAATCGGGTGGGAGCAGGGATGTTACAGTGGGAATTGCATTTGCCTACCATCAATGCTTGCAGGGCTCAAATACCAGTCTAACTGTGCAGCACGTGTTCATTTGTCGTTGGGCTACGTGTTAATCAGTCATAGGATTGTTAAGTACCACCATCGTTAAGAAAAACGTTCGTTTATTTACATTGTTATCACTTTTTCACTTTCATTCTCAGGAACATTTAAGAAACATACTAAGAAACATTCCCACGAAGTCTTATAAATGCAATGAGTGTGGCAAGTTTTTGACGCAGTCACAACATCTTCTGCGACACGGCCGAACACACACAGCAGCATAACTGCAAGGATTCTGGCAAGTGGTTTGGCCAGTTAGAACATCTTTGCCGACATAACAGAATACATACAGGAGAGAAACCTTTCAAGTGCATGTATTGTGGCAAGTGTTTCACCAAACTAGTCATCTAAGTTTGCATCTAACTACACACACAGGACAGAGACCCTTCAAGTGCAATAACTGCATTAAGTCGTTTAGCTGGGCAGTAGATCTTCGCCAACATGAAATAATACATACAGGCAAGAAGCCATATAAATGTAGTCATGGTGACAAGTCTTTTACAGGGAAGGGAGGCCTTTGCGAACATGACAAGGTACACACAGGAGTGAAACCTTTTAAATGCGAGCACTGTGACAGATGCTTTACCCGGAAAGGAGAACTTCGAAAACATAGCAAAGTACTTACCGGAAAGCAATCTTTCAAGTGTAGCCATTGTGACAAGTCATTTAGTCGGGCAAGAGGTCATCGTGAACATAACAGACTGCACATAGGAGTGAAACCTTTTAAGTGCATGCTTTGTGACAGTTGTTTCAACCAGGAGGGACAACTTTGCGAACGTAACGAAATAGTGCACCCATTGTGACAAGTCTTTTAGCCCGGCAGGAGCGTTTACCGAACATAACAAAATACAGAATGGAGCGAAACTGTGTTTTAGGACACGCCTCGTAATAAATGTTGTAGCCGAAAAGGAAACGGCATGGAAAAAAGGCCTAGGGAAGGGGGCGTTAGGACTGACATGGCTGCAAGGGCTCTTAGTTGGAAAGGAAACGTACATTGTAACAAACTACCTGCACCAATCGCAGTTTACCTTTGTAATATGTTTTTGTTTGTCACCGGAGCCAGGAGTTTTATTCGTAGCTATAAAAAGTTTTTAAAAAAATACAGAATGATGCTAGGTCATTGGTATGTGGTTCTTAACGATAGAGAGATCTGGAGCGCTCACCATACAAGGAAAAATCAAATTGTAATCGCGCCTTTCTGTTTGGAGAAACAAAACACAATAACAAACAAAACGAAACGAAAGCCGACAACCAGTCAACCAGCCTTGGCAGAGTACTCGGGTAAGTTTGTCATCTCAGATGTCTTTCTGGATTTGAACATCGATTTCATGTATACCTCCTCCAGCAATATGATTCTGTCGAAGTTTAGCCCTGGTTCGTAACAGCCACTTTCATCCGTAGCGAGCTTGACGGGTTCGTGACATCCGAACTTCTGGCTGCTGGGGCCTGTTTCTCGGAACTCCCAAAAACTTACCGGACCCGAAAACTATTTAAGGTGCACAATACTCTTCAACAAAGACTGAAATTTTATTGATTTTAAAAGCTTAATTTAAAATCTTTATAATTTCAGGGAACACATTGGCAAGTTTGCACTAGTAATTCCCAACAATCGATAACAAGCTAATTTGACAAAAAAAAAATGAATAAATGCTTATTGTTCCGGTAACATTTACAGCGTTCGAGAATCGGACCCCTGGCAGTCATTGGGTTTGAAACGGGGTTGCTCCATCCTTGTTCCCAGTCGTCCTCGGCGCGTAATCAAACGTGATGTCACCCGACGAACTCAGCGAAAAAATTCGTCTTGGCCCCAAGCGTCCCTCTGTCACTTGATAGGACATAAAGGCCTGGGGACAAGACTGGGCTTACTCGTTACTCGTTAGAATGGCGCAGGTACATCCCAATCGAAAAGACCGAGAAAACACCTAGTTTCTGAAGAAACTATGAAACATGAGAATTTGGTAATTATCAACCGAACCTTATTCGTTCAAAAGTATTGTAACATTTAAAGTTCGTCCTAGTTTCTCGGTTCTCTGCTACATGAATTGACTGTCAGTTGGACGCTGTCTGGCTGTAAAATAAATGGAATGATATATATCGAGAGCATTTTCTTTTAAATGAACGCTAAAAGTATATACAAAACTTTGGATTTATCAACTGAATTGATAAGGTAAATTGGCCACCGTAGAGAAATTGAAAGCTGACGTTCCGAGCGTTCGCCATCCGCGTTAGCCCTTCGTCAGAGCGAATGTCGACGGGCTAACGCTCGAAACGCCAGCTTTCAATTCTCTATGGTGGCCAATCTATCTTATCAACTCAGTTGATAAATCCAACGTTTTGTGTCTCACTTCCCCACCGACGCAGCACCCCAATTTCTTTCGAAACTAAACCACTTGCTAAAAAATATATAGCTACAGTGGAATACGACCTCCCCGGTAATGTAACAGGTAAGGTAAAGTCGCACATGAGCCACAGGAAACCCACACGGCCAGAGCTTATTCCCGTTTTCTGTAGCATGAGAGAACTGAGAGTAATACAGAGTAATACAGGAGTTTTGTATCTCAATCCCGATCAAGATAAAAGTGCAAATTCATTTCAATGCCGGTTTATTTTTCTAATCTACTTTAGCTTTTGCTTAAATGAAAATTGTTAGTTTCTTCTATATTGCTTACATTATGTATATAAACACTGTACGCCTGTGGATAGGCACTAAAGTCGGACGTCAAATGTTACGTCAGTTGCACCTCTTTGGACTAGGTAGACATTTGAACTTGTACGTGAAAGTTGGACGTGATAAACGCTCAGTATAAACGTCCAACCAATTCAACCTCTTCTAACGTCAGGCGTACGTCCAAGGTAAAATCGAGACTTATTGCGTCGGACGACGTCGTCCATTTGAGACAAAGTACGGTGTATCCACAGATCGAGCATCTGTCAAAACACTGTGAATAAAAAGAGCCCGGAAATCTAATTCAATACTTAAGAAAGTATTGAAACGAAAATTCTCACAAGAATGAAATGAAAGGTAATTTTAGCACAATCTCTTAAACCCAAGTTATCTATATTTTACATCATTTTTCATTAATTACGTCCCCAAATAAAATTAATAACAGAAATGCTTTCACTGAGGATAATACCCAAGAGTGAGCTAACTGATCCAAGCTTGATGTTTTTTGCTGTTGTTGTTGTTGTTGCTGTTTTGTTGAAGCCACAAATGATTTCCTTTCTTTACTTACACTTATTTCATTTCGAATTTGTAATAATTAGATATTTCTCTAAATATACCTTAATCTTATTTTTTGCTATTAATTATCAAATACATCTCTTCAGCACTTCCAAGCCTTGGCTGACATTTTTAAGCCAAGGAAGGCCATATCGAATGATTATTACAAAAAGTTTTGAATGTTATACTGCTATTACACACTAGATTGATGCATTTTCGGTTGCTCTTATGGATGACTTTACACCATATACGATGAAATGGCAATACAGTAACCAACGAACCCAGTTCTTGAAAGATTTGGAATTGATAATTCTGACGATTTTTAAATTCTATTTCATGATGTACTCAGTAAAGTCTGTGAGACCTGTGACCGGTAGAGATAGTGGGCGCAGCCCGAGTGACGGAGACACCTTCCCGATAGGACTGCTGGGAACTGAGAAGTTCTCTACCGCCACCTTAGTGCGCACGCACTTAATCTGACGTAATCTTTCCAGCCAGGTGCACCCGTAAGCGTCTGTACGTCTCTTTTGACTTTTGTGAATAGCAGAGGCCATCTGCAAAGAAGATACAAAAAGGCAGTTAGATCATGTCAATTATCAGAAACTTACATCTTGTGGCAAGAAAAACCCCATGCAAATCAAACAAGTGCATTTACCAGACTTCACATGTTGATGGTTATTGGCGATTGATCACGATCCGATAAAGCATCTGGGAAATTTTACCACGTGTGAAAAACCGGTTGAATAAAAGCTGAAAACCAGTTCCAGGACAATCTGTACGGTTGCGGGGTCACACTTTTGGGATGACTCATCCCTTTTTATAAATACCTATTTATAATTCTATTTGTATACTTTGATTTGAAGCCACATGTATTCGCATAAAAAGGTATTTTTTGCTACATGATGTAACTGGTCACGCAAGACATGTAAAAATGAGCAAGTTACACAATACGTAATTTGATTTTCAGCAACCACACTATCAGTTGTATCCACAATATTATCAAATCTACGAAAGTTCAAGCTCATCCCATGTTCGCATGCATGCGGACCTAATTTTTACAATAGAAAACCTGGTATACAGTTTTATCGACTTTTGAGAACTCGTCATATGGTCACTTTACATCCAAACTTTCTTTCGAAAGGCTCCTAATTCCGTTATACAACTTGATGTATATATAAAACCGGCTTAAACTCACATTGATATGAACAACCAACTGCCGCACCGAACGAGGAAGGTTGTCATCGGAGATGACTCTTGGTCCTTTGTCAGTCAGCAGATCCTTCAACTCGTCTTTGAATTTCACGGTCACCATGTTGGATGCATTATCAAGCGGTTTTATGAGCACTTCAGCAAAATTAAATTGACCCTGGCGATGTGAACAAGGGTAATGAGACGGTGAAGCATGATCATCCGGATGAGTGTAGTCCTGAGAAGGACTGTTTGTGGTGACTTTGACTGACGTTTCGACAATTGACTGACGTCTCCATAACCTGAGCATAAGTCAACATCTTGACTCTGACGATCACGTCCGCTCAGGTTGTCGAAACGTAAGTCAATGTCACCACAAACAGTCGCTTCTCAGGACTACAATCACCCGGACGATCATACTTCACCGACTTATGATATGACTCCTGGGTTCAAACCATTTACAGCGGAACAAGTGTGTTAACAATTCTGCCTCCTTGGTTAAACCGAAGTCTATGCGAATTAGTTCTAGTTTTGTGATCATTCAAATGAATTATACTGAGAAGTAATTTACTGTAATTTGGGGTACATGGTGATTATAAAATTTATCGCTACGGACTAAATCCTTTTGTGATCATGCAGTATAGTGCTGAGCAAAAACAAAACAACCATCTAGATAAACTGCTTAGAGGAACTATCCTGGAAATAGACTTCCCGAACATTACGATTCTGTTACAATAACAAGGCTCAAAGATTCCTAGGGGTTTATAGCATATATTTCGAAACATTACTAAGGCGGGAAAGGCCGTGTCGTTTCATCACCAAACTATATCTCACCTTATTTTTTTGGATTTATCAACTGAGTTGAGTTCATTTGCTTTGCTTAAACGTCAGCTTTCAATTTCTCGAAGTGGCCAATTTACCTATCAGCTCAGTTGGTAAATCCAACGTTTTGTGTTTCACTTCCCCACCACGGCAGCACCACAGTTTCTTTAGAAATCACGAGAAACTAACCTCCTTGTAATGTATATCTCACCATGATTGTGTCAAACTTGACAGTCTGTTGGGAGTCGTTGTAGACGATGGTAACAAAGTCGTTACCAATGTGCATCTTCTTGGAGTTTCAGCCTGGGTCAGACTCACGGGTTGGCATCAGTGTGGCGACGTGAAAAATAATGGGACTTGGGAAAGAGCTTGGGTTTACATATTGCTTTGACTAAAAATTGCTGTTGAAGCATTATTATTCTAGTAGAATTCTACGAGCAGAACTTTGAGATGATTCTGTACCGCTTTTCCTTTTGTGATGTTTATTTTGTATTTTTTGTATTTTTTTTCCCATGGTCTTACATCTAGCAAAGTTCTTTAAATGCGAGTATCACAGAAACCATGGTCCATGCCTTTTAGCCCCATGCACAACGACATTTAGCATATTTTCTATCACCACTTTTAATAATTGATTTGATCAACAGGTGAATAAATTTTCTGCTGAGGACAAATGTCCTTCAATATGTGCTGGCAATGTCTTTGGTCAGTGGAACAGCGAGCACCCAACCCAGCTAAATCACTTGGTTAGGCAGCATAAAAACTCCAAAACATGCACAAACGATGACCTATCCACAAGAGCAAATTCACATGACAAAATGTTCTACGACAAATGAAACTGGCATGCTAGTTTAATTAGAAAAGACATTTTTTTGTCACGGGAAAATTTGGCAAAATTTTCTTATCTACACGAGCAAATAAGGTTTACCATAGAAAATTTGCCAGTGTGCATAGGGCTTTAGGCTCTATACCATCACAGGTAGGCATCTCACAGGAATCAATTCAGGAATCAATTCAACTAACCCTTTGGTGAAATCTGGGCACCACATTACATCAACAAATTTGCCAGTGATTTGTTTTTAAAATGACCACCAAGGTAGGCAGATTAACATTAAAATTCCAAGAACTACATAACAAAACTTAATAAGTATTAAGGAGCATTTGGATACTTCGGTCGACAAATTCACTCTCTTTAAAGATTTCTCAGGTCAAAAATATCAGAGCTAGGCAGTTGTGTGACTCGTCACTTGTCCTACCAGAAGTAACTCCAATCTCAATCGTCCACTATTAATATCCTGCATGTAAAGTAATATTTAGCCTTCTTGTCAGTCTTTCTCTTCAGTGTATGCCTTAGCAGTGAAAACGTGATTTGCAACAACATGACTGTAGCACTTCCAGCAGAAACAACTCCGGTCAAAAAGGACACACAACTTCGGAATTAACTTAATTCGTGCTTCCAGTCGAGCGTACAATGGACCTAGCGACAATCATGCATAAATCAACATTGCTACAAAGACCAGTTTCTGGCTCTGAAAGTCGGCAGAAATCACCTTCTCAGAATTCTTCAAATTCGGCAACAGGAATAGCAAAATGTCCGTACGAATAATGTTTTCTCGAGCGCTATACATCCTACCTCCGCTGCATGCTTGTATTTGTAAGTGAACTTCATGCTGTGTCTTGCCAAAAAACGCGAAATTTCCCGAAAACGTCAGTTTCTGCCTCCGAAAAGTCTTGGGAAGGTGATCATTGCGGTTCCTACATCGTTCGTGAGGTCGGCACATTCAAATCAATCGTAAAATTCTTCAAATTCAGCAACAGGAATAGAAGTCTCCGTACAAGTAATACCTCTGCCACTTATGTTTATTAATGGACTTCAAACTGTGCCTTGTCCACAAAATCGTAAACTTCTCCAAAAACTCGAAGAAAACAACAATCTGTCAGTCACTGATTCTCTTACAAAAATACTATATGAATATTAGAGCGCGAAAGGAACGCCAACGTACTGAACCTGTCCCTTTCTAATATACATACCTGACCCTAAACTCTCATAATTCATGCGCTGAGATCTTCCTTCAAACTTGAAATAGTTTTCTCAAATAGCAAGAAATGTCCTAATTGATACCTTGACTTCTCGATTCCAATTATTTGGGCCGTAATTACCAGTGATCAGCCTAAATATTGTAACCCTCAGCCGATATCGACACCGACATCATTTTGAAAGCATCGGTTCCTGAATGACGACCACTGACTCCTGTTCGCGACTGAAAAAAGGCTAACACTTTCCCAAAAATGTCTCAGCTCTACGTGGAAAGATAAACTTCCATCTCCTGAAATGAGGCAACCAAGACTCTTCGCCCTTTTTTCTGCACCTGCCATTACCTCTTCGTACACACAAGTAGTCATTTGAATGCAGCATACATGAAAAGAGCCGGAAGTCCCACAATCCAGGACTTCCGGTATGAGAATCCTCAATTTTTCAAATTTTCAGTATTTATTTTGTGACGAAAAGTACAATAAATTATGGAAAGAAAGTCAAATAAAAGTGAAAATCTTGGTGACAAAAAAAAAACCCTCAAGGCGCGCTCTGTTATTTCCGGATTTCCAGGAATTACTTGTTTATTTCTGTCTTTCTTTGTCTGTGTTTTTGCTTGCAATGTCAATTCCAGAACATCCCAAAGAACGTTCCAGAACATCTTAAAACGCAGAATCACGTAAAAGTAAGTAATTTCTTTAGAACACTTCGTAAGGGTTAGACAATGAAGGGGATAAAGTGTCCCGAGCAAAGATAGAATGGCACCCTATCTAAGCGTCCCCCTCTTGCGGGGGACGCTTAGAACATGGTCACACCCACCAACCATTTTTTTTTTGCGTCCAGATTGTATGTTTGCATTTTAATTTTTTTGTTCTCACCTTGAAATCACGTTGCTATTTTGTTTACGATATTTTCGCTATTGTTCGCATGCCTTTGAGGCGCAATGTTTTAGAGTGCTTCACCGCGCAGTTTATCGCAGTTGGTAGGTAAACAGCCATGAGCCAATACACGGAAATTTGGAACTTGAGGCAGTGATTGCCACTAAAGATTTACTAGATTTACACTGGTGTAAAGCAGTCTTCGACGCGCTACAATCACCGAAACCCGCAAGTGGTGAACGCGCAGGAAAAGCCAAGAGGCCAAAGTCAAGTTCAAGCACAACACTCGTAGTCCGGCAAACACGGAGAAAGAAGTCTGTATATTAAGGTCTGAACATTTCGTATTTCATATAGAGTAATGATTTTTCCTTCGATTTGCTTTTTGCTATGCTGTTACACCGTAAGATTGCATTTTTTTTGTCAAAACACAAAAAATAATGTGTGTCCGACATCGCCGTTGAAGCTGTTGCTTTTATTAATTTAGTTATAAATGTTCACAGAGAATTTGTGCATTCATTAGTAAACTCTACCAAATCATTACGTACATCCGGGTTACCATGAGATGCGCACGCACCGCCGCGGGTCAGTGTACTGATCGATCGCTGTGGGTTCAGATATGTTGCTGATTGCTCTCGCGTTTATCAGTTACTCAACCGCTATTTGACTCGGTAAGTTTACCTATTTTTTGTTGTTTTGTATTTTGTTTGCAGTGGACGTGTTGCACCATTTCTTTAGGACTTATGACCTGAATTTTCTCGAGCTTTGTGACGCGTCACGTTGCTCAAATCTACAAACTTGTCGAACGATCAGACTGCAGGACGTGTCCTCAGTCGAAAAACCGAGGTATAACGCGGCTTATACCTATTCACTCTTGAAGAGGTTACTGCGCTTATAAACCTATTATTGATTTCCGTTACAACGAGTTTCTAAGCGAGATAAAGCCGTATATTTAAATCGGCTTCAAACCACGTGGTGGACGTGTCCGCCATTTTGAATTACAGATAGTCGTATCTTACGTCTCTTCGTTCTGTTTTACAGACGATGTGTGAAGAGGCCAAGGCCGATATTATGGATCAGCCAGGCCGATCTGGTTCTCCGTCAACAGCAGATTTGAAGGCCATGTTTGCCGAACTTCTAGATGGTGCCAAAAAAGATATTTTGGCCCAAGTGAAAGGGTCTATTGACCAAGTATATATGGATTTCGAAAGTGTTGAAGTTGAGTCTGAGGATGCTCAACCCGGTACAGAGGCCAACTTAGAAGACAACCCAGTTTCTGCAGTTGCAGGAAAAATTGATGAATTCATTCAACCAAAGAAACCTGTCAGTGACGAGTGAATAAACAGTGACTCCTTTAAGTCACTTGCAGAAGAATTCAGTGTTACCGAGAAAACATCTCCTGCTATTGATGCAAACTTGGCTGAGATAGTCAAGAGTCTGCTTAATGAGAAGCTTCCAAAGGAAAAGTTAAGTGAGGTACAGGCCAAATACCTCAGGCCAGAAAATTGCACTAACCTGGTGGCTCCCAAAATTAACAAGCAAATTTGGCAGCAGTTACTTCAAGAAACAAGAAACACTGATTCTGCATTCCAGAAGGCACAGTCCCTGCTAATATCAGGCCTTTATGCAGTTTTCCAGATGTGCAATAGTTCAAGTGGGGAACAAAAGAATCCTCTGACTCATACAGCAGTCCTTTTGTTGTCAGCAAACAGAGATCTCAACCTGAAACGTAGAGATTTCATTCGCCCTGACCTGAACAAGCAATATGCTTCACTGTGCAATCCGTCCACTACCATATCAACCTTTGTGTTTGGTGATGACCTTAACAAGGAGGTGGAAGAGCTGACTAAATCAAACAAGCTCAGTAATAAGGTGACTCCCAAGCAGCGCATGGAACCTTACAAGGTCCCAGGTGGTAGAGGTATGCGTGGTCGTGGCCGTTTTAGCCATAGGCCTGGTAGGGGAGAGACTCCAGGTCTGCTAGTTCTTTTTTAGTGCGAGGCCTGGGCCAAGCACGGCCCCATCAAAGCCCCAAGTCATCGTCAACCAAGACCCAGTAGGATCCTCTGAGGAGGTAAGTCAAGGTTCTGTTGCTACTATTATTGCAAATCAGACACCCTTTAAGGCAGGGGGTCTGCAAGACTCTCTCCATATGTGGGAGAAAATCACGTCTGATCCATTTATCTTAGATGCAGTCACTCACTGTCATATTGAATTTGACTTTGAACCTGAGCCTCGTTTTAGTGCCACCAGACCGCATCCCTCATTTACTTAAGTTGAACAGAAAGTTAAGTTAAATTCCTGAAAGTAGATGGCCTTGCTATTTATTTTGTTTGAATATATGTAGTGGCGCATAGCTAAGGTGGTGTAATTGAATTTTCTCTTTATTGCTGTTTCATGAATGCTAGAGAAAATACCGAACAAGAGTTCCTCGGTGGTAGGACATATCTGACAAGAGTTGGTTTCATTAAACCACTGTAAGACTTTTTTGACAAAGGTTCTAGTAAATGGGCATTTAACAAAAGTGTGTTCAATCGAGTCTTTATCCCCACAATACAGGCATTCATCGTCGGTTGTGGTGCCAAATCTGAATAATTCTTTCTTCGTTACTACAACTCTATGGATAAATTTAAATTGAAACTCCTTTAGCTTAGTATCCTCACACACGTTTTTGAGCGACTTAAAAATTTTACTCCAGGAATCTTTAGTTAGCGATAGGTTTTCACTCTAGCGCTTGGGGCCAGTTTGATCCTGAGTATGAGTTTTGGAGGTGAACAATTTGTAGAAATCTCTTGACCTTGCCTTTTCAAAATTAATTTGTACGGAATCATTCAATTGGAAAGTGTTATCATTACTGGTAAAAAAGTTTTTGTTAAAGGTGTCAGATTCTTTGGCTATGGACAGGAGGTGCTTCGGAATAGGTGCTTTGAAATTATCCAGAATCGTCTTGTAGAAGATCGGTAAGTCGTTAAGTCATGTCTGCAACTCCCTTACTCAGGAAATTTGGAATTGGGCCATTGTTAGAAACATTTGGTTATCAGCAGCCCATATTCCAGGATCTAGCAATGTTGATGCTGATCAGCTATCTCGAGATTTAAATTTAGTCCTTAAATGGATGCTTTCAGCTCGTGCATTTAAGAGAATTGTTGCTTTGTTCGGGCAACCAGACATAGATCTTTTTGCTAGTAGACTTAATGCACAAGTGGAGACCTACGTCGCGTGGAAACCGCCTCCAATGGCAAAGTTTGTGGATGCCTTCACTGTTGACTGGTTGCAGTTTTTCTTTAATGGATTTCCCCCTTTTTGTCTTATTTCCAGATGTGTGAAAAAATAATCCAAGACCGGGCAACAGGAATTTTGATAATCCCGAAGTGGACAACTCAGCCATACTTTACAGTTGTGCTGGGCCTTCTGACAGACACGCCACGAGTTCTAAGGGCTTCCGCTCAGAATCTGGTTCAGCCAACTCTGGCCGGTCCTCATTCCCTACATCACCGACTGGAGATACTGGTATGCAAATTATCAGGCAATCCTTGCAAAAGTCAGAGTTTTCGCCAGACATTGTCGAGATTATCATGCATTCCTGGAGAGATAGTACTCACAAACAATACAGGGTGTATATCAACAAGTGGCTACAATTTTGTAGTGAAGGATCACATGACCCCTTGCGTCCCACTGTGAGGCCCTTGTTATTGTTCCTGCATAGTCTCTTCGAGAAAGGCTTAAGCTATTCGGCACTGAATAGAGCTCGTTTAGCAGTCTCCAACATAGACATGAATAGCAGTGGTGATCTGGACCACACACCAGTAGGGAAGCATTTCCTTGTGTGTAGATACCTTAAAGGGGTGTTTAACAAGCTCAAGCCTATGCCAAAGTACAATAACATTTGGTTCGTGGATACTGTCCTTGACAACCTGAGTTTATATTGGCCTTTAAATAAGATTACTTTGAAGGAACTCAACTTGAAATTAGTCAAGTTAATTGCATTGACTTAATTGCTTTGTATTTAATTTTTTCGTAACGTGTACAGTAATCAAGCTATTGTAAGTAATATACTGTAAGTAATGTCACGTGTATTGTAAGTAAGTTACTGTAAGTAATGTTTGTAGGTACTGTAACGCTTTTTGTAAGTTAAGTGACTGTAGGTAATGTATCCTAAGTACTGTATTGTGTTGTTGCAAAAAAATAATAAACAAATAACAAAAAAAATGCAAAATATGTTAGAGACGTACATGCAGAGGAATGAAGAATGCTTTAAATTTACCTTAACAGATCATCTTAAGCAGGACAGACCTGGGAAAGTATTTGGGAATGTCCATCTGTACAAGTATCCTGTTAAGGAACTGTGTGTGTATGAAACATTAAATTACTTCCCTAAGGCTACTGAGAATTTTTGAAATTCGACTAGATTGCTTGTATCATACATCAAACCATATAGGGTAGTAACCTCGTCCACTATTGGGCGCTGGATCAAAACCATGTTAGGCCAGGCAGGCATTGATACAGAGCTGTTTTCTGCCCATAACACTAGATGTTCTTCAACGAGTAAAGCTATTGCATCTGTTTCCACTGATGTTATTCTTGCTACAGCTGGTTGGACTGAAGAGTCCACATTTTGTAAGTTTTACAACAAGCCAGTTGCTTTGACAAACCAGATGAGCTTGTCAGTTCTTGAGTAGTTGAATACTTTGCTATACATTGTATTCTGCTGCTGTGTGGGATTAAATATTTTTTCTTACCTGATTTTCAGCTTGTTTGTTTGGGTGCCTTGTCATTTTGTGCTCACTGCTTTAAAATCTCATGGTAACCCGGATGTACGTAATGATTTGGTTGAATTGAAAATTAAACAAGACTTACCTGTAAGTTGAAGTTTGATGATAATTCTGCTTAGTCATTAGTATGCTCTACATAGAGCATACTAATGAGGCTTCCAAACAAAGGAAAACTATGCCTCATTAGTATGCTCTATATAGAACTACTAATGAATGCAGAAATTCTCTGTGAATACTAATTTTACCCCCACAACTTCCCTGTGCTTCAAAGCCCCCCCCCCCCCCCCCACTTTACATAATTTAAGGGGCCGATTACATGAGGCGGGCTGGCCCAGTTAACCGGGCTGGCTCGGTTTGCCGGGATCTCGGCACGTCTGTGAAACACACTAAAAATCAACTTCGCGATTACATGGAAAAATCTCAGCCCGGCTAGCCGGGATCCCGGCATCGCGATGCCCGGTGGGATCCCGGCTAGCCCGGCTGAAAATTTACCATGTAATCACGATTGCCGGGCCAGCCCGGTTTGCCGGGACAACACTTTCCCGTTACCAAATTTCGCTTAAGAGCAATATGGCTCACCAGAAGATCAATATTTCTCTTTTTATATAACACATAAAGGTTATCAGACCATAAAGCTACGTAAAACTGAAAATAATACACCAAAATAATGGATTAACGAAAGTAAAAGCACTCGATTCATGCTCTTTAATGTAGCCATCTTTTCACACGACAGCTTCTAAATTTAGCCGCATGTAATACCGGGCTGAGATGTCATCTCCGCAGACCTAACCAGCCCTGCTACCGAGCCAGCCCGGCTCATGTAATCGGCCCCTAAGACAGTTTATGGCATATAGAGCATCGAAATGCTGGACACTGAATGGCTGAGTGGGTGTGACTGTGTTCTAAAGAATTAGACGAGCCTTGTTCTTATAGGACTGTATTCGTTAAACTTCTTCGAGACCGTACACTGTTATTCTTGCATGATAGGAAAACGTGACAAGTTCAATGACCACGAGGTCAATCAAACAGAACAAACTGCGCATGACAAATATGCTAATGAGCTAAACAAATCAAGCGTGTCCATTCCGCCGGCCTTGATATAATCAAGACAAAATGTAAACATACTTAATAGTCTTTCTTAATAGTGTTCTTTGTTCTAATAAAGTTACTTGAAATGTTCCTTTGAGTTCAATTGGTTCTTTGAGTTCATTATGTTAGTTTAAGTTGCTTATAAGTCTTTAGTGAGCACCCTCGGATGGTGCCAGTAAGCATAGCTTTACAATTGGGCGGACGAATGTTCCGGTTTTGGTTTTGACAGTGACCACTCTGACTAACTGATCTGGACCAGGATGGGTTCTGATAATTCGGCCAAGGGGCCACTGGCATGGTGGAGTGCGATTGTCCTTAATGAGCACAATGTCGTTGACACGAAGACATCGTTTGGGTCGCCTCCACTTGTTGAATCGCTGAAGGTCATTGAGGTATTCGGTTGACCACCTCTTCCAAAAATGCTGTGTAAGAGCTTGACAGAGTTGCCATCGCTTCAGGGTTGAAGTGGGCGCTTTTGTAACTTGGTCAGGCAGCGCTTCGAGTGGTCGGCCAATTAGAAAATGACCAGGAGTAAGTGGGGCAATTCCATCATCATCATTTGAGTCAAGTGACGCGAAGAGAGGTCTGGAGTTGAGACAAGCTTCAATCTGAGACAAAACAGTTGACATCTCTTCAAAGGTGAGTTTACTTTCGCCAACTATTCGCTTTAGATGACGCTTGCAGGCCTTGACCCCATTTTCCCAAACTGAGCCGTGATGAGGGCCTGTTGGTGGGCTGAATTTCCATTGAATGCCTTGTGCAGAGCAGTAATTCATAATAGATCCTTGTGAGGCTGGTTGTTTAAGACACTGCTCAAGTTCCTTGAGATCTTTGTTTGCACGATGGAAGCAAGATGCGTTGTCACTCCAAATTTCAGTTGGTTTTCCTTTTCTTGAAACAAAACGACGAAAGGCAGCAAGAAAGGCTTCTGCAGTTAGATTCGATACCAACTCAATGTGACAGGCTTGAGTTGCTAGGCATACAAAGATGGCTACATAGGCTTTGCAGTAGGTTGGTTTCCGAGTAGTTCCAATCTTCAGAGTCAGAGGTCCTGCATAGTCGACTGAGACTCTTTCATTAGCGAAGGCTGGAAGGAGGCGTGCAGCTGGAACTTGGCCCATAAGTTGAGTTGTGATCCTGGGGGATGCACGCTGACATGTCATGCATTGACGTGTGCACTTACGTACAGCTCTGCGTGCACCAACAATATGGTAGAGGTCTTGAAGAGATCCTAAAGTGAGCTTTGGACCAGCATGACACAGACGTTTGTGTTCATTCTGTATAATCAGTGACGTGAGGTGGTGCTTTCCATGGAGGATCAGTGGATGCCGGGAATGGTAGTCTTTCTGGGACTGTGAGAGACGTCCACCAACTCTTAACAAACCATCTGCGTCAAGAAATGGATTTAACGGTTGCAGAGAATGGGACAAAGGGAGTGGCTTTCCTTTCTGGAGTGTTTCCACTGCATCTGGGAACATCTTAGCTTGTGCTTGTTTGAACAACCAAATTTTAGCCTTTGACAGTTCAGCTACTGAAAGAGGTGTGAAGCTGAATAGATGAGTGCGGGTAACAACACGGAATACCCAGGCAGTAACTCTCAGGAGATACATGTAGCTTGAGTATCTTTCAATGTCAATCACAGGCTTGGTTTGATCAGGAGCAGTAGTTACTTGAAGTGTCACTTCCTTTCTTTCTTTGAATTGCAAACTTGCTTCATCAATACCTGAAGAGCAAAGTGTCTCCAAAGAGGGAGGGGCAGAAATCTTGGACTGCCAGTTTGAAGTATCTTCTTTTAACCAACTGGGACCATTCCACCAGAGTTTGTGATCAATGATTTCTCCTGGAAGCAGGCCACGAGATCCAACATCGGCTGGATTTTCTTCACTGGCAACGTGGGCCCATCTTTCTGGGGGAACACTTTCTTGAATTTCGCCGATTCTGTTTGCTTCGAAGGTCTTGAATCGTTGGCTGCTCCCATAAATCCAGTAAAGGACAATAGTACTATCTGTGAAGGCATAAAGCTTGCAGGTTGGAATGGCCAAGATTTCTTGAAGATGTTTCATGAGTTGTGAGAGCAAATGAGCTCCACAAAGTTCAAGACGGGGTAAGGTAACCTTCTTGATTGGTGCGACGCGTGTTTTTGCCATAACAAGGGAGGTGTAGACTCCGCCGGCCGTGTCGAAACTTCTTAAGTAGACGACACCACAATAAGCCTTCTCACTGGCATCAGAAAAACCGATTAGTTGTCGGTCTACAATTTCACTGCCAACTGGGGTGTAACAGCGTGGAATGCGGATAGCAGAGATTTCAGGGAGTTGTGTTCTCCAATTCAACCACTCTCTCTGAATGTCTGATGGGAGAGGTTCATCCCATGCGGTGCCTCGCTCCCAGAGACACTGGAAGATTATCTTTGGTACAATTGTGACACACGCGATGAGACCAAGGGGGTCGAATATTTTTGCTGAATCAGACAAAACTTCACGCTTAGTAATACTTGTTTCTTCAGCAGATAAATCAGTGGAAGAGAATTTGAAGTGATCTTGACTAGAGTTGTATTCCATTCCAAGAGTTTTGACAAAGTTGTCAGAGTTTCCAAGGTTAGATGTGTTCTTTGAGCTTCTAATCTCTGGTGAGATTGAATTCAAAACTTCAGGCGAGTTTGAGTCCCATTTGTGAAGTTTGAACCCTCCTCTGTTAAAGAGGTCTTGAAGTTGATGATGGAGTAAAATGGCGTCTTGCTTGGTTTCAACTGAGGGAAGACCATCATCGACATAGAAGGACTCCTTTACAGCCTTTGCAGCTAGGGGTAGCTCTGATTCATTTTGCTTTGCAAGGTGTAAAACAGAGTTTGTCGCTAAGAATGGAGCACTTGCAATTCCAAAGGTGACTCTTGTCATTCGATAGTCAACAACTGGATCAGTAGCCTTTTCTCTCCATAAGAACCGGTGAAAATCTCTGTCTTCTGGTGCCAGGGCAACAGCACGATACATCTTTGAAACATCAGTGGTGAGAACATAAGGGTGTTGTCTGAAACGAATGAGAACATCATTGAGGGGCGGATGAACAGTCGGTCCCACGAGGAGCTGATCATTGAGAGAGACACCAGTTGTGGTTTTCATTGATCCATCAAATACCACGCGTAATGGGGTTGAGTCTGAATCCTTGTAGACAGCATGATGGGCTAAGTAGAATGAATGTGATGCAGGTTTGTTGAGATCAGTCTCTGGGACTCTTTCAGCATGGCCCAATGTGAAGTACTCGTTAACGACCTTTGCATAATCTTGGGATTTGTCGAAACGTTGAAGACGACGTTCAAGGGAAAGGAAGCGTCGCAAAGCCAGAGGTCGTGATTGGCCTAAAGGAGGCCCTTGTGGCTTGAATGGGAGTCTGACTACAAAGCGACCAGTTTCATCACGTTTGTGGCTTCGGTCAAAGTCCTGCACAAGTAATTTGTCAGCTGGTGATAGAGGCAACCTAGGTTTAGGTGGCTCCTCTAGAGTCCAAAATTTATGGAGAGTTTCTTCGCAACTTGGAAATGAAGTTGACGCATGCAGTGTTGTGACTTCAGCTGGCAATTGGTGAGTGTTAGTGTTCCCAAACAGGACCCATCCAAACATGGTTGCTTGGGCTGCTGGGGTTCCTTTTGGTCCAAGGATAAGCCCTGGCTTAAGGATGTCATGGTACACGTCTACACCAAGGAGAACATCAATAGGCTTTGACACATTGAACTCAGGATCAGCAAGCTTGAGAGTAGATAGATGTGGCCAATTCCCTTTAGGAAGGGTTGTGATAGGCAAGCATTTTGTCAACGAAGGCAGAACAATAGCTTGAACATTGTCCAGTGCTGAGGAGCCTTGAGTAGATCTTAAATTCATGTTAACAACAGAATTACTTTGGGTAGAGCACCGGGTGTCTCCGATTCCATTGATGGTGATTTCTTGCCTTTGTTTGTGCAACTTTAAGCATTGGACGACTCTTTCAGTGACAAAGGAGGCAGAGGATGCTGGGTCCAGTAGAGCTCGTGCAAGCATTTGATGACCATTGGGTCCACTAAGGATCACTTCTGCTGTCATCATGAGAATAGAATTTGAAGCAATGGCTTCTGGGGCAGCTACATAGGTAACAGTGGAGATGCCACCATCACTTGCAGTGTTTCCAGGGTCGGTTGTGTTAGAAGCACCAGGTGCTGAAACCATCAGAATGTCCTGTCTCGCTGTTTCCAATGTGTCTTGATTGACTGCATCCCTAGAGTCATCGAGGTGAAGAAAGGTGTGATGTCGCTTGCCACATTTCAGACAACAATTAGGTGAAGGGCATTGTTTACTTGTGTGCTTTGCCTTCAGACAGTTAAAACAAAGTCCTTGTTCCAGAACAAAGTTCCGCTTCTCAGAAAGTGATTTTGCTTTGAATGACTGGCAATAAGCAAGGTTGTGTTTTGATCCATTACAGGCTGTGCACTTAACTTTGGTGTTTGTAGTATACACTAAAAATGGCTTAGGAGGAGGTGGCTTTGGTGACTTTCCGGGAGGAATGGGAGGTTTCTTGGGGCCTGTTTCATGAGGCGCAAGTTCAGTGGCAGTTGCTCGGAGATCAAGGAATTCAAGAAACTTGTCATAGCCAGGGACTTGCTTTTCTGCTTGAATAGATTTCTGCCATTCAACCATGGTTAGGTCATCAAGTTTGCACTCTCCTAAGGCAGTCATAAATCTTTCAAAATCCAGTTGATCCATTGCCTTTAATGATCTTAAGTGATGCTGAAGTGTGTCATGTAGCTTTCTCAGTTCACCACTTGAACCATCTTTAATTGGCTTAAGATTAAGTATTGCTCTTACATGTGCTCTGTGAATGACTTGAGGTCTGTCAAAACGGTTCTTTAGGGCTGCCACAGCTTCTGGGTATGCTTCAGCTACTGCATCAATTCCCTCAACAGCATCTCTAGCCTTTTTGGTGGTGAGAGATTTAAGCAAATACTGCATCCGCAATTGGTCGTCTAGCTTTTTCGAATTGTGTATTGTGGCTTCAAACTGTTGCCAGTAAGATTTCCATTTAGTTGGATCTCCATCGAATGATGGGATGCTGAGTGAAGGCAATTTCACTGTTTTTGATTCATGTTCCTCCGAATGTGTATTGAATTTGTGCAGCAACTTGTTAATTTCTTCACGATGTTTGCTGTTTTGGACTTCAAGTTCTTGCTCTTTGATTTCACGAGTTCGGTTGCGGCGGCGTTCGATAATCAACAGAGCCAAAGTGTCTTGAGTCAATGAAATCTTGTCGAAATAATTCGAAATGGCATCGTTCCAATTTTCACCGTCTTCAACATTTAAGTTCGGGGAAACAGAGTCAATTTCTGCGGTGAATCGATCGAAAGTTTTCTCAAATTCAGAAAGCTGACTTCTTATGTCCGTTAGTTCTTCGATCTCCATTTCGTTGAGTTTGGTTTGTGCTTCGCTGACCTTCGAGGCGACACTGTCAACATTCTTTGTAATTCGAGTCCATTTCGCTTCGAGCGAATTCACTTTGGTCTTGTTTTCAGTAGCTTTAGATTTACCTTGTGGCTTTGAAGCGACGTTCAGTACATAGAGAAGCTTGCTCGTGTTTTCGCGGACACGTTCATCGTGAATTTCCAAATCCTCAAAATCCCTTTCAATAAGTTCCTTGTTCGACGGTTCAACGATGGCAGTCGCTGCCAAATGCTGTTTTTGAAATTGCGTGTCCAAGGTGCGAATTTCGTTCAAATACTGCTCGGCGCAGACGATGTCATAGGCTGACTTGTCTTCTTTTTCGACGACCTGTTCAACCTTCTTGAGAAGGTTTGTTATTTTACGTTTAGTGATTCCTTTTTGCTGAATAAGAGTCTCACGGGACATCTTGTGATCGTCAGTTAGTTGAATGGCGACTTGCTCGCTCAGCTGTTTTCTTTTTGAGTTCGACGACTGTAGATCTTTCTACTGTAATCGTCCGGCGTTTAAGGACCAGAAAGTAGTAGACGAGCCTTGTTCTTATAGGACTGTATTCGTTAAACTTCTTCGAGACCGTACACTGTTATTCTTGCATGATAGGAAAACGTGACAAGTTCAATGACCACGAGGTCAATCAAACAGAACAAACTGCGCATGACAAATATGCTAATGAGCTAAACAAATCAAGCGTGTCCAAGAATAATAAACTATTGTGTATTGTCACTGTTAATTATGTGCATATTTTTGACACTGAAATAAAGTTATTTGTTTTTTATTTCTAAAATTAGATTTCTCAGAAGTTTCTGGAACTGAAGTGGCTGTGTGCCGACCGGAGCTGTTTGTCAGGTAAGAAGAGGAGTATGTGTGTCATAAAGGTTCTGCAAGTTGTGAAGAGTTCATGTACGTCAGTTTGGAATAAATCTGCTTGTTGCTGTTACCGACAATCCTGTGTTCTGTCTACAACCTACTTGCACCAGAAAGTTAGCATTTTTGGTGCACGTTAATGATGGGCTTTTATCGATACCACTGAGTACTCTATACAATCGTAATTTGTGTTTGTATAATATCGATTCTCGGGCGCAGTACGGCTGGATTTGACACCATTCGACACTGCTGACGTGACCACATCAGAGGCCCTGTTAGGGTTTTAGGATTATGGATTATTAGGGGTCTTTAGAGAAGGGAAACGGATTACTGGCCACTAAATTTTAAGATTATGGATTATTTTTTTAAATTTTTATCTTAGGGATATATTGTTTACAAAATTGGGATAAGGATTATTTCCAAAATTTACCCAGAATTATGGATTATTCAGACAGCCCCTAACAGGGTCTCACATGAGATGATCATCGGTCTGTTCGCTGAAATTTTTGGATTTACGAAGCGAAATCCTTTAACCCACAGACACTTGATTGTTTTCTTGAAGATGCCATTTCCTGAACTGTTTGTCTGTGCTCTGTTGGACGTGACGACATTAATCAGAAGTCACCAAAGCGTGCCATTAAGATTACGTCGGGTCTGAAGGATGCTGGCCTCAGATCTTGGAACATCTCGAGTATCGCACTGAATACGTGGTCGAAATCAATCTGTGAAGGGAAACCACAATCGATTTTCGAAGTAGTACTCAAAGGGCAAAGGTTGACTTCAGATGTATTTCAACAAAACAGCGTAAGCTACTGCAGGGTAAGAGATCCCTGGTGTCTTATTAGCTAAATATTTTGATAACCCGAGCGTTGTTTCTTCTCTTTAATGCGTCGGTTGGTAATGTAATGGCTTGATACAAGGGCTGCTTTCTCGTAATTTCAATTAAACACAACAAGATTTAAGTATAAACTAGGAGAAAATACCAAAATTAACTGATTGTTGGATACAGAAGCTTTTGAATAGACATATTTACCATATTTTTCAAAGTAATGTAAATAGTGCTGAACCTTGCAGCCGAATGAAGCGTTCATTTTAGCATTCATTCGTTTCCTTTTTTAAATGTCAAGGCTATTTGTCTCTTTTGAGGTTGCGTTCATGTCCAGGGATAATTTACTTTATTTAAACCTTGGCTAAGGCTGAAATTACAATTCTGCGGCCGTTAATTACAACCCGACTCTTGTCTCTGGGAAATGAGAATTGGTTTCTTAGAAAAAGTGGCGAGAATCTTTTCAAACTACTATTGTTCACGGGCTCTAAGTCTACATTTTTCGATAATGCAAAAGAAATCCTTCTTCTGCATCAGCTGAAATGGATCTTTCTAAGCAGTTACGTAGTTACTACAAGGAAATTGCTTCAGGGCAGACTAGTTCAACATTTGGCAAAATTTCCACACAGTTCCATATATTAATTATGCATTCAACATACCTTTATATTTTTTCTATAAACAAAGATCAATCATGAATAGAGCAGAGTCGGAAAATGTATGCATAATTAATATATGGGGTAGTGCGGAAGTTTTACCCAACATTTCCATTTAACATCGCTCCAACATTAGCCGTGGTTACACCACCCTAGGTAAACATCATTTCCCCAGTATAATTTTCCCTTTTGTTAGCTGGGGTTTTTATTTACCAGGGTAAATAAAGGGCGCCATCCATTCGACCAAAATTTCCGGTTCGCAGTTCCGAAATTTTCATGTATCAAATGGGACGGTATTTTCCACTTTGATAAACTCGAACTCCTGAGGGAAACGAAAAACAGAGATGGTAGGGATTTCGTGATAGCTGATAGTAAATGACGGTAAAACAAAATAAAGATCGAGGATGGATTCAGATTGAGACAGCGTGATTTTTGAGATAAACGAATTGGAGACAACAAGGTTCAAGAAAGTGTTCAACTTACAATTTTTACGGTCATGTGCAAAGAAGTGTGTGGATTTTAGCTTATTGCCCTAGTCGTTCCTGATTGCTTTCGACTTACCGATGGGAGCATCGGGCGTGCAACATTCCTTTTGTCATCCATGTACAACTGCTGTAAAAAGAACGGCAAATCATCCGAAGAAAACACAGACGCTACAGTGATAAACAAAGACTTCACTCCAGCATCTTCCCTTCGACAGTCACGGCTTGTACTAGGACCGAGTGTTTGGCCCGAAATTCGAAATGGAATGCCCCATGGAACATATTTCCGGGAAAAACGTCGACCTCCAGAAATTGACCAAAAATTTCGAATCGAACGTTTCGAAAATTTCCGTTCCTTGTGATTCTGTACCGGGATTTCCGGGAATTTTGGTCCAATGGATCACGCCCAAAGTTACACGTACTCAGGGAATTCTTATGGCTGGGTAACTTTCGCAGGAAAAAACAGGGACAATTGAGAGATAATTTTGTACGGCTCCGTCATCTTTTACTGTTACGGCGACGCTTAGCTCTTTCATACATGACGTTTTTCTTTATGAACGAAAGGAGAAGATGAGGAAACCATTTCCAACGGATTTTCTACCAAATCCCTGGTCAGTTACATTTCCTGATTAAAAATCTTCAACGCACTAAAAATAAAACGTCATATAAACCTCAGATTCCGTTAAAATTTAGTCCTCGCAGCATTGTTCGAGAAGAATCCGTCTTTAATGTATTACAGAAGGATGCGCTGCCGCATGCAAATTAGGTCAACTAGCTGATCACGCACTGCACTGCACGGAATCTCAAGCACTGCACAGGCAGAGCCGAGGACTCGGCTTCGCATTGAGAGGTTGACCTGGGAATCAGAACGACCCTTCAATTTACACAGGGTTTAGCTTAGGGCATTTTCTATTGTTCTCAATCAATTCACCATGAAAATTTATCTTGACTAGTAAATTTCCCCGAGGTAAAATCGGTTACACGGGAAATGCAACTTTCCCCAGGGAAACCTTATATTTACCTGAGTAAAGTTGCTTCTTGTAACCACGGCTATTATTATGTCTCTTTGTTAAATGGTGTTAAATGAATTATGTTGATTCAACTTTTCTTTTGTTCTCTGGCACATGCAACAATGTCAGCGGTCGTCTGTATTCGCTTTGTGCTGCCAAACTGGATATCAACGCGACGATTGCAAATATCTTAACTGTCCATCTGGATCTGTTTTCAATTTCATATTGGCCCCAAACGACCAATTTGCCGAGTTAGCTTCGCTCGAGTTCGTGGAACGGCGGATATTTAACCCGAACTCATCCTCCCCAAACGCAAGTTCATGATGAAGTTTCTCTGCTTGATTCTTGATTCTGGTCCCTGCCGATTTCCGGCGAAGTCGAACCAAAGAGCAATACAATGTGGCTTCTACCACATTCGCTGTATGAATAAGGATAGACTTGTTTACAAAGCTCTAGCAAAGTCATCCTCCTTCTGGGTGTGCGACAACTGTGGTATCCCTAAATTTTTTAGCTCCTTACTGGACTCGCTTGACTCCGTTGAGTCCTTGAATTGGTTCTCTCCTGTAAGTGATATGGAACCTATTTCAACCTCTACGCCACGAAAGAGAAGTACCTCAGTTCCCTCAACTGGCCTCAGTTGCCTCAACTGCCCTCCACCAGTCTACACCGTACTCTCGTCCATAAGTTCCAAACACATTACTATACAGAGAGGAAATCGGAATGATAAGTCTCACCCCTATCAAGATTATGGAAAATCAGCAACTACAGTCTAAGGAGCACAGAAAAATTTATTGAGAAGGAAGGCCCAGATATACTCTGTCGAAACGAATCCCATCTCGAACCTACTATGTACACCAGTGAGGTATTTCCACCAACCTATCAAGTCTTTAGTAAAGACAGAGACAGGTGGAGGTGTGTACATCGCGGTGCATGATACTTATGTAGCCTCTAAAATTAATGAGCTTGATTCCAACTGTGAAGTTGTGTGGGCAAAACTTGAAATCTATAATCACGAACCCCTTTACAGCTGCTCTTTTTACCGTCCCCCCCCCCCCCCTCACCAAGTGGTAGTGCGGAAGATCTAATGGAACTTGACTTATCCATACAGAAAGTTATTAACGCAGCAAATATACCAAACTTGATTGTTGCTAGTGACTTCAACGATTGCTGCTGGCAGACATCAATTGGGACAACACATCGATCCGGTCTCCATCTACTTACCCACACTCTCTTCGTTTCCACGCTGCTGCATATTATTAATAATTAATATTTCACTCAAATGGTAAACTAAACCAACCAGGGGATTAACCATATTAGACCTAATCTTAAAACCTAACCCTAGACTATAGTCACGTGGTTAAAGCAAACATTCATATGGGGACCAGGGTTAACAAATTAAAAGCCACGATGGGTTTACTCATACAGAAGAGCTGATTGAGCGGGCCTGCGTCAAGAACTAGCAGAAATTAGTGTAGAAAATGCTTGCTCCGCCAACGGAAACCGATCTGTACATGAGAACTGTCACATTCTGAAAAGCGCTACATCGCAGGCTGCTGACAAATACATATCTCAGAAGAAACTGTGTGGTCACAAAGATAAAGTGTGGTATCCGATGTAAACAGCGAGTTTTAACAAGGTCAGGAAGACCAACAGTGAGGGAGATTGGAGACTTTTCAAGGCAATCAAGAAGTCCGTAAAAAGTCAGTTGGCTACGGTACATAATAGTTACCTCAATGATCTGCCTGAGGTCCAGCCTGACAAGAAACCAAAGCGATTTTGGTCTTATATCAAAAGCAGAAAAGTAGAATAGCATAGGGGTCTTAGTCCTAAAACACCCTGACAGGAGCACAGTGTGTGATAGCAAAGGCAAAGCGAAACTACTTGTTCAGCAGTTTTAAACTGTGTTTGCCAAGGACGAATTGGGCTATATACCAGCCTTGGGTATCAGTACTATTCCCACCATGCAGAACATCACACACAGCGCCTAAGGTGTGGCTAAGTTACTCCGGGGGCTAAATACAAACAAGGCAGCAGGGCCTGACCTGCTATCGCTAAAGGTGTATAGAGAGGCAGCCGATGAAATTGCCTTATACTCACCAATATTTTCCAACAATGACTCGCGTGTGGAGAACTCCCAAGGCACTGGCTCCTCGCAAACATTACTGCTGTACTTAAGAAAGGGGAGCACTCCCTGGCAAAGACCTATCGACCAGTATCTCTCACTGCCATCTTCTGTAAAGTAATGGATACATTGTCTACCGGCAGATCATCAATCACTTTGATGTCAACAGGATCTTAGTCCACTTCCAGCACGGCTGTAGGCAAAGACACTCCTGTGAATCTCAACTTATACGCGCAATTGACGACTTGACCAGAGAAGACTGCAAGCAGACAGACTTAATTACTGATATTAGACGTTTCCAAGCCGTTCGAAAGAGTCGCGCACGAGCGACTTCTCTGCAAGCTAGAGCACCACAGTGTGAGAGAGGGCAATACTTGACTGGATCAGGACATGGCTCACACAGAGAGACAAACGTGTTACTGTAGATGGGACAGTTTCTTCCCCTGTACATGTGGCATCAGGAGTTCCTCAAGGAACTGTGTTAGGACCTTTAATGTTTCTCGTTTATGTCAACGTCATGGGAGACCAAATATCCTCAAACATCATACCTTTTTGCTGACGACTGTCTATTGTATAGGCAAGTATTAACAGCGAACGTGATGCGATTCAGCTACAAGCTGATCTCAGAATGCTCCAAGATTGGTCAAACAGCTGCAGATCGAGTTCAACCCTTTCAAATGCTATGTATTTCTAGTGTCACGGAAAACCGGCGGCTCAATTCACCACAACTATAACATCGATGGAGCACTCCTGAAGCTCCTAACAAACCATCCGTACATAGGGGTCCATTTCTCGAATGACCTACGGTGGAATGTCCACGTAAATAAGATCACCGTACCAGCAAGGCAAATAGCACGCCTGCATTCTAACGCAGAAACCAGTCGATGAACTCGAGGGAGTCAAAACTTATGGCATATAAGATCTTGGCGAGGCCTCAACTGGACTATAGCTGCACCTCTTAGGACCCACGCACCTCTCAGAACATAAAGAAACGTGAGAATGTTCAACGTCGTCGAAAATTGACCAATCACAACGCTAATTGAGAACAAAAGATAGCAAAGTAATTTCGAAAACAAAGCAGGCAAATGTCGATATTTATCTTTAGATCTGTGTTAGTTTATATTAAACTCGCTGCACTGAGCGAACGCTTCTCGGAATTGAGCAAGTTTGTTGCATTACCGAATTTCTTTTCGGAAACGGTTTCTTTAACAAACATACGCAGGCACTAGCTGTACTGTTGCAGCGAAAGTATTGTTAAAGGTTTGTTTATCGGCAGAAATTTTGCTATCAATTGCGAATTCGACCTGTAAATGTTCTGATCAAAACTTACGGTGCGTTTCTTTGGGAAAATTCAAATCCGGATTCTTGTATCCAAAAACGGATTTTGCGTCTCTTTACCTAAATCCGAAAATGGATTAATCAGGGATTAGTGATCTGAAGAATCCACACTCCGAGTGGATACATCAGATCAAATCTAAATCCAGATTTTTAGGATTTATGATCCGTGCGTTTCTTTGGGGGACGGATCCGAAAATAGTACATCTGTCAAGCGGTCTTCCATGCAAATTTACTGGTCTCGCCATATTTTCTCTCGATCTTGCGTGACAAAACATTCGATCGTGAAAACGAAAATTCAGGTGGTTATTCCGTTCCGTATATTTGACAAGTTTTCTCCAAAAGTACAGACAGAAGCATTGACATGTCGGGATAACTTCATTTGTCTACCATTTCTGTAATTCAGGGACCAGATTTTGCATATTGTGAACGCAAATAGGGAGTTCACTTGAACTACTGCAGATTCTGTCCTTGTTTATAAATTGTTTGTATTCTATTCTAGTTGAATTCTAGGGCAGTACGAGAGAAATATCGTTCTGATATATATATATATATATATATATATATATATATATATTGCGGGCCTCCAGCTTGTCTTATCATGTCAAAATAATCCTTTTTCGGATTTTGCGTTTCTTTGGTGTCAAAGCATCCATATGATCTGGGATCACAAATCCGTTTTCGGATTCTCCCAAAGAAACACACCCTTAGGATCGAAAGTAACCAATTGTAGACGTGGCAAATTCCCGAGAGGTCATGATCAGAGGTCACGGTTTCAAATTTTTTCGAACATGTATTGCTTGCGCCAAAACTGAACACGTGATCACATGTCACGCAACGAGTTTAATCGACCTTTATAATCGCCTTCGACTCGTGTTACGTTGATGTTTGTAATTGAAGAGCAGCTGATTAAATCTAGTTCTAGTTCAAGATAACCGTTTCGTCGTCCGTTTAATCACGTTTGAATTCATCCCGAACATCCGTCTGAACATCTGGTGGCAGAGCGAGGTTTTTGTGGTACGTAAACATTGAGTGTTTTGCTGAAATGAAGAGTTTTGAGTTTGACAATGTCGGATGAAAGTGAGGTCGACCACGTGCAGTTGCAGTATGTAAACGAAGAGGAAATGCGGGTCGCCGTTGGGCCTAGCCGTTATGAAAACTTCAGCTCCCGAAAGGAGAAGGCCAAGAGCAAGTTATCTCGCCGAAAGGCGACGCTTACGAGGCATATTAACGTCGCCGAGAGTCTTTTGAAGTCACGTGGAAGTCGAAGGAAATTACGCGAACTGGCTGGCAAAATTGAGGAAGCGTTGAGAGAACTTGAGCGTGTCAGCGAAGAATACGAATCGTTTTTGGAACTTGAAGGATTGCAGGAACACCTGGAGCTAACGAAAAGGCCACTGAAAGAGGAAATCTATGCCTGGAAAACATTGAAATTTCGCTAAACGAAAGGGAAAACGAACCGCCTTCAGAAGCTGGTAGTGAATACACGCCTTCGCTCCAATTTGTGTCGGCCAGCGGTCAAAGCCCACCCTCACGCGCGAGTGAAAGCGAGAGGCGTGCACGCGTGATGGATCTGCAAATCGACCAAGCAAAGAAAGAGGCTCAACGCCGACTAGAGGAGGAACGTAAGCGAGCCGAAAACCTCGAACAGGAAAGACAATTACAAGAACATCGCCGTATAAGAGAACTTGAATATGAGGTCAAAAGATTGCGACTAGAAGCTCAGCTTGACATTCCTGATAAGAATAAAAGAGATCCAGAAGATATTGAGAACCGTTTACGGGACTTTGAAGATGCTGAAGTTGAAACTGTTTACCGTAACATTAAACCCAAAACAAAGGAAAGTGTTGACAGTGATAAGGATCACAATGACTCTTTACCTCTGCAAAATGTAAGGTTGCCACCCCCGATTAAATCATCTACGTTAAACAAGCAGTCTCCTAAGTCTGATCAAGCTTTTTGCGACACGGAGGAGGGCCTTGATGTTTCTTGAATTAAGGAGATCTCAGCTAAGCAGAGTCCGACAAAGGGGGAAACAAGAGTAGAGGTAACACCAGAGTTCGTAAAATCGATACCACGTCTAGAATTGCCGCGTTTTTCAGGGGATCCGCTTGAGTGGCCTCAGTTCATATCACTGTTTAAATGCTTAGTACATGACCAACCCCTCACCGATACGCAGAGAATGACTTACCTCCAAAGGGCTTTGACCGGAAATGCAAAGAGAGCTATTGGAGGGATGCTCAATCATAGTCATCTCTATAAAGCAGCCCTGACAGAACTTGAACAACAATTTGGAAATGAGGAACTCGTTGCTGGAGCCTTTATGAAAACTGTACTTGATCACCCGATTGTTGTTGAGGGAGACATAGCTCAACTTCGTTCATTCTACAACACCCTGCACAATGCAGTCGCCACAATGAAGAGCTTGGGTTACTCACACGATTTGATGTCTTCAACCAACACTCGTGCTGCACTACAGAAATTACCTGAGCCATTAAAGGAAAAGTGGGGTGAAAGAAAGATTGAGATGCAACCAGCCATTCCCACTCTTGTTGATCTTGATGAATGGCTCCGTGCCAGGCTTCGTGCTAAGACCTTGGTCTGTGAACCCTTACCCAGCTTCGGTAAGCCGTCGAGAGGAGGAAGATCTCGCTTTAGAAGACCACCGCGAAAAGGAAAGCAACATGGCGATAGCAGTCATGAGCCTCACAGATTCTCCACCTTGGCCACGAGTGCCACGACAGGAAAACAGTCCCAACCCACAAGTAAGAACTGTCTTGTGTGCGACAGCAAGCATGCAATTGAGAAGTGTGAGAAATTCCTGGCGATGGATGTCAACCAAAGAGCGCAACTAGGTAAACAAAAGAGGTTGTGCTTTTCTTGTTTTGAGGCAATGGACCACCAGTCTCGTGACTGTCCACGCAAGAAACGATGCGACATGGAAGGCTGTGACAAATACCACCACCCACTAATCCATGGCGCAGCACCTGTTTACGTCGGAATGCCATGAGGAACTTTGGCCATGAAAAAAAATTCGCAGCATGCATTCATTAAAAGCGTTATTTTAGGCCAATCATTTCTGTCAGCAATGAAGAGAATTGTATCAACACGTGCGATCGGTATGTGTCCTTGCGGTTACTTAACAGCATGCCTACATTAAGATTATGAGAAAGGCGATCACGTCGTGAAGTAAAAATTATTACAGGAAAGAACGAGCGCAGTCAACGCAAGTGTGTGGATTTTCAGGTAAGTTTGTCTGTTTTTCGGGTAACCTCCTTTTGGCTCTGTAGAATTCCAGCAATACAAAGGGTTTAGGTCGCATGACTTGTCACCGTACGCCAGGAAACGAAATCTAGAACAGGCCCAGAGAAGTATTCAGACTTGTCACGCCGTTTGTAATGATGTGGTGCGACATGTGTTCGTCGTTTCAGTTTTATGGTATATTTTCTTTGCTAGACCGCCACTATAGTCCTTTGTGACAATTAAAACCCTCTGATGCATGCAATTGCGATTTTAGTAGATTTTCCTGGTCAGGCTGTAAAAAGAGAATTTTAATTTTGGGTGAGAATTATCTGGCAGGAATTTATTTCAACATTACGTAAGCCTGCAAATTCTCCTCGATGCTTCTTAGAAAACTGAAAGTTCATAGTTGTTTTTACTAAGCTGCGTTGCTGATTTGCATGTACGTCGAGCAAGAACCCGACATCGATCAAATTTTTAGGCTACTGACTTTTATGTGAAGAAACGTGTGTTAGAGGACCCACGAGACGTGGTGGCGCTTTCACGACTCGATTATAATTTATTCGAGCTACACTAGTATCATGTATTAAACCTTTCCCAGCCGCGAGTCATTGCGTTTCCTTTTGATATTTTACTTACTTTATTCCAAGTATAGAAGGTTTCCAACCTAAATACCTACTTGTAACGACTGCTTGGGTAATACCAGGGTTTCTTCAAAACATTATATTGAATTTGTGTTTTGCGTGTAACACAATGATGGCGGGAAATGTAAGGTTTTGAGAATCGCGCGCGTCTTAACGACGACCGCTCCACGAAGCTATGGAATCGAGACAAAAAGAGACGAGAGACCTTTGGTAAGTGGCAATAAGAATTACAATTTTAAATACGTGTATACCTTAAGGCGAAATATTAGCATCGCGCTCTAGCTTTATTCTGATTTTCTCACATAATATGCTGTACCTGGAAACTTGATCGCTATCGTTACGCTTTGTTTTCCTCGGGTATGATATACCTGGAAGCATTACTTTTAACATCGCGCTTTAGTTTATTCTAGCTGTCTTCCTTGGGTAGCATATACCTGGAAGCATAATTTCTAACATCACGCTTTAGTTTATTCTGTCTTCCTTGGGTAGCATATACCTGGAAGCGGAATGCCTAACATCGCTTTATAGCTTATTCTGTCTTCCTTGGGTAGCGTATACCTGGAAGCGGAATTTCTAACATCGTGCTTTAGCTTATTCCTTCTTCCTTGGGTAGTATATACCTGGAGGCGGAATTTCTAACGTCGCTTTATAGCTTATTCTGTCTTCCTTGGGTAGCATATACCTAGAAGCAGAATTTCTAACATCGCGCTTTAGTTTATTCTGTCTTCCTTGGGTAGCATATACCTGGAAGCGGAATGTCTAACATCGCGCTTTAGCTTATTCTGTCTTCCTTGGGTAGCATATACCTGGAAGTGGAATGTCTAGCATTGATTTCGAGCTTATTCTGTCTTCCTTAGGTAGCATGCATATACCTGGAAGATTCTGTTATTTGTGCAATAAAAAAGAAGCAAAACAAAACAAAAGATTAACCGATTGCCAGGTTTTCATTTACAATTTATGTACATTGAATGTTAAGTTGTATTACCACTCTAAAATCATCATATTTTTTGAAAACCTTTTTCCTGGTCTTACAGGTAGCGGGGCGGAGAATTTATTCAATTCAATATTACCGGTTACACAATTGTATTCTTGAGTTTACCAATATTAGTGTTGCATCTTCATTAATCCGGAAATTGCGGTTACTTTCATTTCAGTTTAGGAGAGCTTGAATTACTTTTTTGTGGGCGTTTGCCTGATTTCCTAGTGTGTTCAGCTAAACCTCAAGAGACGGAGAGGTGTCAAACCTTGGCTTTGAATTACTTATGCAAATTAGCTGGCTGCACATTGAATGTGCAGCCAGCTAATTTGCATAACATTTTTTTCGCACCTCAAAGCTTGTCATGATCTGTGAACAATCCGCCTCCCGTCCCGCCTTTGAATGCAGCAGCACCCGTCTTTGTTGGAGCTTCATCCGTTAAGTGCGTTCCCACTGCTGTTCCGCCTCAGATCGTACCGATAGTAGTTGCGACCCCCAAAGGGGTTAAAGTAAGTACATTTGCGCTGCTGGACTCCGGCAGCCAAACTTCGCTTATCCTGGAAAGCTTTGCTGATGCTATTGACCTTGATGGCGAGAATGGCCCTTTACAACTTGGTACCATAAACTCGTCTGGCAGACCCGTACGTTCGAGAAAGGGGTCGTTTCATGTTGGTGCACCGGTGGGGTCAGAAGCCGGTGCCCAGATAACCGTAGAAGAAGCTTGGACCGTACCACAGTTAAACCTGCCCCAACGAAAGGTTACTCGCGCCATGATACACGATTCTCCGCACCTGAACAATCTGAGTATTCCTGAAGTTAATTCCGAAGACGTGACAGTTTTGCTGGGAGCAAACGTTTTGGATGCGATATTACAGCATGATGTGCGAAGAGGTCGTCCAGGGCAGCCTGTTGCAATTCTCACAGCCTTTGGCTGGACCCTCGCTGGTTCAGTTAAGTCGGTTGTCAAACCTGAGTGTCTACATGTTATACATGTGCACCGTGTCCTGAACGCTGAAGAATCGTTAAACAAGCAAGTAGAAGACTGGTGGCGAACGGAATCCTTTGGCACGAAGTAGGAAGACGTGACACCCCGTTCTCTTGAACATAAAAGGGCTATTGAGACATTAGAAAGAACTGTTAAGCATGTGTCGGACAGATATGAAGTCGGAATGCTATGGAGAGAGCAAGAAGTAGAGTTTTGCGACAACCGTCTCATGGCTGTAAAGCGACTGGAGTCCACCGAAAGGAAACTTAAGCGTGACGAAGACCTCGCGAAGAGGTACTGTGCCATTATTGAAGACTACATTGACAAGGGTTACGCTAGAAAGCTTAGCCCCGAAGAGGCAGCCATCCCGACCCCAAAACAGTGGTTTCTGACATGGGCACAAGAATAAAAGCGACAGTAATGATGTCAGGTTTTTTAGTATTAGAGGGACCGCGAATTATTGTTGGGCAAGCTTGCATATGATGAATTAATTACCACACAGTTGTTCTGAATTTGTTAGCCTCCGTTGAAATCAGTAACTGTCCTCTTGTTCAACTCTCGTTTCACGCAATTGGCAAAAGACAATATTAACAAACGCATGTTCAAAAATAACTGTCTCACGGTCGAATCTCGTAGTTGTGGTTCCCTATCTCAGAAAATGTGTAAGAAATTGTCTCCCGTATGCCCCACCAGTATACATACATTGAGCGCGTTATTTTGTACCTTTCTGGCTCAAAATGAATAAATCAGTCAATAAATTAATCAATCAAACATTGCAAATATTACTTCGACTTACCATTGGTTCATTTTGTGCTTTCACCCTGTTGTGATTGGTTAGAGTAATTACTTCGGTTTTGGTTGTGCGACACTTGTTCAAAACCGCTCTAATGTCACCAGTGGGTAATCAAAAAGCTAGATTTTTTAGTAATTATTGATTGATCGATCAGCTAATTACTCATTGATTACCCATTTAATCAATACATGTGCATACACCTGATATACGGTTTTTCATAAACACACGTCTTTTTATGTGTTTTTTTTCTCCCGAGCACTGTCGTGCATGATGACAAAATTCTAGTCAGAGGGCGCAATTAATTTATCGATTACAAAGAAACTTGTTGTGTCATCTTTACTACCCCACATATTCAAAAATTGCGTAGGAATTATAGGACTTATCAGGAAAGTCTGATCTCGATCTGTCGCTTCTGACTAAGATTTTATCATTTTTATCATTTATCATTCATCATTTTTATTTCGGCCTTCATGAGGTCTTTTCTGTGATGTAGTCACAAATAAAGGTAATTAGCGTTAACGTTTTTTGAATGTTAGCTCTTCCCATAAAGGAAGATTTTCTTGTTGGTGCAAGCAAGTCTCTTGTCAGCGCTAGCTGCAAGAAACTGTTACTTAAAATTGGCGGAGAATGAATTTAGCCTTTCAAATGCTTAATCTTCAGTATTGAGTAGGTCATCGGCCGAACCAGGGGAAATGAGCCCTTTGCGAATAAAACCGAGGACTCTGATGTTTGGGATAATCTGTACTTTCAGAAATGTTGTATATGACCTTTGATGGTAAAATCTAATAATATGGCAATTTAAGTATTCATTTTAAAACTATTAGTACAAATCCACCAGTGAAGGAAAACTGACCAATTCAAGATATTCCCGAGGGTTTATTTTATTATTATTTTATTATGTATATTTCATATTTTCTATTCATTAATTAATTAATTTATTTATTTATTTATTTATTTATTTATTTATTCATTTATTTATTTATCTATTTATTCATTTTTCCTGAGTTTCGTTCAGGCGTGCTTGGCTTGCGGCTTGCCTTGCGACTCCTTCTTTTTGTATCTGTGATTTAACAAAACTTTATAACTTTCTTAGGATCGCCTTGATTCCCCACCATGGCATCCAATTTAGAGGAACCTGAAAAACATGGCGGACCTCACCATTCATCAAGCAAGCTACGAGTCCTAATGCTAGCATCTGAATGGGGTTCAAGCAAAGGAGGACTATCCACTATAAACAGAGAGCTAGCCATCAACTTAGCAAGGTTCGATGAAGTTCATGTCACTTTCTTTGTTCCACGATGTAATGACGAAGACGAGAGAGCAGCCTCTAATTACAGAATTAATCTTCTTAGGGCAACAAAACGACCGGGTTTTGATGAGCTTGATTGGCTAAACTATCCACCACTTGATTTAAACTTTGACATAGTTGTTGGCCATGGGGTAAAGCTCGGCCGTCAAGCACAAATTGTAAGAGAATCCCACAAATGTAAATGGGTTCAGGTTGCACATACAGCCCCAGAGGAACTTGCCATGTATAAGAAATACCCAGATCCAATCTCAAGCGGTGAGAGAAAGCATGAAACGGAGGTAGAACTTTGCAAACTTGCCGACTTTGTTGTGACTGTTGGACCCAAGTTGTACGAGACTTTTTGTTCCTATCTTAGCTCATGTAAGAAGGATCAAATGATCTTCAGTTTTACGCCTGGAATTTTTAGAGAGTTTTCTGGAGTTTCACAGGTTTCCGATAGAAAAGGGAAATTCCGGGTACTTCTTTGTGGCCGTGGAGACGCTGAAGATTTTTCATTAAAAGGATATGACACTGCAGCTAAAGCTGTCGCGAAATTACGAGACACTCATCTTACTTTTGTTGGTGCACCGGAAGGAAAGCTAGATGAGTTAAAAAATCTTTTTATCAATTGTGGCATCTCTGATGACAACCTAATTCTCAGGAGCTTCACGCCAAACCGAGAACGTTTGAAAGATGTGCTTTGTGAAACAGATCTTGCTGTCATGCCTTCAAAAACAGAGGGTTTTGGACTTACAGGACTTGAAGCGTTATCGGCTGGTTTACCCATCCTTGTAAGTCAAAACTCGGGGTTTGGAGAAGCTCTAAATGAAGTACTTTTTGGTCAATTTTTTGTGATTGATTCAAAAAGTCCCGAGGAATGGGCTAAGGCAATTGAGAAACTCAGGAACCAAAATCGGAGAAAGAGACTTAAGGAGTGTGAAGCATTGCGTGCATCGTACGAAGAGGAGTACAGTTGGGAGAAACAAAGTAAAGAGCTTATTGGAAAGTTGATACACATGGTTCACGGTATGAATTTTCGTTCTCAATGGCAATTTATATCCAACGGTGGCGACGTATTCTTTTTTGTTAGCCGGCAGTTGCCAATTTGGCGACGGCCGGTTCTAGTGATACCCTTTTTTATCGTTCTCTCGTCTTCTCTTTTTAGCCAATGACGTCACGAAAGTGACGTCATGGCTAATGTCAACAAAGCCTAAAAGAACGGCGCTGTCCGATGGTATTTGTCTTCGTCTGTGAGGCCGGGGGAGGGGTTATCCTGTGAGATGTTGGGTGCCGGTGTGCCACCGGGACACTGAAACCCTTCTTTTCAACGGCATATGCCCACACAGCTTATATGAGCGTATGACACCCGGGCTTTGAAGTGTTTGCATTTGCGAGACTCGATCAGCAGGAACTGTTTAATGTTACTTCGAATGCACTGTTTTGTGTACTTCAGGTATGGCAAGATTTTATTCGCTTTGTAGTCCAGCGTTTTCTTAGCCGGGGCGCAAATTAAACACCAGAAATTATACACAAGACGGACTCGCCAATTTGAGATTTGGTATGAATAGAATGTCGCGACTGCAGCAAACCAACTTGATCGACTTACTGTATTTCGTGAGTTTTGTGTTCTGCTGCGAAGCAGAAACACTTTGTAAACCGAAAAGGTGTGAACTACGAAGGTGTGAATTGCTTCGAATGTGCTGTTTTGTGACTTGAGGTTTGATTTGAGTTTATTTGCGTTTACTATGCCGCGATACAAAATTCCCGAAAAAGCAGATCTGCTCAGAAATTATGCATAAAACGGACTCACAATATTTTGATTTCCAACCAGCTTATATGAGTGAATTCGAATACGAGACAAATATTACTAAGACTGGGAAGCGAGGAGGTTTTGTTAGAGCGAGTTGAATTTGAACATTTATATACTGTTCGAAAGCAAAGCAAACGAAATTTATTAGGCTGTAGGTTGAGACCCAAAATAAACCCGTAAGCTAAAAATAACTTTGTACCGTGGGAAATTTACAAATGTAAACTCGCTTTGGTCGATTTGCATGGCAAAAAGACGAAAATTACTATAGCCAATTTGACTACAAAGCAAGCAACTTCAGTCTGCAGGAGAAATAAATATAGTTATAAAACTATTTCAATCGTGTTTACAAACGCTAGTTTTAACCGATTTCGAAAAAAAATTCTGTGGATACGGGAAAGGTACATTTGATGGCAGACTCCTGTTTTGACAATACGTAGAACGTAGGTGGTTGTCTGAAACGTCTCAAAGCCAACAAATTAAACAGTGAAGCGAGTTGCGTGTCATGCAAATCACGCAGAACGTCAAAAAAACGAAAGTTGACCATCCATGAGCTCTGAAAACGTATTGGATATTCACCGGTAGAAGTAGGAGAATAAATGGTTCAACTCAACTTACATTTTATTTCTGAAATAAAATTGTTAACTTTCCACTAATTTTTGCCTAAATTATGCATGCGATGTTTTCGACGGTGAGCTTAAGTTTACTTGCTTTTGCTTATGTTGTCTTTGAAGAGCAGTGAAACAGAGAGCTTTCTTTGCATCACGTGCAATTTAATGTCACGCTATAATTAACTGTCAAGTAGTCAGGATGCTCGATCGTTACCAGGTTTTATTGTGGATAACCGCAAGTCTTCCTTGGTGGGGGGGGGGGGTGCAGGATTGAGGGGTTAGCGTGGGACTTACCAGGGGTGTAAAAGCCCATAGGTTGTCAGGATAAATGTCACCATATTGTGAAACAAAACGTCATTGGCTCTGCGCACATTGCGTGCCTATGTTTTACCCCTTCGTCGCCAATATGGCGACGACGAATCTAGTAATACCCATTTTTTCTTCCTTTTTTTGTCGATCACTTGCCTCAGACTTCCAGTTTCCGCTCGGCCAAACAAATGCTGGTCGCAAACGTCCGCTAAATATAAGCATTATCTTCGGTCGTCTACCGTCAATTCACCAAACTTTTCATGAAACTCGGAGTAGAAAACTACTAGGGATGCAATGGCATAAAACTCCCTTCGACGAGAGGACGAAGACGCTAGCAAGCTTTGAATCTTGTTATTTCCATGGGTACTCGAGCCGTGAGTGCTTCCGGTTTTCGCTCTACCAAACAAACAAGGGTAAATATTAAGCAGTGAAATGCAAGCATTTTTTGGCAGTTTTGCTTTGCTTCGCCAAAATCTTTAGCAAAATTTGTGTAAACAAGTTCAAGGAATTCAAGGGAGTTAAAATTTCTTCAACGAGAGCAAGGACGAAGGAGCTCGCAAGCTTTGAAAAGCAACGATTCAAGCTGGCATGAATTCGCCTCTTGATGGCGCAATAACGTGGTACGTAAACATTACGTCACTCAAGGTCAGAAGCCAATCCGAGGACGTTCCTAGTTTGCGCTAATTCACTCATCGAATTATGGCCTGAAAATAGGCTTTTTTTAAGTGGTTTGGTGTGGCTTAAATATAGACTTTTTTTCAGTAGATACCCGTTTCTTTAGGATTTTAGGATAATTTTGTCTTATCTATAAATTTCTTTAAACTTCCGTGCCTATTGTTGTTCAGAAATACGTTGAGAAATAAGTTCGTTTAAGAAAAAACGTTGCGTAACTGAATCATGCTAGGGACCAAATATTTTGTCATGTTCTTCGTCGCGAAGGCTAGAACAGGTGGTTGAACAAAGAATGAGGGATGGGAAAGGGTTCATACTATCAGGGATTCATATTATCACAGGGAGAAGGGTGCGGAGAAGACGTAGAGGGGAATGGAAGCAAACAAGTCAAAGGTACGGTAAATCACCAACTTCAAAAATTACGAGCCACTTGGGCTTGCATCTTGAGTAACCGTAATACATTTTACACCCTGAGGGGAGGGAGAACAACGGTGGGGTTTAATGCTCCTGGGGCTTTTCTTGTTCTTTCTTTCGTGTTTGTTTGTTTGTTTTTCTTCTTTTTTTTTACCCCGACGTCACCAATATTGTGACGACTGGGTCTAGTAACACCCATTTTTTTTCGTTTTTTTGTTGGTCACTTTCACCAGACTTCCGGTTTTTGCTCAGCTAAACAAATACTCGTCACAAACTTTCGGTAAACATAGACATTATTTTCAGTCGTTTAGCGTCGATTCAACAAAAGTTTCATAAACGTTGGTATAAAAAATTACTAGGGAAGCAATGGCATAAAAATCTCTTCGACGATGGCAAGGACGAAGATGCTAGCGAGCTTTAAAAGTCACCGATTCGATCTTGTTATTTTCGTGGGTTACTCAACCCGAGCTAGCCTGCGTGGCAGTCGCCGAAAGGGAAGGGAAAGGGGTAATTATTCGCAAGTGCGAACCGCGAGAGGGAGGAAGAGGAGGCGCCTGCTACCACGCTGTTGTTTTCTTCATTGCCGCCTCTAATTAGCACTCAAAAGCAAGTTGTCTGCAGAACGTCTAGCTGCCAAAATTATCCACATTGCCAAGGCTCGAGGAGGAAAAGGAAGTTCCTGCTGATTTTCTCGCCAGCGTGGGGGAGAAATAGCAAAAAAAAAAACGACTGTTCACATTCTCAGAACTCCATAGCTAGACTGAAAAGAAGGGAAAGATCTCAAGGTATAAAATCTCTCCATCTAGCCGAGTTGAACGCGCGTCGTCGTCTGCACACCTTAAGTAACGGCCGGATTGAAAAAGAATTCATGTCTTCCCCATTTATGGCTGATATAACATGATATTCAAATTTTCCTCCTTCTTTTTCTTTGTCCATTTAGTTCCATAAAGATAAATTCGTTGCCTCTACTTCTACAATTTTTACCCAATGTATCAGTATTAAAACGTCAAGGCAATGTTGTCTTGATGATTCGCTAAAGACGGTTTAAATCGGAAACGTAGCGAGAGGAAATTCAGTTTCTGTTTCAAATTACGTAAACGGTTAAATACTTGAATTACACTCAATTAATTCTAACCATTCAGAACAATTATTCAAGTAATTGGTTGACACAAAATTATTTTTGACCAATCACAATTTATGCAATCGCCTGGCGAAAGGAAAAAACGGCGGAAACAATGGTATGCGGAAACAATGGTATGCGTTCCGCGTTTGCGAATGATGTTTTTTCGCTTCCCTCCCCTTTCTGCGCCTGCCAAGCAGGCTAGTCCCGAGCTTCTGGTTTTCGCTCTGCCAAACAAACAACGGTAAATATTCAACAGTAAAATGCAAGTATTTTTTGGCAGTATTGCTTCGCTTCGCCAAAATCTTCAGCAAAATGTGTGCAAAAAAGTACAAGTAATTCAATGGAGTTAACTTCTCTTAGACGAGAGAAAAGACGAAGGCGCTAGCGAGCTTTGAAAACCAACGATTCAAGCTGGCATGAATTTGCCTTTTGGCGGCGCGATAACGTAGCACGTAAACATTGCGTCATTCAAACTCAGAAGACGATCCCTGGGAAAGTCCCTAGCTGGCTTCAAATCACTCATCGAATCATGGCTTGGAAATAGACTTTGAGATACCCGTTTCTTTAGGATATTTTTGTCTTTGTCAATATATCTATTTAAACTTCCGTGCCCTTGTTGTTCAGAATTCCCTCGAGATGTTAGTTCGTTTTAAAAAAAGTGAGGTAACTAAGTCATGCTATGGTCAAAATATTTCGTAACGCTGTTCTTCGCGAAGGCTAGAACAGGTGGTTGACCAAGGAATGATGGGTGGGAAAGGGGTTCATACCAGGAATTCATATTATCAGAGGCATAAGGGTGCAAAAAAGACGTAAAGGGGAATGGCAACAGACAAGTCGAAGGTACGATAAATACCATCTTCAAAAATTTACACCACTTAGGCTCGTATCTTGAATGATCGTAATATATTTTGCACCCTGAGTAGAAGGAGAACAGCGGCGGCGTCTAATGCCCCTGGGACTTTTCTTGCTAGCCTGCCGTTGCCAATATGGCAACGACGGAGTCTAGTAATACCCATATTTTTTTCTTTCGTCGTCTTTCTTATTTTTGCCGGTCACTTATCCCAGACTTCCGGTTTTCGCTCGTCGGTAAACATAGGGATTATCTTCGGTCGTAGCCTGCGAGCAGGCTCTCTATTCGGGGGGCAACGCAACGTGAATTATTTTCTTCGAGAGCGCCGAAGGCGCGAGTTTCGGCGAGCGAAGCGAGCCGCTGGGCGAGCGAAGCGAGCCCGCGGTGAAAATTGAGAGCCTGCACGTATCCCATTGAATTTTGAATCCGGCGCGTTCGTCCACGAACGCAGCACTCTGATTGGTCAAAAATGACAGGCTCAATTAATATGAGTAATTAATATGCATATGGCTCAATTAATATGCATAAGTTCCTAATTTTTCGGGCGCAAGAATTACACACACGGCTCGACAAAGAAGACAATTTTACGAAATAAATACCAATGTTTTCGCACATCGTCGCCAATACTTGTCCGCGACTTCCATCGCGATTTGAAACTTCAAATAGATTTTCCGTGGACATTCGACCCGATTTTCCAGTTCCATATTTCACCAAAAAACTACATCTGCAGATACGGCAATGTCCACTTGCTTTGTTGACAACTTTTTTCGGAGTTAAAACGCGTTCTTCCGATCCTTCCATGAAGAGCCACAAAGATCTAGACAAAATCCCGGGAAAACTTCCACGTGCATCTTTCTGTCATGTTTGTTTATATTTTTCTCGTTCCCTATTGGCTAGTTATTTGACACCGGAAGCGTGGCGAGTTGTCAACAAGTTGTCACATTTCGAGGGGCCGGAATTGAAATTCAATGACTCACGTGCAGGCTCTCGTTTTTCACCGCGGGCTCGCTTCGCTCACCTTCACTTCGTTCGCCGAAACTCGCGCCTTCGGCGCTCTCAAAGAAAATAATTCACGTTGCCCCCCCGAATAGAGAGCCTGCTCGCAGGCTACTTCGGTCGTTTCGCGTCGATTCGCCAAAATTTTCAGGAAAGTCAGTGTAGAAAACAACTGGAGATTCAGTGGCATAAAAATCCCTTCCACGGGAGCAAGGACGAAGAAGCTAGCGAGCTTTGAAGATCACCGATTCAATCTTGTTATTTTCGTGGTTTACCCGACCGGAGCTTCCGGTTTTCGCTTTGCCAAACAAAAAATGTTAAATATTCAAAAGTGAAATGCAAGCATTTTTCGACAGTTTTGGTTTGCTTCGCCAAAATCTTTAAGGAAATCGGTGTAGAAAGGTACAAGGAATTTAATCATCGAACTTCTGTTCGATGAGAGCAAGGACGAATGTGCTGGCCAGCTTTGAAAGCCAATGAATCGAGCTAACATTCATTCGCATTTTGATGGGGCAATAACATGGCACGTAAACATTACGTCATTAAAACTCAAAAGCCGACCCTGGGAAGTATCTTGCTCGCGTCAAATCACTCATCAAATCATGGCCTGAAAATAGATTATACGCTTTTTTTCGGCAGATACCCGATAAAGTGAATTAACTATTTAGGTTTTTACACAACGTAACTGAGTCACGTCATGGTCAAAACATTTCGTCACGCTCTTCGTCACGCAGGCTAGAACAGGGTGTTAGGATAAGGAAAGGGGGCTGGTTATACCTCGTGCATACTAGCAGGATTTCATATTATCACAGGGAGAAGGGTGCGGAGAAGACGTAGAGGGAATGGCAGCAAACTCGTCAAAGGTACGATAAATCACCAACTTCAAAAATTTACACCGCTTGGGCTCGTATCTTGAGTGACCGTAATAAATTTTGCAACCTGCAGGGAGGGAGAACAACGGCGGGGTTAATGCCCCTATGGCTTGTGGGTTACTCGCCCTGAGTTTCTTGTTTTTGCTCTGCAAAACAAACAAGAAAAGCCCTAGGGGCAATAGACCCCGCCACTGTTTTCCCTCCCCTCAGGGTGCAAAATATATTACGGTCACTCAAGATACGAGTCCAAGTGGTGTAGCGAAAGTTGGCGACGAATATTTGTTCGGCCGAGCGAAAACTGGGAGACGGGGACTAGTGACCAGAAAAACACGAAAGAAAAAAAACGCAGTCGAAGACACTATTTGGATACTGGTACTGAATTCATTGATATAATTGATAGCAAAACCTACTTCGAACACCATACACTGGAGAGAGAATGAGAACGGGCAGATCATGGGGCTGTGGTAGGCTGTAAAGTGTTGATCATGTGTCAGGCTGATTTATACGCAGTAAAAAGGTAATGGTTAAATTACAAACCAGCTCTATTGTGTAGACTGTGGCGGGTGTATGCTAAATGCGTTTGAAATAACAACCTGCGTGGCTGGCATTCAAAGGGGCGGGAGAAAGTCAGTTCCGACCGCGATGCCATCGCGCTTTGCGGTCGAACTCTCCTTTCTCTGCCCCTTTGAACGCGAGTCACGCAGGCTATAAACGTAATGCAGACGATTTGATTTTCTTACTTGAAAAGCTAAGTGATTCGTTGTTTTCTACTTATTTCATGGTAAAAAGAAGACTACTTGCCAACCAACTAACAACAGCGTTGACGTTGAAAACATTTTCATTCACAAATGAACTCAAATGTACTTAAAAGTACACTTTATGCTATTTTGAGCCCTGTCTCTGGTTGTACTAAGAGTGACTAGGTATTCTATGCATAAAAGCTGGTGGTACAATGCAATATACTTATCCACTGGATAGCAGTATCCACCCCTCTTGCAACCAGGTCCTGAATACTTAAGATTTTGACATAATTGTTTAGTGTTGACACTTGTTTTTGCAAAACTACAACATCATAAAAGCTCTTTTGAGACAAGTTCGTATAATTTTTAAGCCAAAACTTACAGAAACGCAACAATTACTTAACCCATTCAATGACTCGCGTGTTTATGCGTGTTTCGCATAAGATAAATTTCGTCTGCTCAAATTAATATATTCTGATATAGAAAACTATGGTTACGTATCAAGTATTCACGGAGTATTAGCCAGAAAACAACCTTGAAAAATCCTACACGCTGATGAGAGCCGCTCGTATATCAAATTTCAAGTCGCTTATGCAAATTAGTCCGTGTTTGCAAAACATAGCTTCTTAAACCCCACTATGACTTAAAACAGACAGAATAATCGACAAAAAGCTTTTCCAGCCAAAACTTTTATTCAAATAAACAATACATTTGCTTTTAGAAGCAAAAAACTTTCGATTTTCTTGCGTGCGTGCACACACACGCGCGAATGTATTTTTTGCAGACACTTCACATGACTTCATGGCCACCGGTTGTTCAAAATTGGAGCGGCTTTGCTATTTAAATTGCATAAATCATAGAAATCTGGATCAAACGATCAGTTAAACAATTCTTAAAAAGCAAATGAACAGTTAAAAACAACATTTGCGATACTGTAGCGTTTACCTCCGCGGTTCGGTTGAAATCTTTGGAGCAAGCTTTTAATAGCTTTCCATTTGCAAATCGAAAGAAGCTAGACGCGAAACGTGAATGACAAAATGTTCCAAACGTTTCCGACTTTTGTTACGTTACAGCATGACGGCAATATGGCTACGGCTCTCTTGAGAGCCAGCATCCACAAAAATTGGTATTACTAGGCCCCGATCTGACGGCGGGGTATATAACATGTTTTTAACCTAAAATATTCAACAGTGAAAAGCAAGTTTTTTTTTTTTTGGTTCTTTAGCTTTACTTCGCCAAAATCTTTTTAAAAAACCTGCGCAGGAAAGTGCAAGGAATTCAGTGGAGTTAACTTCTTTTCCACGAAGCCAACAACTCAAGCATTAACTCCTCTTTTGATGGCGCAATAATGTTGCACGTAAACATTACCTTATTCAAACTCAGAAGCCGACCCGGGAAGTTCCTTGATTCGCCAAATCAGGACAAAAAGATGAAAAATCTCTGCCCGCAGGGTAATCGACTCATAGCCTGAAAAAAATATTAGGTTTTTTTCGGTAGATACCCGTTTCTTTTAGATTTATGATAATTTTGTCTTTATCGAAAAATCTATTCTTGAGATGTCAGTTGTTTTAAAAAACTTGACGGAACTGAGTCACGCTGTTGTCAAAATATTTCGCCATGTTCTTCTACGCATGCGCAAAGGGTAGAGAACAGATTGTTGACCAAGGAATGAGGGATGGGAAAGGAGTTCATGCTATAAGGGATTCATATTATCACAGGGATAAGGGTGCAGAGAAGATGTAGGGGAGGGGAGGGGGAATGGCAGCAAACCGTACTGCGTAAAGATGCGTGGTAGGTTCCTTAATTAACTAAGTTATCGTTCTTGTATTGCAAATGTTCTTCAATTGCAAACAGTGGTTTCAAATATATTTGATGTATAAGAAATCGCTGAAGTCATAGACGTGCATTAAGTACATACGAGAGTTTAAGAGGCGTTTAGCTTAAGTTATTTCTGAATGCTTTTTATCAATGAAACCTCTTATTTATTTCAAAGTTCGATCTAGGGAGCACGCATTCTTCCGCATCTCAACTTTACGGGTATAACGAACAGAGTCGATGCTTGCAAATTTCAAAACTTAGTTCCCAAGATTTCAGGAGACTTGCAAACCGACGCCGCCAGTCTTGAGTATGCTCAGTAAAATGCACTTAAGACTAAAGAAAATTTAATGCCCTATACTTTGGTCATTCACCACACATTTCCAGTTCCCATACATGCTTTAAAATATTTAGCCTGGACAATCCTTTAGTGGCGCGATACTTAAATTGCTGAAAGCTTTCTGATCTATTCTCGAATGGTTCTTTTCTTGGACTGTTCCAAGGAGTTTTTGGGTGTAAGGAGGTCTCTGAAGGGTTAAAACAAATGCGTCCATCACATTCCTTTCGATACTTACTTTACAGGGCATTAAATTTGGCGTTTTTTAATCGCGAACGTCGCCAAAATTAATGTTTATGAATGGTACTAAATGAGAACTTTCACAAGTAAAAATTTACATGTTAAGGGTAGAATAACCGCGAGAAAACTAGCTTGGCTTGCCATTCCTCGTACGTTCATTACACTGTTTCCTCTGTTCAGCTAAACAGCTAAAATGACTAATGTTTGGGAGGGGACAAGTGGAGTCCTACATTGGCCTGGAATTGTGCACCATTACTGTTCTTTTACAAAACAGAATATTATTGTCATTTCCTCTTAACTTAGATCAAACCTCTAGAGCTCAAACCTTGTGACCTTATAGATTAAAGAACATAGTACCCCGAAAAAAAACAATTCAGGATTAGATTAAATGATTTTAACTTTTAAATGCTTTTCCTAAATCCGAACACATGGAAATTTCTCGAAATGCACGAGAGTTTACCTTACGACCAGAAAAATGGTGGGAAAACACGTGCGGCCACGTCGGTTTTCTCGCCAAAAATGCGCTATATTCTAGCGAACTTCTATTATATACATTTAGCCAAGCCTAAAAGCGGAGCCCCTCCTTTTTTATTGCTGGAACCTATTCATTTTTTCAAGTAATTACTACAAAAAAGAGAAAAACTCCCCCCCCCCTCCCCCTCCGTGAGACTCGAACCACCGGAATGAAAAGAGAGCGCGCTAACCACTGGATAACTTCTGCTATGTCTTCAAATCTTGATTTCATTTTAATACTTAATTATAAACGGCTGTTTATTGATCGTAGCTCGATTGACATATTTACAGGTGTTTTTCTTGGGAAAATGTGTTCAGACCGCTGCAAAAACCGTGGTTGTAGACAGAAAATACCGGAAAGCACTAGGTCTTCTATATTTGACGTCCGAACCATTGCTAAATGCTGCGAATTCAAGCGATGTACTTCGACTCGATTCATGTTACGCGAGTTGCGCTAGTTACTCTGTTACAAGCTCTGGCGTCAGAACCGCTACCACATGCTGTAAACCGACAACAACGATGAAGTCCTCGAAGTCAAATTCGTAACTTAAACTTTTCGCCTTCCACATAAAAGACAACTGAGTATTCTTTTGTACTTTTTCTTTCCAATAATAAAATTGGTTTTAACTCTTGTTGTCTTTGCTAAAAGGCGGGTTACCATGCGATTTCGGGCCAAAACCGCGGGATACAGCACAGGGTTATCTCAAGTGTGTGTCACCTCATATTGGTGAACCTGTGGTGCGGACAAACGGACGGACGGTCGGACGGTCAGGTGACTATTACGTCACTACCAAAATTTCTTGGTTTGATGGGTTACCATATTTGCTTAGCAATGGTGCTCCGCTGGGGCGCTACGTGCGGTGGCTCCGCTACAGAGTCCTTCAGTTTGCTGTACTGCAAAATTTATTTGTTTAAAGCATGTAATGAACATCTTTCTTGATATTTTTGAAAGTGCTGGCGATAGAAATTCCTTGAACTAATTTCTACACGTACATCCGTTTGGCAAGCAAAAAATGTGTCGCTGGCGTGATTCTTTCTCTTCGAGACGCTCCACTAATTTAGCTCCTACGATGAGTTTTGCTGTGGCTTTTCTTTACGCCCCATCCCCTCCCGCGACACGCTTTTCAAAGGGCTCACGCATTACATTTTGTTCAAAAGTATTTTCCACCTTTTTGCAGTATGTTTTAACCTACTATTAAAATTTATCCTCTGCAAGACTACTGCTTAACGCTACACCTGCTTTGATACGTTCAAGAACTTCTATGTGGTTGAGGAGAACATTTTTCTGTTCTTTCTCCTCTACTTATGGGAATCTTTTGAAATTATGTTTTTGTTTATATTAAAAATTGGTCAATTTTACCTTTTGAAAGCGAGAATTTGGTAAATTAGGTATGCATTGTTTTCTTCGTAAGTTAATGACTCGGTCTGTGAAAACTGAAGAATATAAACATTGTCAAGCAGAGCGAATTTTTGGTGGGAAAGCTTAAAACGCGAAGCGTACTTTCCTGCCTTTTTCACTGTCTTTAACACTGTCTTTATGTCAACATTGAGGTATTTAAAATATTTTCCATGTGTGAAATTTCCTTTTAAATTTGTTACTCTGTTTTTATGGAATTTACATAAAGCATTTAAAAGTTACAAGAACTTAACGTGATCCTGATCCAGGGTACTATATTGATAGGTTGTTTATTAAAACAAATCTCCCTTGAATGGACTCCAATTTACAGGAAATAAATAGATCTTTATTCGAATTATTAGGGTGGTTTCATTGTTGAGTTCAGACGCTGAGCTGACAAAATTCTCATATTGCTTTCGCAGGTTCTTCTAAGGAACGTCAGAGCGCACCACAGGACATAACTCTTCAGCAAACTGGCGTCTCAAATGAGCCAGGTCCAGGTACTTTCTTATTCACGTCCATTTTTAGCTAAATATCTTAAGAGGCAGGAAAAAGATTATCGATTTTAGATTCAGGTCCCAAGAAGGGGAGAGAAATAGCAATCTGGTCCATGGAGCCCTGGAGCCCTTAATCCCTCAGGGACTCTGCACAAGTGCGATAATTGTGGCAAATGACGAAAACATTTTCCTTTCCAGATCCCTTCTTTTTTATGTGAGAGAGAGCTAACGTGTGAAAACATATTGCAATAATCACTGGCTAGTTCTTGTCTTGTGGTAACCGGCTTTACATGAAAGAGATCCCATGAATATTTGATGTGCATGTCTATTGCTTAATACCTCCGTTCTTGGTATTTAGCTCCCAAAATATTCATGCTTGGGTTAGGTAGAACAGTTCTGTGCTGCCCCTGACGGCTCGAGGGATCGATATTCCACTGTATACATAAGAAAAGTAGTACATACCGCCCGATGTTGGTGTGGGTAACAGATTATGATAAATACAGCAATGATAATACAAACTGCGTTACTGGCTTAAAATGTTGCAGTAGAAAGTCGAACCTCCCGGTGCAACCACCTCCCGCCAACAAACACTTTTCCATTTTTCCGACTGCGACCACTTTTTGGGTTGACAGTTTGAAATTTTCCATTGTTTATGGCCTCTGATAAGTGACCACTTCTCTAGTGATATATGATCCCGTCTCACCGAGTGCAAATCGTATAGAGCGGCACCGTACGACACTAATATGACTTACTTGAACTGTCAATTTGTGAATACTAAAAAGACAGTACCTTCATTTTGGGTTGTATGTCGGTTTGTGTTTGGTTCAAAGAAAATAAAACTCTCAGGCCACTTAAAGCATGGTTAGAGCCTAATTTGAATAAAATCTACTCAACTTATCATAACTTTGGGAACATTTGCCGAAAAGCTCCCAAACTTGGCACCCATTAAGAACTTCATGGCCTTAACTCAGTGTTTAGTCTTATGTGCCTAACGCTTGTGTCACGTGACCAGTGAAGGATGATTAACGGTTAAAATCTTTAGAGTAAAATGGGGAATTTAAAATGAAACAAAATCAAATCTTTTTGGGTGTCATTCTTTTACATCCTATGAGTTTATAATGAATTCGCCTTGTGAGGTGGTCTCCTTTGTTTATATTAGAAATTATTAAAGCGTTAATTAAGTCACTTGACCTAGTTTCATCATTTTCAGGATTCCTACTTAGTGTGGGCACGTTTAAAAGGCTACTTTATGATTACCCCTTAGCATGTAAAAGAACGACACCCGAAAAGATTTAATTCTATTTCATTTCATGCTCCCCATTTCATTTTGAAAATTTAAACCGTTATTAAGCGTTTACTGGTCACGTGACCCGAATTATTGACTTTTGAAGTGGAAACTGAGTTAAGATCATCAGGTTTTCCACAGTTGCTAAGTTAGAGAGCTTTTTGGCAAATTCCCGAAGAGTTATGACATTGGGGTGGATTTTATGCAAATTAGGCCCAAACCATGCCTTAAGTGGCCTGAGCTCTGAAACTAGCTAAACTAAAAGTATACTCTCCTACCTCTCCAAGTATTCCAGCTCATAACCTTCTTTAAATTATTCTCACCACATATTTTGTCTAAAGGAAATGAGCCAGACACTGTTTCTTTTTTTCGGGTAAAATTAGCAGTATGGGTCTTCATTGAAAGCAGCATGAGCAGATTATTTCCTACTCATTACGCACTTGAGACTATGTTTTGAGGATTATTGAGAAAACCGATACATGAGAGAAGCCATTTATCTCTTCAATTGGAAAGAGGAAGCAGAGAAAGAAAAAGAAAGATGCTTTGAATAGAAAACATCGAGACTGTACTGTTCGACTGGGCAATGATAGTATATGACATGGCTAAAAAAGGTTTTGAATATAAAGTGGGGAGAATCGGTTGGCGAGCGCCATTCCGTTGTTATTAAATACAGTATCCGTTTCATTCTCTCGGCAACTTAGAGCCCTTCTCAGTATCCCTAAGGGAACCGCAGAGCGGGCCATTTATCGAGTGATTTTTCTTCTCCGATGCCAAGTTCTCTCGGACCTTTTGCGCGAAACTGGCGCAGTCACATACAATGGAACGGAATTCTTCACTGTTTTCTTTTTTTACGTCCACAATGATCTATAATAATACCCGGCCTGACCAGTCGATGAAAGCCAAAACAACGTCTGCGTGGAAGGCTTTTGGACCAATTTTGGTGGTTTTCAGAGGTTTTTTGAAGAAAGCAAGAAATGTAAGATAGTGGATCCAAGATTGCTGTGTTTTAGGAAATCATGACGTAATTTCCACGTCATGTGGGGCCATCATGTGCGTCATCATGTGGGGGCATCATCATGTGCGGACCTCAACAGAAACATTTTTGTACGTACCATCTACCCTCGAAGTTTCGTTGTCATCGCTTAATACTCTCGAAGTTTTCTCCTCCCCCAAGTTTAGAAATAAAAAAAACAAAAGCCAGGCTAAATAGGGTCACGCGACACCAAAATCTTTGCAAGCAGTCGCAAAGTAGGCTTGGAAAAAAAATTCAGAGGCTCAAACGGGATTCGAACTCATCATCTTTGTGATGCCAGGGGAGGAGAAAAAACAGTTAAGTTACAAACTACCGGAAACTGGGCCAGAACGTCATGCTAGCTGCGTCAACTGTTAATATCACTCTGATTCTTTAACCGATACACAATTAACCTAGAATTAAGGAACAAACTCTATTGGCTGTCCCTTTATACCAAGCGAACCGAAAGATGCCACGTGACTGGACATGACTTAATCTGCCAAACGAACCTCTTGGATACTTTACTCAAACTGAGATTATTTCCTGATTTTGTCATTTCCAAGTTGTTAGCAAGACGTTTAAATGCGAAGTTGGCAGAAACAGAATGTTTGAAAGCACTGAATTGTTTCAAAACCTCGACTGCTGCACTGCTTTTGTGTTACTAGGATATTAACCCGTAGACCTACAAGGGGGTTGATGCCACGCCCCATAAGGTTTTTCTTAAATTTTTTCAAGACGATTTTTCATCAGCACCTGAAGTTTCAGTAGCTGTATGCATATTCCGTACTCACATTTTGAAACAAGTTTGGTGAAATTCGGTTGCTATGGTTTCGAGAAATGACGTCATAAGTAGTAGGTGGTAAAGCCATTTTTTTAAAAATACGTTTTTCACCTTTTTTCGTAAAAAAGTGCAAAATGTCGTTTAAAAAGCAGCAAAGTGTACTAGGTGTCTACCATCAAAACGTTTCTTTGATCATTTCTCATTTTGAGTGAAATCCAAGATGGCGGCCGAGATGGCCTCCATCTTGGATGCGGTGTCACAGACCCCCAGCAGCGCCACAACCCATAATATCTACCTCACCTTGTAGAACACATCACAAGCTATCTGCTAAAGGTAAAATCTATTGAGATATTGTAACGCAACAAAAATCCAAAGGGGTATACATCAACCCCTCCCCCCCACCTTTCACCACGGTGGGGGTGTGATTTTGCTTGTACCTACGAGGTTAATAAACAACGTTGATATTAAGATAAGATAAGATGAGACTTTATTTAACACTCTCCCGTAGGGGCTTTTCAGTGAACAAGAACAATAATGAAAATATAACTAGTAAATGTAAAATGTTAATTTCTACTAAACGTATTTAACATATTTACGTGCTTCACTCACTGACATCCTAATTCAAAAAATTGATCGAGTAGCCTGTTCTTTAAAATTCTTTATAAGTTTTACTCTTCTTAATATTTTGATCAAAACTATTCCTTAACCTGACAGTTCTATAAAAAAAAAAAAAGGATTTCTGTCCCGCAGCTGTTTTGAAAAGTGGGATATTTAGCTCCTGCGAATTTTGCGTCACCCGGCCTGGAATTTGGTCTCTAGTGATTAGTTTAGCGGTCAGATACTCCGGGGCACAGCCCGTCATGCACTTAAAAACGAAAACCTCATCTCGTAAGTATAATTGTTGTTTCACAGGTAACCAGCGCAAGTTCTGTAAAACTGGTGCAATATGGTCGAATTTTCTCGCGCCGTTAATTATGCGGGCGGCGAAGTTCTGTATATGCTGTAATTTACAGCATATTTTAATTTTGTTTCATATAGTGTTTGTTTTATGTTTTCAGTATACAGAGGAAATTTACCAAACACGCAGAGAGGAAACCGGTTTCAGCAAGAAGACGAAGGGCAAGAAGAATTACTGTATGCAGAAGCAGCCGTCACACCTGTTGAGGAAGTAACTCAGTACCCGCAAAATCTACAAGTAATTCATGACTCAAGACCAACAGAGGAAACTCAGACGCAGTCTGCTGAGGAAATTAGAACTCAAGATACTGTAGAAACTCAGGTTGAGTCTGCTGTGGAAACCAGTACCAAGGCTTTTGGAGAAACTCAATTTCGAGGTGTTCAGTCTCCGAAAGAAACTCACTTCCAGTCTCAGATGCAGTCCACTGAGGAAATCACTTTGTTGGGTATTGCGGACAAACATTTTTTTTTTCAGAATTTAAAATTTATCTGGTTTTGTTATGAATAAAATTAATATAGAAGCTGTAACTTTCGCCCAGTGACTTTTACATCTTTAGATCAGTTAAATGTTCTTTTATCGGATTTGATAGCTTTATAATGCTGAAATTTTGTTCTTTTCTGAAGTTTTCAAAAAGTCGAAAAATCCAAGATGGCGGGTCCTAGACGGCCGCCGTTTAACATTCATGACGTAATTCCTACCACACACACGCACATAAAACTAATCTTAAAATCGAATTAAATTTTTATTCTATCAAGAATGAGCGTTGCTGAACCAAACAACTCAATAACAATAAAAGAAATAATATACAGACTACAGTGTTTTTCACATAATTCACTAAGACACATTGCTGCTGTATTATTTGTCTTCAGGAGATAAGCAGGATTCCTCAGTAAAAAAACAGGCGCTGCTCCAACAACATTTTGAAAAAATTCAATTTGACGTAAGTTCTAAAGCAAGTTCTGACGAAACCTCGATTAACACTGGTTCGAAGATAAAGTCCATGACCTTGGGCCGTAAAAGTAAGTTTCCAATGCAAGTATTGCTTTCAATTAATAATTGGTGAAACTGTCAAAAAGCAATTTTGGCAATATTAATTGTTGTGCATGAACGTTCGAGAATACTGTTTTCAAAAAATTTAGGATTCTTTTGAAAAAGGCCGTCTTAGTCTTATAAATAAGAACAAAACGATTGCTCTCGCATGGTGACCATAATCGATCGTGTTAACTATTCTTGTTTTCGTGCCTAGAACCGCAACAGGGCAATGATTGGTCGCTCTGTTTTTCTGGTCGAGATAACCCGTAACCGGGGAACGGGAAAATGCCTATTCAATCCTTTAAGTGTATGCGACACGTTAACTGATAAGTTCAATTAACAAATGTACTGATATTGTCAAGGAACAGTGCAGACAACACAGACAACTATCTAGGGGGTTAGTTTCAAAAGAAACTGTGGTGCTGCGTCGGTGGGGAAGTGAAATACAAAATTTTGGATTTATCAACTGAGTTGATAAGATAAATTGCCCGCCGTAAAAAGATTGAAAGCTGACGTTTCAAGCGTTAGCCCTTAGTCAGAGCGAATCAAGGAATTGTGGGTTGCTCTTGGTTTATCTGGAGCAATAGCGTAGCTCCACCACTCTCCGTATAAGCCACGTGCAACCCACAATTCCTTGATTCGCTCTGACGAAGGGCTAACGCTCGAAACGTCAGCTTTCAATCTCTTTACGGTGGCCAATTTACCTTATCAACTCAGTTGATAAATCCAAAGTTTTGTGAGACAACTACCTACTCCGTGTTTGTGAGCCGCAAAATTGATCTGGAGGGACAAAGGCGCAGATTATTCACCAACAATGTGTCGTCTACACTTTTCAATGAGATCTGTATGATGCGGGTTATTGTAAGTAAGCAAGTAAGTAAGTAAGTAAGTAAGTAAGTAAGTAACTAAGCAAGTAGGTAAAGACTTTATTTTATGAGTGTGACACTAAACAGCAGAGCTAACAAACCGGTGGCCCTAAACCTGTGGCGTTATACGCGCAGGCACTTACACAAACGGTAGAGGGATACAAACGACAGTCATACCCCACATATAAACATTAAAAAGTGTACGAAAAGGTCCCTGAAGACCTACTGAGACAGTTCTGTGTTTTTAAATAGAGCACAAATAAGTATGATTGTTTGGTGCACGAGGTGCTATTCATAAGACAACAGAAACCTAGTCACCCCTGAGTTTTTCTGTAATTGTCATCCAGTATCGACATACACACATAAAATAGCCTATTACACAACTTTCCCATTGTGTCTAATGTATTTATAACCATATACACCTGTTTGAAAAAACGTTGTCGGGTGAAACGTGTAAACGATGGACAATGCGACACAATGGAACTCTGGGAAAAAGGCACGGGCGAGTTTGTTACTGGGTTTCATTTCTTGATATTCAAAATATTTTCTTTCCAAGATAATTTGAAGAGTAAATTAAGGCATGCTCAGTTATTATAATGTGCACATGACTAAGAATAGAGGCTAGAATTCACGCTTCCCAGAGCACCATTGGGTCGCATCGTCAATGATTTATGCTTTTCACCCGACAGCGTTTTTTTCAATTGGGTGTATATTTACAAAGCAGACTGACATGCAAGAGTTTACACAAACCATTTGTACACTCTGCTGAATAGTTGGGTTTTACTGAGCAGTTCATGTTTGTTTGTACCGTCTTCCAGCTGAGACCCAACGTATTATGGCTGTAAAAGAGTTCGTTCGCTCTCCTTCTCATCACTACGGGGCATTAGAGCATGTTACGGCTCTCAACTGTTGCCAGAATCTTCAGCCGAATAATCGGACGAATTTTCCCACGAATTGTTGCTACTATCCTGAACTTTTAAGCAGATTCAAAAAATCTCTTTCTCGTCCTCCAAATAAGAAGCCATTTTTAAAGGCATTTGTAAACACAGAGCGAAAAAATCTCGAATGGCCAATACTCGTCGAAAGCAAAACACTTCATGTAAGAGTCATTCGCAATATGGGACCTTTGCGAGCCTTACTTGGGACAAAATGCACACCTTATTTGGAAGCGCGCGAAAATGCGCGCTCAGGAGTCAAAGGGTTAAGTTGCAATCATTACTGTGTAATTTAACGTTCGCACTCTTTTTAAAAACTGTTTTACAATGACCTTGAAGTCCAAAACTGAATATCCTTACAAGTATGTTTCTATCTTTTTGACAGTTCTCCCCACCTCACAGAAAAGTTTAGTTGCTCAGAGATTGCGGTCCCCTGCGACTGGAGAGACTTCGAAGACACATATACACTTTCAAGTACATGATAAAGACGCAATCCAAACAACAGAAACTAAAGGAGAGAGTAGAGGAGCTGTAGCTAGCCCTTTGGGTTTTTCATTGTCAGATTTGGAAGATTTCCCTCGGTTAGGAGCTGTTTCTTCGCAAAGATCTTCCACATATACCACGAGGATTACTACCGCATCCGCGTGGACAACAAGAACGGACTCATTTCGAAGTTCTCTTGATCAACTGTTATCCTCCGTGAAACCCCCCATGGTGCCTTCTCAAATGACTTCAATGAAAGCTGTTTCAAATTTTCAAATGTCAACGACAGATGCTTCCAAGAATGCCTTCTCCACTAACGCTACTCGACCTGAGGAGTCTTCACAAATCACAAGGGCTGCAACGGCTATTTTTCCTGAAAGGTTTCCCACAGACAGCTCAAACAGTGCCAACTCTTCCGCCTGGGCCACATATCCTAAAGGATCAGGAATGTCTACACCAACCCTACCCTTAGATAACTCTACCATCATGGCTTCACAAATAATTAAAAGCAGCAGTATGTCATCCATGATGCCCGGGGCTGAACAGTCTCCCAACACTTTCAGTGACCCGAGAAAGATTCCCAAAGGTGTTTTTGTTATGTGTGACCACTTTCTTCAAAAGCACCTGAAACCAGCAGAAAGCATTTATGAAAAGACCAAAGCCTGCAAAGGCTGTGAGAATCGCTCAAAACTGAGGTATGCTGTCTGGAATGACAAAAGCAAACAGTGGCAAATAATAAGGTCATATCCTGAGAAGGTTCCAGCCCATGTGGCCTTCAAAGAATGTCGGCAGCATGTCATGAACATCCCCTGCCTGAGGACACCGTGTTCGTTTGCCCATGGCCAGGAAGAACTACTGATGTGGACACTGGAAAGAGAGGGAAGTGAGTTTATGATGTCAACTATATGTCGCTGTTTAAGATACTGTCATGAATAGACAACTGACCTATCGTTTAAGTCGGCTTATTGATAAAAAATAATATCATAAACAAAATTATCACAATGGGATGAGCTGCACTAGCTTGAAGAAGCTAATCCTCAAATTTCACTGACGTAGCCTCTTTCTGTGTACTCGGTCATAAGTAGGTGCCAACGAACCGTGAGCGAAACCTAGCAAAATTCTGGGTGTAGTAAACTCTCCAGTGGACTAGAATCCCACCCGGGGGAGACTAGTAATCCTTACAGTTGCTTCGTACAACAGAAACCGTACCTTTCGGATTTGCACGGATTTGCTACCTGACTCATTTAACCTTTTGCGTTGGACGAGAACTTGCCGTTTTTAAAACTAAAAAAGAGCTGAATTATACATAATTCTACCTTTTTCTTGTTTGTATTAGTTCTTCCTACACCACGAGAAACTCTTTTGGGATTTCCTGGAAAGTTAACGGCGGAAACGTCCACGCAACCTCTAACGCAGTTACGCCACAGACCTTCTCCGCCGGGAGTGACAAATGGTGCCTATAAATTGTGTAGGAGGTATTTATAACTACTTTGTTTCCATAAGATAGATTGTCAAAAAATGATAAAGATGTGTGCAAAGTTTGTTAATGAGTTTATTCTCCATCCAGATAGGAAATTAAAATATAACCGTATTAATTACGTGGGTGACTCTACAAGAAATCTTTGGTTGGGAGAGGGAAGGTGGAAGTAGCATAGAGGTTTTTTGAACGCCCTCAACGCAACGATTTAATGTTTGCAGTGATACATTTGACTTCACCATAGCTCTACAAGGAATTCGGATCTCATGTTTTGTTGCTGTGTAAAATATTACCGAAATGGCTTTATCTCTTTCTTTCTTGGGTGGATGAATTTTTTTTTTTTTTAGATTTTCACATTTCTTTTCAAATTGAGCAAGATCTAGTTCTTCCGGAAAACCCCTACAAAGCGGATTTGCCATGCACGCAACATAGAAATAATAGGTCCTAAGCAATAAGTCAAAGCCTAGCGTAGAGTTATAAAAGTTGTAACATGCACTGACTAATGATCAATCTTACGAACCATCACAGAAAGCAAGGCGACTAATGTTCGGAATTAATAAAAGTTGTTCATCCCCTCTCAAAATAAAACATCATGTTTGAAAATTGTTTCGTCGCTTGAATAAACGTGTATTTTAAAGTTTTTACCCATTAAATCAGTTTAAATGATTGCCTTCTCATTTGCAGTTTGTATGCACGCGAACGATGTAGATTCGGGCGAGGATGCATTTATGCTCATAGCCTTGAAGAAATGAAAGAATGGGAAAAGGAATACCAAAGAAAGGAAAGGGAGAGACGCATAAAGGAGCTCCAGCACAAGGAAGAAGTAGACTCTATGGAAATGGCATCAAAGATTTTGAGAGGACCAGCAGAAGATGTGAGTGTATTTGCAAAACATATATAATCACTCTTTTGCTTTTACCAAAGGCGCAAATTACCTCTTTTTCTATTTTCAAAATACTTCATCCAAAACTTTTCATTTCTCACACAGCTCGTGGAGCATCTTCCAGGAGTTGAAATTACCTGCACACCTCCTGAAGTTAGTGTAAAACTTCAAGGCAACAATGATACCCATGCGTTTCAGTGGACTTTCAACCTCACATTCAAGGTCAGTAAAAGGTCTTTTCTCTGATCTACGTCTGAGTTAGGACAACTTACTTTATTCGACGTTATTAAAACTTTGTAACTAGAGTTGCCTAGTGTGGAATACGTCCAAAAAATTTTGGCCAGTGGGCGACGAACGGAGGTTAAACACGCTTTCGGAATAGATCGTGGAAGGTGAATCGTAATACTTACACAAAAACGAAAGGGCGAAATCATACACATCCCCATAACAGACATTGGACACCAATTAAACAATGCTTTTATTTTTCACAGACAAATGAAATAGGACGCCTACGTCACGTTCTTCTACTTCATAGATACCACAACTGTTATCAGCTGTCAGAAATTCGCGTTGGCTGTTATCAAGAAAGTCGAGAATGTGAAAGCTACAAGCTGTGTTACACTGCGAAGCTCAAAGAATCCTGGTACAAAGCTCCAGACGACAATGACTTATCAGGGCGTGCCAAAGTGTCTCTCACTGTCTCATTCAAGTCCTCTCTTTATGGAAGTTTTGACCAGTGTGTTGTATTCGACTTTGGAAAAAAACCATACCTGATGCAGAAGCTGAACGCAGATGTACACAGCGAGTCCTTGTCACAAAGCGACATTGTTTCACAGCACCCCACCGCTGCTGCCATTTGGGATGAAAGTTCTGTGGAAGTAGTTAGATTCATCTACGGCACCGACGAGGCCCTTCAGGGAGAACACTTGTCCAGAACCTACAGTCTTCCTAAACAAGTGGATATTACAGATAACGAATTGAATCGTGACAATTACAAGAGAATAATGCATCAACTGCTGTTTGTGGAGGAAAGCTTCATGAAGGATGAAATTGCAGGGTGAGATACAATTGACATGTTTGTATGCCCCCATGAAAAGACACTATGCATCAACCCAAGCAAACACGACCTGGCGTTTTGTTATGTTTTCCTCATACGAAGAGACCCAGAGCCAAACAGAGCAATAAAGAAATCCGTAAATCGTCCAAAAGAAGGGCGGGGAGTCTTTTAAGGTGTTTTCCGCATGTTATTTTGCATGTTATTAAAAACTCCTTGGATACTTCACTGTATACAACACACATCCTACCAACAGCCCCTACTGCCTCCCACCAAGGATTTATCCACCATGTTATTTTTTCAGAACTAAAGCGTCTATGATTTTAACAAATATATATATCAACTGTCACAATTAACACCTAGCGCGGAAACGGTTACCTGCAAAAAGTACATTGCGATAGATATCACAAGCAATCAAGCGAAACGAAGCTTTATCAGGAGACGTAATTAATTTTTAGGACTATCGAGTTACTCATCTCTCTTAAAGACACCCCCAGTGAGTTGTTGTGTATTCATTTACAGTTACACCCTGAATAACATTCAGCTGCATGCTCAGTGTAACATCTTTGATGAGATGATAGGAATGAAGTGCGCTGTGGACAATGAGTTATTTGGTGTTCTCTACCTACAAGAGGAAGATGCACTGAGACCGGACGATGCTGCAGGCCGCCTTCTCTACCGCAACGTCAGTTCCGTGTGGCTTCAGCTGGCTAACAGCGTCTCTAACAAAGTTTACGAGGCTCCCGTTGAGAAAGTGGAGAGTGAATGTGTTGTCTTGCGACTGTCATCCAAGATGTGCTCCGACCTACAGCTTTATGACACTTGTGATGTTTCAGTTAATGCCCAGTTCCAACTAAACCGGTGGCCACTTTGTGAAATGCACGCGGCTGTTGATAGGCTCACAACAGGGCAGTTACGTCTTATTTTTCCAGAGTCAAGAGTTGTCGCTGTCAGAAGTGACGTAAGTTGCTAACGTCGGTAATTTACTCAGTATAGAGGCAGTGATCGTGTTTTTCAGTTCAGGAGCAACAAGAGCTCTAGTCTGTACATAAAGATCCCTTAGCATTGACCACCCTCATCCACGTGTTCATATTCATTAACGTCAGATATCACCGGATAACGTGGTTAAAATGAGACCATCAATAGACTGCAATTTTCAGAAGCACCCTTGGTGATATGCTCCCGGATCTCTCCCTTAATAATTGACTGCTCTCGCTCATATGACTGTTGTATAGCCTGCACGTGGGACATCACCATTCAAATGATTCCGCAGCTTTTGATTTCTATTAAAAAGTTCACTTTTTGATTTTGCAATTGCAATTTGCAATTGTTTGGTCTTTGTATTGCCAGAAGAGACATGGATACATTGAGCATAAGATCAATAAATTAATAACAGTCTCGTCCCGAAAGCCTCCAACTCATGTACAAGCCTTAAAATGACAAAAGTAGGCTACAAAATGCAAATAAAATGTAATGTAACGAAAGTAGGTTAAAAACTAAAATAGTTCCTAGTATCCCATCCAAAGACAGTGGTATCACTTACGTAAATGGGGTATTTGTTTGGTACCGCTGGACCTTACAAGCACTAGAATTGGAACATTTCTAAGTTTTAAATTTTCGTATGTGTTCAAAAATTATAGGTTAAAATCCGCTGGCAATGGCTCCTTGACAAGCGGTTGAATGAGAATCAAAGGACGGTGATCGAACAGATAGCCTCTCCTGAATACAACTCGCCTCCTCTGGTGGTTTTCGGCCCATTTGGAACAGGAAAGACGTTCACATTGAATCAAGCTGTTCGTCTTCTGGTCCAACTAGACAAGTCACATAGAATCCTTCTCTGCACCCATTCCAACCGTGCAGCGGATATACACGTGGAGCATCTTCATAAGTACTTGACTGAACGGAACGGCGTCCCTGCAGCAAGGCCTTTGAGAGTTTATCAGCCCATGAGGAGGTATATATGCACCACTTATATAGCTAGGATGGCATCTCCCTTCTATCGCATCACCTACAACTTCTGTCTCGAGTTTTGGAAAATTTTTCCCTTTCTGGCCAGACCAATGTTCTAAAAAAATGTGCACGATCGACTGAGTTAGCATTTCCAACATTGAACGGGGGCGCAGGCCGGAGACATTTTCCAAAACAAATAGCCCACGGTTGTAGGTGCGAAATGTATATTTAGATGAGCATGTCACTTCAGCATAATAAGACGTAAGATGTTAACATATCAAACACGAGAAAAAGTGTTTCATCAGCATATCTAAACACCGAGAAGAGGGTTGAAAAAAACGAGGTGCTGCCGAGTTTTTTTTAACCGACTTCGAGGTGCTTAGATATCCTGATGAAACACTCTTTGGAGATTTTTATATGGCTTCTCAAACCATTCATAACTCTTGGGGAAATTCAAAGCAAAAGTTCGTTGGATTGGACTGGGAATTTTCCTGACTTACGTTACCTTACCTTACTTCACCCTACCTTACATTACCTCATCCTACCTTACCTTGTCTTACTCATCTTGCCTTACCCTATCTTACAATAACTTTCCTTACCTTACTTTACCTTCACTTACCATTATTTTTGTTTAGTTCTTCATTAGGTTTGACAATTGATGATACTAATAAAAGCTTTTATATGTTTTAAATAAATACTATCGATTAACAGAAAACACCACATGCTTTCATTCATCCAAATTCTAAGCATAGCTTCTTGTTACTGACTTCGCTTACATATGCCTACAAAAGCATATAGCTGAAAGCAAGTATAAATAAACAATACTATACAGTATTAATACGCCATATTGTCTTTTTTTTCGTCCATGCCTGTACGATATGCCAATAAGATTTTGTTTTTATTTACCAATATCAGATTAGAAACTGCGTCAGAGATAGCCAGGAAATACTGTCTGATCAAAGATGGCGTATTCATGCTTCCTTCTCGCGATGACCTCGTTGAACATCGTGTGGTGGTCACTACTTTAAGCACGTCTCAGGTGCTTCTTGATCTGCAAGTGTTCCACGGCTTTTTTACCCACATTCTAATTGATGAGGCAGCCCAAGCACTTGAACCCGAGGCGCTAACGCCCCTGATCTTTGCTGGCCCTAACACAAAGGTTGTTTTCACAGGAGATCACATGCAGGTATTGCAATACACTTTTAAATTAAATTTTCCACCTGTTACTTGCATCGACCACCCTGTCCACCAACGTCGGCACGACTGTATATGTTACCATGCCCTTTTTGGTATAAACATGATGTCCGCAGAAAGCCTTGCAACACTGGTAACTGTTAAGTCACCATATGTGGGGTAGAAGCGCAAATCCGATATACAACTGCAAACAGTGTAATATAGGCCTTTAAATCGCGACTTAGAAATTAGGGGCTCTATCTTTAAGGGGAAATTAGGGGCCTTAAAATTCTCGAGGATCCTAGTCAGGCACACCTTTGTTAGTGTTCATTAACTGCGATCAATTTACTCATGGAACGTGACAGGTGGTCAATAGCACAAATGGCAAAAATATAATTGTATTCTCAAGCTGATTTTTTTCCGCTTTTTTTTTCCTATTCTTATTCAGGGAAATCTCGGTTACATTCAGGGGATTTGTCTGATTTGCGTACATTTGAATGAACAAGAAATCAAAGAATGTTTGTGTTCGTAGGGAGCTTCTTCGCGCTTCCCGAAATGAAAGCGAATTATTTAAGCCAGCGCTCACAGAATATGACTTACAAGTGAATTTAGGGTCATAAAAGGTTTTGATTCAGGTGCAGAATCTTGTTTAGACAGGTATCCTTGACTTTTCCCTCACCATATTGATAAAACATATAAAGCAAACACATAGAGAGTTGAAATATTTCTAGCATGGGGCTAACACTCGCACCATTTCGTCGCTGTGAACCCCCTGAGAACTGCATTTAGTTTAGTGTTCGATAAAGCAACTCCATTTCACAATCGTTTCAGCCGTAGGAGAAACCTTTTATTAACAACTTGTAATTGAACATCATCATACAGGGCGGATATTCGTCTCAAGTAAATACAAAAGTTGTCATGACGGAAAGGAAAACAAAACGTAATAAGGACAGCTGAATGGACGGTATGACCAGATCTGATTAGATACAAATTTTCTGTTCGTAAGCCTTTGATCCTTATTTTCTGTAATTCCAGGGATTAGTTTATGGCGACAATCCAAGCGTTGCTTCCAGGTATTGGAGTTTTAACTGAGTTTTCGCTTTATCGTCACCAGGTCGAACCTGATCGTCGGATTCGAAGAGCTATACATATCCGCGCGTGAAGTCGAACGCGTTCCCTAAGTAAAATAAAGTAAAATATCGGCGAATACGATTGACTAGCACTTCAGCCTTTTGGATATCTTTCGCTTAGCTCGTAACATTACCAAGAACGCCTTCGTATAGTGCTTTCTGTAGTAAGCTCGACTGTTAAAGTATTGCCACGTGAAGGCGAGCGATGCGAAGATTACAGTCCTCATGCTTTGTCCCACAAAGAAAATGACACGAGAAAATGACAAACAACACACCAATAACCTGTCCTCTAATATACGAACAAACATTTCTGCGTTCTGATTGCAGAGAACATATCAATTAATCCCAAACAGTGCAGAAGATAGAAATTGCATGCAAAACTTGAAAATTAAAAGTGGTTGACACAATAAGTCGCAAATCTTTGCCATAACAAAATGGCGGACAGATTTGGAGAGAGTAACAACGTCTAAATTGAAAGTGTAAAAAAATGCAAACAAAATGATCACACAACAAAGCACAAACAACTGGCTAAATATTTGGAAGTCCTGGACATCACAAAAAGGCCTCGACCAAAGTACTGAAAGCTATGAGCCGAAGGCGCTCAACAAAATTGTCGACTGGATTCGTACGCAACAGTTCGTAAGAAAGACGGGAGCCGGACAGTCTTCGGGTAATTGTGACTGCAATCGACCAGTACCTAACAGAGAAAGGGTACATACACTCTGTAATACAAGACCGAGAATTTAAAAGCTCGAAGTAAGTCCTTGAAGGAAAGCCCGCCCACTTCGTCAACAACGTAAAAGAAGCGACCGAACAAGTCTCGCAGTCTGACAACCACTAAAAAATGAGCTTTGGCAAAGCAGCAAGCTCGAAAAGGGAACTCCACAAGTCCTGGTTCAAATAGCAGGGGCAACCAAAGAGAAAATTCAAGCAAAATACTTGAATATCATTTTTTGCTTTCTTAGATTCTGTCCTTCTTTTTTTTTGAAGGCATATTTGTGTAAGCTAATACAGATTGATCTGTTCGGCGTTTTTAGCTTAAAATTTAGTCCACCGAAAATTTTATGAAGCAGAAACCTATCCCGCGAATTGGCTCTCCGAAAATGCTAGCTGACCTTATTTTGCACTCTAAACGACATATTTGTCCCTCAGAAAACAATAGGAACAAATAAGTTCTCTTGTTACGACAGTTCGAGGTGATGTTTCGCTAAAGAAATCTCTCTAGCTTTCACTGCAAGTAAATCCGAAAATCTCAGGCGAGGTTAGGCCTTCCGAACAGATATTCCCCGAAACGAACCGTTGGGTGCCCCTGAAATAGTTTGGTGGCTCCTGACTCAATATTTTGGCCCTTGAAGTCGCCAGGAACATCACAGCATGACTGCTGATGATTTCCGTTTTTGCTTAGCCGAAAACAACACAGAGTACTTGGAATTCGTTGAGAACCCGACTAAACACACCACATGGTCCGGACTGTCTGCAAAGCTGCGAAGCTTTCTTCCAAAAATGTTCGCAATTGGAGATGACAAGTGCCCTGTTGCAATCTTTAAAGAGTTCCTGTGGCGACGTCCTCCCAGACTACTCACAAAATATCCCTCTTCGCATGTTTGGTACAAGCGGCAACCGATGGTAGTAAACAAAATCAATGAAATGATGATGCCAATCATCAAAGATACGTCTCTTGAAGATTCGTTGAAGGCCTTTTCCAATCACAACCTCAGAAAGACAGTTTTTAAAAAGTTAAAGACCGCGGGCCTCCAGCGAAGTTCAATTCTAAAAGTGTCAGGCCACCGTAACTTGCAGTCGCTAGACGTCTACGACGAAGTGGGAAAGAACGAACAATGGCAGCTTTAATTTCTCGCCTGTTCACCAGTGCTTTCAACAGTGAAAGCCATTTAGTCATAGGAAATCCAACCGAGACAAACAGCAGCAGTTCAACTGAGCAGTTTAAACTCGTTTGGTCCGCCGGTTATGTCTGGCGCCCAAGGCTTCAACGCGGGTTCGCTTTCCTGCGATCCCCGGTTAAAAATCTGGGCAAAATTACCAGTGCCAATGCTTTATGAATACAATTCATTCCACTACAAGGTAACATTTAACATGGGTAGCGGAAACCCGGCTCCTGAAATCCAACCAGAGTCAGCTTCAAAAAATGCCGAGGATGGTCCTGAATTCCATGTGATAGCTTTCGGCTTGCGATTTTTAAACACATAAACTAATAATGAATAATAATAATAATAATAATAATAATAATAATAATAATAATAATAATAATAGTCTTTATTACCAAAAGATAAAAGTACATATCTTTTGTTACATTCTAGTCGCCTATACACTCAAAAAATCTACCCTAAAAATTAAACTAGTTAAACTACAAATGGATGATAAAATACTACGTAGAAACTACATTATCTTGTGTTTAAAAATCAGTCTATTTACATAAGATGTCATAAATTGTTCGGTATTAACCTTGGTACTCATATTATTAATAAGTAATAACATGATTTTTCTAGTGCAATTTGGAATAAATGAGCAACAGTAACCTTTTCAAAGGAAACAAATTGCACTCGTGTAGCCTTTGAAAAATTTAGTCGTGCTTATTTATTGAGTTATTTTGTCTACAAAATAGCCTCATAGTCGGCATGCAGCCTCAAGTTTCTGGGAAGGTTGGTTCTTTGTTTGGTTGGTTGGTTGGTTTTTGGGTGGACCATGTTCGGCATTCCCGATGACTGTCGAATTTTACCGAAAGGCTAGTTGTCGGGGCCGGAACATAAATACAAATGAGAACGCACGGAAAATTCCGCTACTAAAGCGACACGACAAAAGTGTCCGGGTTATTATTTGTTGACGTTGTATATTTATATATCAAATAGAAATGGCTGGCTTCCTTGTGGTAGACTTCCTTAGAAAACGAATCGTCAGCACAAACCTGGTTTACACGTGAGCGGAAGCGAGTTCTAGTAAATAATTGGTTGGTTATCTGATATTTATGATGTTTGGTCTAGGAAATATTTGTCAGCTTCGTTTGCTTTGGTAGATGAGAACTGGAACAAATCCTTTGTACGCATGCGCATAACTTACGTTTGGAGTTATCTGGTTCAACTTTAGAGTGTGAGAAATAACGTGACTTCTGTGCAAGGATGTCCCGTAGTAAATGACGGTAAATAGATGGCAAATAGTTTGAAGGTATAAAAAGGGCAGAATCGTGCATTTCGAACTTAAACGACTTATTGTTCGCACCTTTTGGTAGGTCTTAAAACTAATGGCCATGCCACTCGATCACTAGGTCCGTCAAAGGCACAAGGTCGACAAGGAAAAAGATTGTATGGGTGGCATAAACGTTGCTCGTACGTGCGACTAGCTAAGCTCAAAGTTAGAAACGGCTTACCAGAGAAATGGGTTTCTGGTTAGGCTGCGTGGCGGTAGCGGGATTGTTTGTACAAAGTTTGAGCGGAAAGATCAGCACGACAATCAAATCAAATCAAAACAATTATCACCTCCAATACGAAGACAAAAACGCAGTAGCTCCACGCAAGATTCGTTTCACAGTTTTATAGACACAAAAATCGGTTATCGTTTTTCAGATTACAAAAAACGCATAAATTTAATCTTTTTTCCGCTTCCTTTTAAGTTTCTCCCTTTGTTACACAATTCTAGCTGCCACGAAAGCCAATAAAAAGTGCCGAAAACGAACTTATGACAGTCTTATGAAAGTCTCGTGACACGTCATTGAACTTTGTGTCATCACATGTTTGTACGTGACAAAACACCACTTGTTTACACAAAACAGTAACCTGATCTCACGCTCAATCAACATAACACGTTCTTTACACGTGAAAGCATTATCACATGACTGCCTGGCCGCGCGATAAAATCCCCCCCCCCCACCCCCCGGAGCTATTAAAGCAAAATTTGGCCTTGACTTGATCACATGTACTCCACGTCATAAAATTCACGTTGTTAACCACACAGGTGAACCACTCCATTATTATTCTCGAATTCGCTCATTTAAAATTCCAACGATTCCTTCGCCCATTACCACCTCTCTACATAACAAAACATCCCTTAATATTATTTTCACCCAATTTTTCATCTTACTTTCACATCAAAACAAAATTTATTCGCTGAACACAACCACTGATTTTTATGTGGCTTCAGCGAAGCTGAGACCACTACAGTGTGGCACCAATATTTTTGCGGGATTTAGAATTATAACATTCTCGTTTTTTGAGTACAAACAATCGAATGCAGGTGAACAACATGCAGACGTATAACACGTGTAATCAGTTAATCAATGGAGTACCTTCAGACGATCCTTTTCTTTAAAGTTTTTAACAGCTTAATACTTGCAATGTACCGACTGCAATTTCATCGTTTTATTTCTGAATGTTTTGCTTCTAATTTCGTTTTATTTTTGAATGAAAGAGACGGTTTAAGTAAATGGGCACCATCATAATATTACATTACATGCAAAAGGCGATGTTTGTATATAAATTTCGACAATGGAGTAAATTTGTGCGGGAATTATTTTTTTTCGCGGGAACTTTTTTTTGCGGATCATGAAAAAACCGCGAAAATCCCAAAAATTTGAATCCGGAAAAAATTAGTGCCACACGGTATGTCAGCATATGCGATGTTTCTGGCTTTTTTGGCAGTTTGCTACGTGACTAGTCACCCCAGACTTACACAAGTCACACAATGGCATGATCTTTTCTAACAAGGCACGCTTATTACTCGATTTTAGCCGTGTGTTCCAAAATGTAAGTCCGTGTGAAATAATCTGGAAAATAAAACAGAGCTTAGGGACGGACCATTAGAAAAGTGATGGGGGGGGGGGAAACCAAAAAAAATTCATGCAAGGGAAAATGTCCGAAAAAAAATTCATGCACAAGATGGGCCTCATTTTGATATGAAACCATAATTCGTTCTGCCAAAGTGCTCAAGTAGTGTCTCCAGTGTTTAAAAAATTGTAAATTTTCTGGGGCTCTGCCAGGATGTTATAAAATATTGTTTTCATATTTAATATTTCTTTTGTCGGGAGGGGGATACCTTAACAGGTATCACTACCACTGGCTGGAAGCCACTGGAAGCCACTGGGTATCCTTAACAGGTATCTTCTTTTTGGACTGACATTTTGGAGTGGAGGACATTATCGGGGGGCTGTATCATTACGTGGGGTCTGGAATGACTACGATGGATTGTGGGAGAGGAACAGAAGAGGGCAAGGACTAAGGAAGTGCACTAGAAAGCCTTCCACTCCCAGTGGCTTCCTACTCTCCCACTGTGACTACATCCTCAAAAAGCCGTTACATTAAATTATAACCCTTAACTTCCCAGCAAAGGGTTAGAAGGTACCTGTATGTATTTTATATCAAAAGTTTTAAAGGCAAATTTATGAGCTACGTTTTTGTAAAGAATTGTTTTTAAATTAAGGAAATAACAGTGTATGTACTGTATATTTTATAAATCAATCTTTCTGGACACCACTGTTTGTATCAAATCATTTCATATGAATACGTCTTTTATAAAAAATCCATACATGTATATCAATAATATTGCACAATTTTTCACTATAAATCGCTATTTACTTTTGAAACCTCCTTCAGTTAATTAAATTTTAAAGCGAACATTATCAAAACGTGTTTTGTAATAAAATAAACTTAAAAATGTAAAGTAACGTAACAGTACGAGCTATGTATTTAGTAAAACAAAGTTGCGTTGTTTTTAATTAATTCAATAGCAAATTGTGGATAAGGAAAATATTTTCTCCAAAAAAAAATTCATGCATAGGGCTGTAGCAAAAAAAAAATTCTTGCACAGGAAATGGGCTAAAAAAAATTCTGGCAGGCTAAAAATCCCCCAACCCCCCCCCCCCCCCTCCATCACTTTTCTAATGGTCCATCCCTTATTTATATATTTGTCTCGATACGGGAGTTGCCACGTTCGTCAACCATGATGTCACGCAAGAAGAAGACGTACGTGACTTTCAAGATCGGCTATTCTCTTCTGGTTCAAACATTACAGAATTAATTTTTGTGACAAGTTACGCTTCCTACTAGATCCAAAATATTTGTTCATGGAAAAATAATCTTTATAATAGAAAGCCACAAAAGTAAATTTCAATCCATTGACCTTCCGAGAAACATCTGGGAATGAGCTTCAGAAAGGACTGTTTTGTATTATTTTGTTTGTCCCATATTCACACTGTTGTCAGATATTCTACAGATTTTATCTCACTTTCTTCTTCTTTTGTCGTAATTTGAAGCCACACTTGTACGCATTAGCGTACCATCTATTGATCAATGACGTATACGAATTCGAAACCAGTAACATAAACTCAAACATTGATCTTTGAGTACCCTCAAATCTGTAAAAAGCCCTGGGAACGAGGTTGCACAATATCGGACACAGCTCCACTTATAAGGTTAACCCTGTCTAAAAACCAATACTCTTCGAATGCTCAACGCTACTGAAATAAACAAAATCACAATAGTGTACCTTGGTACACGCACGTTCATTCAATAACCATTTCCGTACCTCTCATTGACAGCTACAAAACAGCTCACGCACGCTATGCGTGCCTATGTTTTTAAGCTGCACTCGAAATCATGTGATTATGTATGCAAACAGAACCGCAAATAATTTTTGAAGGCCATTGGGGTAACTGAAGACCCAAACCGGCTGTAATCGCAAGGATACAGCAGGATTTCAATTCACTGTGTAAAAACCCTGATTCAAAATGGCAAAGAAAATGGCAGATATCAAATTTGACGTGCCCAAAGCACTGCGGGTGACTAGGATTCTTTAAGAAATAGTTTTAGCTTCACTTGTCTTGTCCCAGCCTCGACTGGCCCGTATGCTACCTGTGAAGGCCAAATATTTGGTCACTCAGTGTTATACTGTTACTCAAAAAAAAAAACTTGTTGTTGAAAATATGTTCTTTGTTTCTATGGAATTATGGAAAAACAATAATAGAGAGGAAGAAAGAGAAACTTGAAACAGGAGCCGTAGGCGAGAGTTTTTATTGCTGATCTGAGGTCTCCCGTACTTCGACAAGTGGTAACGTTCGTTTGATGATGTAGAAACAAGGACATGACATTCAATTTGGAAAATTACTAATAAACGTTTACCGTGTTCCCATTGTGGCACTTTAATGGCTGAACCAGCTTAGCACGCACGATAAATAAAGATGTATTTGAGTAAACTACACTAATAAACGCACGCAAACTGCACCTTTCTTTTAGATGAGCCCAGAAGTTTATTCACCTGAAGCCAGACAATTGGGCCTACAAAAGTCACTCGCTGAGCGGCTGTTTGATCTGTACGACAAAGATAAGACAGAAGCAACAAAGGTGCCCAATGTCCTGTTCCTGACAGAGAATTATCGTTCACATAAGGACATCCTTCAGTTTCCTTCGAAAAACTTTTATGGAGGAAAACTGCTTGCGTGTGGTCATACGTCTCAGCCAGCGCATCCGAAGTACGGGCCTCTGATGTTCTTCTCAGCGCGTGGCAAGGAACAAAAGGAACACGACAATTCCTACATTAACTTGTCTGAGGTTTACGAGGTGGTCAAGAGAGTGAAAGAGGTTGCAAACAGTTGGCCTGCTATTTGGGGTCCTAGGAAACTATCTGAGATCGCCGTTTTGTCATCATACCGTTTCCAGGTAAATCTTTGAATGATTTCAATAGTTTTGGGTAACATAACCTGAGATTCACCAACAGGATCTTGAATGATTACACACGAATGGTGTTTTGTACAGAAAGACACAAAAACATAACGAAAAAATAGCTTGTTACCTGTGGCCTTTAATGTGTTGTATAGAAAGAATTCAACCAGAATCGTTACCTCAGTACACTTGAGCCTTTTGTTCATCTTTTAAAGCAAATGAAGGCAAGCTATGAACCATCTCCTCTAAATTGTATTTGTCTTTATTTAAGTTTAAATTCTCTCAGTGATAGAGGAAAACCCTTTAGCTGTAAGATTTTAATACTAGTAATTTATTCTAAATGCCTAGGTACAAGCCATTCGAAATAGCCTGAGGAAGGAAAAGGATCTGAGGGATGTGAAAGTGGATACAATTCATAATGTCCAAGGTAATACAAACACAGTTAAACATGGGTTAGAAGACTGACTGACCGACGGAGTGACTGACTGACTGACTGACTGACTGACTGACGGACTGACTGACAGACAAAATTTTGGATTTATAAACTGAGTTGATAAGGTAAATTGGCCACCGTAAAGAGATTGAAAGCTGTTGACTGACTGACTGTCCTTCTGACTAGGTCTGCCTGGCTAACTAAATCTCCCTGGTTCCATTTTAGGGGAAGAATTCCGGGTACTTTTCATCAGCACAGTTCGCACATTTCACACCTGCAAGCCGCAGCAAGATGAAGTTCGTGCCAGTGGGTCTGATCGACAATTGTACTGGGAATTCTTGTCGGATCCAAAACTGCTCAACACAGCGGTGACTAGAGCAAGGTGTTTAGTGGCTGTTGTTGGTGACCCCGTCTCTCTTTGCACCGTTGGAGAATGTCGCAGTATTTGGAGAGACTTCATCAAGAGATGCGACAAAAAAGGGAACCTTTATGGAACTACAATGGTTGAGCTTGACAAAGAAATAAACGCAACTATCGCTAGCATTCAGCTTAACCCGGAAGCACAGCCGTTTCTTCCAGAATCGCTATCAACGCCAGAACAGGGTATCGGTGCAGACATGAATGAAAGTAAGAAATCCCCAAGTAACCAAGAGTCTGTGAAAGAAACAACAGAAGTTCAACCCGTTGGGCCAGTCAAGCAATTAGAAGGCAATGGGATAGCGTCAAATTGTTCTCAAGAAAGTAGTGGAAAAGTAAAGGAAGAAGACAAGCAGGATCTAACAGACCTCCCAAGTACTTGCAACGTGAATCAGAACCAGGAAGAACAAGAAAACCAGGAGGTAAAAGGGGTCGAAGAGGATGACGAAGAGGAAGCTGACGACGGGATTGCAGAAACGGGAGACTTCCAAGACGACCTTCTTGAAGATGAGACGGTTTTTCCGAGATACCTGGATGAAATCATTCTAGCGTTTGTGAAGAAATGCGAGGAGACATCGCAGCTAGATGCAGAGAGAAGATCGATGTTTGAAGATATTGAGTTCCCGCCCTTAGAAGCATCCAGATCAAAGGACATCAAACCTCAACCAGACGGGAAAGGGAGAAAATTTTCACTCAGTGGAGGGGGAGATATAAAGGATTTGTTTCCAGAAGTACGAGTTGTCAATGGTCGCGTTGAAGTGCGTCTAACAAACCTTGGCTTCTACAAGTCTCCATCCGAAAGGGCTCAACAAATCATAGCTTCCACCAAGCAGCAAGAATTTTTAGACCCATCTGTCCTGAGACAACTCCTGAAAGACGAACCTCATAAGTACGTTGTCTGTAATCTTCGTCTAAGTCCGGAGAAGTCCCAGGTGGGATATGCACAAATAGAAGACACCCAAACTCCAGACATTCAAATCAAGGGGAGAGTTCGTCAGGCTTTCGACAAAGACAAGGTCGTTGTAGAGCTGGATGAGAAAAAAACTCGTTCGAAAGTCGATGACGGTGAAGCTCGCGTCCAAGGAAGGGTTGTAGGTAAGTGTAAATTCCCTGACGTTCATTGTATATCAGCGTAGTGCAGGGCATGCAGCCGGCAAGCCACACACCGCTTAGCTTTAGTTTTCCTAACACTGATAAAGCAAAAGGGAGCATTGCAATTTCTCCTAGATAGGATACTAACCACTAACACGTCCTGTCTATATTCCCATCATTTTGAGACGTTTTCCCCACAATTCCATTCGCTGATACAACTTGCGGGTGGTGCGAGGAGGAAGAATTACATCACAGTAGTTAAACCAACTGTGTTCTCACCTAAATCGATATCCATTAGACTACAACGCCTCCGCATATTGACATGAGCTTTCATAGTAGACAGGGAAATAAGTAAGTGTAAAAATGTACAACAACTCTTAGTTTCCAAAACAATTTGAATGTCACGTCACCACTATTTTCCAAAATATTTTGGCACTTATATTTAAACGTAATCGACTCCGTCATCTATTTTTTCCTTTGTGATACAATGTAATAATTTATTAGGTTAATATACTTGCTTTATAAGATTGTTCATATTTTCTGTATTTTTGTAATTGGACCTGGGAATTGGGCCGGTGGAGTAACCTTGTAGGGAACTTCGTGTCCTATTGTTTCTATACCTCGAATAATGATACTTGTAAGTAACTTACTTGTTTTATTATTTTAAATCTGGAAATAAATAATAAATATTTCACACAGGGGTATTGGAACACATCATCAGCCCACACGAACGCCAGTTTGTCTGCACGACTGATTACGGAAACCCTGCCCTGATGGTGCCTATCAACAAGTCAGCGACGAAACTGGTCAATCTTACAGACAGCAGCTGTGAAGATATACCAGTTTACAAAAAGGACCAAAACGAGAGAGCCACTAAAGTCAAGATGATGAAAAGAGAGAAAGTTCTTAGTGGAAAGTACCTGTTTGTTGTGAAGTACCTGCAGTGGAGACGAGAATTTACCTATCCTCTGGGAATTGTAGTGAAAACAATGCGCCGGGGAGAGGACCTAAAAAGTAGCATGGAGATCGCCTACGCCGAGCATGGAATAAGAAGGGCCTTCAAAGAGGACACCATCAAATATGTCAAGGAGAAATTTCCACCCGAATGGTCCATTCCCGAGAAAGAGTACGCGAATCGCATCAAGATTAATAACGCTGTTACCATCGATCCTCCCACATCTTTGGACCTTGATGATGCCTTGACAATCGAGAGAAGCTCTCCATCCACTTTCCTGGTGGGGGTCCACATTGCAGATGTAAGTTTCTTTGTAAAGCCAAACTCTCCACTCGATCATGAAGCGTTCCTGCGTTGTACCTCGTATTACCCCGGTGAAGGGCAAGAGAATGTGCCAATGCTGCCAAGGGAGCTAAGTGAAGGTCACTGCAGCCTTCTTCCCAATGAAGACCGCCTCGCGATATCAGTATTTGTCACATTAGACGAGGAAGGAAGGATGTCTGATGGCCTAAACATAAAACGGACGATTGTGAAATCCTGCTGTAGGTTGAGTTATGCTGAAGCTCAAATGATTATAGAGAAAAAAGATATGAGCACCACACAAATTCCAGAGGTTGTTAAGGAGAAGATCAGACAATTAAGCTCTCTGGCTCAAAATAGAAGGCTCCGTCGATTAGGAGACCGTGCTTTTGATCACTGGCAAAACGAAGGGTGTGATGAATTCGTTGAAGCTCACGAACTAGTAGAAGAGATGATGCTTCTCGCCAACGGAGAAATCGCCAAACGTCTATCCGAAAAGTGCTCAGAATTAGCGCCATTGAGAGTACAGCTACCTCCAAAAGACCACAGACTGGCTGAATGGATTGAGATGCACGGCAAATATGCCAAGTTGTCACTTCAGTTTGCAGGTATCTTCCGAGAAAAAAGCAGCGATAGAACAGCACTTACCATGCTACATTCAGAGAAGACCATGTTCAAAATCCAGAGGTGGGTTTGGGATGCGATATGTCAGGCAGTAGATTCCTGTGATCTACCCAGGGTTCATCAACTGATCTGCAACGAGAGAAACCACCCTCAGATTGCTGCAGCACAATCCCATTTCCGACGGATTCAGTCCGAGTCTCGGTACGTCTGCGAAGGTGATCAGCCATCCATGAACATCCAACACTACTCTCTTGGTATGCGATCCTATACGCACTTCACGTCCCCAATAAGGCGGTACATAGATGTTGTTGTCCATCGCCTTCTTCTTGGTTTGCACACCAGCTGTCGTGAGGTAAACGTGTCAAAGGATGACATAGCAAAAGTTTGTCGCCGTTCTAATTTTCTGCACGGCAATGCACGGAAGTTTGAAAGAGATTGCAGGAGGATCCGTTTGGCAACTAAGCTTCAACAGCGTTGCCATGAGACGCGTGTCTTCATTGAGTCCATAGAGCACCAGTCACTCAGTCTTAACATTACCAATCCCGAAGACGATCACTTAGCAGGAAGACAAAAGAAAATGCTCCTGAGTCATCTTAATCCAATCGCCCTAAATGAGATAGATGGAAACGAGGACGAAGAGAAGTCTATTGTTCTCAAGTGGAAATTTAGGAAGTACGTAGCACCAGACGCACAAAGAAATATTGCAGAAGAAGATAGGCAGACCGATTACAGTAGAGTCGGGGAGGTAGCGGATATTCCCTCGGATATCTGGCTTCGTGTATTGGATGCTGTAAGGTCCAATGATGAGGACACGCTTACAGCCATAATAAAGCAAGCAGAAGCGCAGTTGGCCACCATGTCTCCTTCGCACAGAGACGAGGAACTACCCCAACCGAAATCAACTCATTACGCCCAGGGTGAGCTTTACAAGCACCCACATCACGCCGAAGCAGCTGCGCCATCTTCCAGTGACACAGTTGTCCATTTTTATGAAAAGAGTCTTCGACTGAAGAATTACGATTACTTTTCGGTACAACTCTGTCCACACATGACAAGAGGTACACTGCAACCTGATATTCAGTTGTTCAAGATTAACACCCACCTAAATATTTGTATCGAGCACCGGAAGTACCCACGTAAATCATTTGCTCACACTGCCAGACACCAGGCGTCGAGAGAGCACTATGGAACCATTGATGAGTACATAAATGCTTGGAAGCCAGTCCTTGCTATGGAGGCAGCGACGGAAGCCGTCAGGGAAAATGATGGGTTCGTCATTGAAGACCTTATCGTGGTATGGGAGCAGGAGGATGGGAGTGTTAGTGGGGTGGTCACTCTTCCCTCAATCTACTGCAATAGCAGACAAGTGGAGTTTTACCTGGGAGATCTTGCGTGCATCCGCGTACCTTATCCCAACGCGAATTCTACTTCTGGTGAAACGTCAAGTCAGGTAAAGGTTGTTAATGATTAACTTCTTTACAGTAACTCTGTGGTGACAACTTTTTCTCTTGCCCGTGGTTTTGACGTGGTAATAGAAGAGCTAACGGAATATGCCTTTTGCAGTCTTATAATCTAAAGTAAGTTTCATTTCCATTAATCCAAGGACTATAATTTAACTGTTAAATCGACCAACTTGACATTCTAAAAATCCTTTCTCAAAAGACGTTGTTGTTGAAAGTAATTTGCCGATATTTTGTTCTTTTTAGCTTCTAACCCAAACAAGACTCTCTGTCGACCACAATGCAACGCGCGCATCAACAGACGTTTCGTGGACCACGAAACCCCAAAGCTTCGCGTCGGTATTCAACGGCTTCAAAAATCTGCTTTCATCCACACCATTCTTCAGTAGAATGGAAAGAGATTATCTTATGGAACTACGAAATTTATCAGGGAACTATCGGAGGGGTGGTGATTAGAAAAAGGATTTATTTTTCGGGTTATAAAAGTGACATTAATAATAATAATAATAATAATAATAATAATAATAATTAATCTTTAAAGAGGATACTCCCATCACGTTGAGTGGTTTTCAGGGAGGTCCTCTATAACAAAAGAATAAAATAAAACTAAACATTATAATAGATACAAGCTAAAACTAAAAATATAAAAAGTACAAATATGGTAAAAATAGATCAAAGGTCCTTAAAATATATATACATATTTTGCTAAAACTATTGAATCATATAATTTGATTTGATAATTCGGTCACTCGATGTTTCCAAAGCTCTCACCCGACAAGCGATACATACAGAAAGCTTTTATTTATACCTCATATCAGAACAATGTGACTGTGGACGATCCAGTAAGTTCATAGGGAAGAATAACAATACCTATGGTTGTGTGAAACTGAATGTGAATGAATGTCGAGCTGACTACGGTAATAAACGTGTATGTAAATCGGACGTGACTGAGTATTCGACGAACCCCGCGGGTGTCAAATCGCGGTTTTGTATCCGTTTCGGTTAGTGATATGATAAAATACTATATGATATATGATAAAATACTATAGTACACTTCTTTTAGACATTCTAAAGTGTGGTATATTAAGGTATGCGTTGTGCTGAACATAAACGACTAAGCGAACTCATGGACCGATGCATATAAAAGCAAATGCGCTATGTCAATTTGAAAATATTTCTCTGACTACGTGACGCATAAAGACAGTCCATAATGAAACGTATTTTTTCACAGTCATCTGCAAGACTTACAGACCATAAAATTTAGCTCTTTCTATTCGAAAAATGTACACACCTAACTAAGTGAACACGTTAATTTCCTTTCTTGGCTGCTTAAGGGCTCAAATCTAGCCGTCTTTATCCCAGTGTTCTATCTCCGAAGGAATCAAAACGTAAACAAACGCGTGCGTTGCATTATAGTCGACAGAGAGTCCTTTAAGGGGCTATGTCACCCTATTTAATATCTTTTTAAAAAGCTAAAAAGTGTCTTTGCATCAATTGAATTCCAAAAGTAACGGTCTAGCTTTGTTATTTAAGACTATCCTACAGCACTGAAACTGTTTCCTGTCGTCTGTTGCTCCCGATGGCAAGGATGGAAATGGATTGAAACTTGAAAAAATTGGGCCACTTTTTTCACGTTTTGATGCTTTGCTCTCAAAAATCACCAAAAAAGTATTGTGATTAGCCGTCTCTGATAAAGTTCATTTGCTATCTTCCCCATAGTTTTACAGGACCACTTTGTGAATGAGTAAAGGCACTAAGTAATGATTTTAGCCCAGAATTGACCTAAAAGAGCAAAATCCTTGTGATGTATCCCCTTTAAATCGAAGAACGAAAAGAATTATTGTTCTGTTTGTCCAAAAAAAAAGACAAGCTCATTGTTATCGTGGATTTATTGTATAGGGGATTAGCATATGAAAATCAGTACACCGCCCCCCCCCCCCCCCCCCGCAAAAAAAAACAAAATCAGTAGGCGATTTCTTTTGCAGCAGCTTTCATCAGATCATTCGGTTGAAAAACGACGTGTCTGCGATTTCTGGGTGGCTCACTGCATCATCAAAGAGGTTAACTACGTGAAGGAAAAGAAAGCAATAGAAGTCAAGATGGACATGCACCAGGCAGCATCAAATATCCCAGAAGGGCTCACGGACGGAAACAGTCACAGAAGTGCACTTGAATTGATTCACAGAACACTTCCTCAAAGGTATGCCGTTACATTTTATATTCATCAGGAATATAAAAATATGAAGTGGATATCTCATCGTCAATATACCGTTTAAATATTGCGGATTTGTTTTTTGATGAATTTAAAATTAAGGTTCTGGTATCTTAGGTTAAAGAATTTAGAATGTGCCATCATGCTTATATCAAAACAAGCGATATCGATCAGGAAGAAGTACCTTCGTTTTCGAGCATTAGATTCAAGTAAAAATGCTATATTTATGTAGCATGTCAATCACTTAATGATTTTGTTTTCTTACTTAGCGACTGGTCGCTGACGGACTGTCTCACTGACCGACCGACCGACCGACCGACGCGACGCACTGACTGATTTACTGACATTATCGGTTGGTTTGTCGGTCTATCGGTTGATTTGCTTTTTGTGTGGAGTTCTTCTCGCCTCTAATAAACCTTTTTTTTTTTCAGACGAATGTACGCAGCACTTTGTGGCAAACTAAAAGACTCATCGGAACTAGTTCATGCCATTTGTAAGGGAGAAGAACCGCCGAAAGGTATTGTACTGTATTTTAAGCTATTCTTTTTTCTTCATTTGTAATTATTTTCCAAAATGTAATGCTTTAGACAAACCATTTGTCCAATTGCTCAAAAAGGCTTTGACTCTTTTTCTCCAATTAAAAGAAAAAGTCGTTGTGAAGGTACTTCGCAAGCTGTCAAGTGCGCTTGGTATCGCCATAGTATATCACGTTGCCAAGCAATTTTTTGTACTGGAAACATTGGAAACATTAACAGGATTTTCACACAATTAAGTACACTTTTTGTGCCTAATGTTATCCAGAAGCTTAATACTCTTTTTACTCTTTTAAGAACAATTTGGCGAGGAACCCTCCTCCAACCTATCGTTGGAGCAACATGGGTTTAAAAGGTTGAACCAGTATCAAGAGACCGCAGTGAAGGAGGCACTGGTGAAGCCATTCACACTGATTCAGGGTCCACCGGGTAAGTAAAAACTGTCAAATCGAGATTAAAAAACCGAGCCTTAACTCTGGTCACTCTGACAACTCTGGAAACTTCGGTGGAGGGGTTGCTAGTCCACTCATCGCGCGTTGCTTCCTAGCAACTTCGCAATGTCTAGTTAATTCTTTGGGTAAAATGAGGCACCGTGAGGATAACGAAAAAAACGTTAGCCTGTAGTAGCCCAGCGATATACCAATGTACTATCCAGGGAAAAGCAGTACTTCTTCAGTCACCTTGTACTGCTGAAACCAGGGCTAAGCGTAGGCCCCGACCAGCCATCTCCCCTGTTCAACTCATTGGATATCATGCAGGCTTACTGGGAATATCGTGACTTCTTTGTTTACCATTTTATTGTCGCATTTTATTTATTTATTTATTTATTTATTTTTGTTTTGTCATTTTATTTACTCAGGTACTGGTAAAACCATCTCTGGAGTGCACATCGCCTGCTGGTTTGCAGAACGGAACAAAAGGTTGAAATCTTACAGGGTTTGGGAAAAAGACGCGGGTGAAACCGAAGTCGAAGGAGCCTACAAAGCACCACCCCAAGTTATTTACTGTGGACCATCTAACAAATCTGTGGATGTGGTTACAGGTAAATTGTGTCTTCTTCAAGTAAGGGAATGATTTCCTGATACCGGTACATGTTTTACTGTCTTTTTGCTATTATGAGTTCACTTTGGTCACCTATCGTCGCTCTGTATTTATATACATGATAACTGAGGTAACCTGCGATCAGGCTCTATTTTCGTTTCGCTCGGTGAAACATTCCGGTGAAACATTCCGCTATTTTAGCGAGCGAACCACGTAAGAGAATATGAGAGCGATGCTAAAATTCGGCCTGATCGCAGGTTAATGATAAGGTGGTCCAGTAGCTTATACCTGCATGAGTATTACTGTTGCGAGTTCATCCTTAAACCCCGTAGTTGTACTGTATTGAGAGTCTTATTGTGATACGAAAACAGGAGAAAAATAAGAAAATCTACAAACAATTCAGAACAAAACAACTGCACTCTCGATGGAAATTCGAACAGTAATTGTTTTAAGGTCGAGGTAAAGAAATTGAAAAAGTCTTCCACAATTATTCAAATTACAACCCCTCCCTCTATAACCATCCTGGCCGCCCAGAACCGAAGAAAGACATTTCATATTATATCACAGGTAGCCAAAGCTTGAGTTATGACTGAAAATTAATAAAATTCTATGAAATAAACAGTGTTTCTTTGTTTATATCTTACGTACTTGCTATCTAGGGCAAAAATTCGCTCTCCGAGCGAGAATGAGCGTCATTCTAATTTTTGCTCCCAATTAGTATTATAACATTATGCAAAGGTTGCACACTGATCTGCCATTTCACCCGCACAAAAGCATACCTTTTTTCACTAAATGAGCTATATTTCTTGAAATGCGCCATTTCCACTCACAATTTCCTCAAACCTGAATGAATCCATAGTCGAAAAACAACTATACGCCGGAAAAGTTCCATCTTTCCCAACATTTTGTCACCATAAACGGCAATATTTTGAACCTCTTGTATAAGAAATCAAATGTCGGTATTCGACCGCCGACCTCTGCGCACAAATATGTGCAAATATGCTAATTTCATCTCGCTGTTCTCTTCTCACTGGACAATTCGCACATTGGCGTGGACGTGACAAAAACTGCTGTGTCGGGGAGGTGTGAACGGTAAGCAAATGGTCACGCTTCACGCATGAAATGTCACACTCTGTTTACAATCTGCCGGGAAAAACCACCAGACAAAAACTCGCGCGCGTTCCACGACGGTAACATTTTTACCTTTGGTCCTCAAGCTTTTAACAATGCGGTTAATCAAGTACGACTTCCCAGACCCCCCTTGGCCCGTAATTAATATGTTGTGTCCACGCTCTGCAGTCTCAAGAATTCTGCCCTGCTCGGCGGTTTGTCTGTCAATACAAAAGTAATACAATAAAATAAAATAAATACTGAATAAAAAAGAAATCTGAGACCAAAGACGGACAACCTGTGAAATTTAAAATTTGTAAAAAAAATTTCGATCAAGCGTAAAAAAAAAACGGCGGCTGGTCCACGCGCGTGTTGATCCTTTTGAAGAAAACAGCTTCCCCGTATTAAACATCTATGTTCGCTTCGAAATGCCATACAAAGTCATATTTTGAAACGCCATTTTTAATGATATTCAAATATTATGCTTGGGCTTCCTCTGGTGCTACATACGCACGTGTCATTCTTTCTCTCTGCAATAACTGTTTTCGTCCTTTTTTATTCGAGAGACTTGAGGCAAGTCTAATAGTGATACTGCAAAGCAATATATGATCGAAAGATAAGAAGTACATAAAATCAGCGAAGTTTGAAATTACTTACACGTGGGACATGGAATCCGTGTAAAGCAGCACTCTGGAGTGGAGCAAGGAGAACCGTTTCCCTTCCAAGTCTCGGATGAAACAATTTCAGTAGTGATTTAAAGCCACAATAGAAAATAATGACAATAACGACTGCAACACGTATACATAATTGTTCCAATACTTGTTCGATACAACGAGCTCGAGTATGAAGTGCAGACGTCCTCGTTTATATACGACTGCTATCAACTGGCAAACGCTTTGCACGTCACTATTTCTTGCATCCTGTCAGTTGGGAGGAATAAATATGTGAGGAATAAAAATGTCTTCTTGTCTCTTTTTTGGACAATTCGTGTAGTGCTATTAGTTTCTCTTTTTTATATGAAGTACACTTATTTATATTCGTACTGAATTCGTGTTCTCGGTTTTAAGGGAAAATGGCTTTTTAAAAAAGGGAAATGAAACCAGTTTCAAAGCAAGAGATGTTGACAGTACTGAATGTTGCTTGAACTTGCAGTTTAGGGCAAACATAGGGAGGATACAAATTTGTTTTTTGATTTTCTTCAAGACAGAGACGAGTGGAACGCGCGCGAGTTTTTGTCTGATGGTTTTTCCCGGCAGATTGTAAACAGAGTGTGACATTTCATGCGTGAAGCGTGACCATTTGCTTACCGTTCACACCTCCCCGACACAGCAGTTTTTGTCACGTCTACGCCAGTGAGAAGAGAACAGCGAGATGAAATTAGCATATTTGCATATATTTGTGCGCAGAGGTCGGCGGTCGAATACCGACATTTGATTTCTTAGACAAGAAGCTCAATATATTGTCGTTTATGGTGACAAAATGTTGGGAAAGATGGAACTTTTCCGGCGTATTGTTGTTTTTCGACTATGGATTCATTCAGGTTTGAGGAAATTGTGAGTGGAAATGGTGCATTTCAAGAAATATAGCTCATTTAGTGAAAAGAGGTATGCTTTTGTGCGGGTGAAATGGTAGATCAGTGTGCAACCTTTGCATAATATTATAATACTAATTGGGAGCAAAAATTAGAAAGACGCTTATTCTCGCTCGGAGAGCGAATTTTTGCCCTAGATAGCAAGTACGTAAGATATAAACAAAGAAACACTGTTTATTTCATAAAATTTTATTAATTTTCAGTCATAACTCAAGCTTTGGCTACCTGTGATTATATTCACTAGTGTACAACTTCTAGAGAAAGCAATTCATTATTTTATAGTAATAATAGGTTTATTTGTATAACGCTATTTCCACAAGTGACTAATTTTAGCGCTTTACAGAAAGTATACATTTGTGTTACACCAAGGACACTTACAATGTAATTAAACTAATGTCATAAAAGAACTAATTACGTACTTAACTAACCTAGCCTATGAGTAAAATGACCTAAAGTAAATTTTCAAAAAAATGAAAGAAAAGTTTGCATAATTGATACAGATGTGTCTTTCGTAGTTGATGTGAAAATAAGTATACGGAATAGTTGTGACAACATAGTCCACCAAAGAACGACGTTTTATTCCTTGGTGTCGTCTCTTTTATGGTGGAACTTCATGTTTGAGCATGCGCAAAGGTAATGAGGAACCTTTAAGGTCGAAGTTGATCTTGGCATGGTGAATATCGTTACTCCAAACCACAATCTATTCGTCAGCAATGGAGGAGATAACAATGTATTACAATTTATTGGTTTCGATTTATCAACGAAATATAAAAGACATCTGTGCCACATGATTTGAAATCACGTATGATTATTGACATAATTGCAGAAACAAATCTTACAACGAATCTTCTTATAAAGACTCATTTACCTTGCGCATCGTCGGTATCAGTCGTCACATTTCGTGAATGATTAGCCTTAGGTGTCAGTGGTTAGCCTAAGGTGTCAGGTGTCACCTTATCAAACTAAAGGTGACAGTTTATTGACAGTCATATTTGTTTTGTTTCAGAGTACCTTATAAAGATTCCTAGTTTGAAGGTCTTGCGAGTCTACAGTGACCAAATTGAGCAAAAGGAGTTTCCCATTCCCAACAAACTTAAGTCAGCCAGAATCGCGAGAAGTGACGATGAACTTACGATTTCCAGCGAGAAAATAAGATCTGTTGCTCTTCATCACGTGATTCGAGGGCCAGGTTGCCCCTATGGACATGAGTTGCGACAGTTTGAAGAGGGATTTGCCGAGGTCAGAGCGCGGTGCGAAATCATAAGTCAAAAAGAAGTTAACGATTATTGCAAAGTAAGTGAGATGATGTCTTAGTATCGAATTGATAACATGAAAACTTTTTGAAAACAAGAAATTGTTGAAAATGTTCAATTTTTGTAAAATGAATAAATCAGTTTTCGAGAGAAGTCAAGTATGAGTGAAGGGGTATAACTGGAGTTAGCAAATAAAGTAATTTATCATTAATCGTTTAATGTTAGCTTGTTAAAGCAACATTTGGCTAAACAGGTCTAGCCACCCCTGCCTTAATACACCACGTGACGATACCCTACTTTTGACAATTCTTGTCTGTAGCTACTAGCTGTGATAACTCCTGTGATAACTTCCTGTGATTAGCTGGATGTAGCTAAAATATTTGATAACTAACATTTTTTGCAATATATTCTTTCTCGTTTATATTGAACGGAATTCATTTGTTTGCCATCCCATTTTATTATTAACTAATTTGTTAACTTAACTAATATTGCTGGAAAATTACTGTGTTGTACATTTAGTCCTATCGAGGCTGAAATAAAAGAACAAATTTCTGCTTTGAGATTGCTGTTTCATCCTTTTTGTTTTCTCAGCTTATTGCACAAGCAGAGCAGTGGGCTCTCCAGAAGTCTGGAGCACAGATTATCCTTTGCACATGCGCAACAGCCGGCAGTCCTAGGATAGTAACTTCCTGCGATAACATACAGCAGTGCATTGTGGATGAATGCGGCATGTGCATGGAACCTGAATCACTCGTGCCGATCACGTGCTCAGGAGCGCGACAAGTCGTTCTAATTGGTGATCACAAACAGCTGCAGCCCGTCATTAAGGATCACGTGGCAAAGACGCTTGGTTTGAGCCTGTCCATGTTCGAGAGGCATTCAAAACGAGCTCTTATGCTAGAGCTGCAGTACAGAATGGTAAGGGGTGTTGAAACATTTAGTTGTAGTCGCGTGGACATACCTCCGTCTTTGAATAACTTTCAGCCTGTGAATTCCAGAAATTTTAATTTCCATTGGTAAAACACCAACGGAGTGTTTTACGTCACTGAAAACAAAAAATAGGCTCAGTGGGTTCGAAAAATCACGTCTCTGGGTTGTGATTCGTAGAGTTTGGTCCGTTTGTGGGTGTTTAAGTTTTTTCCTGGTCCTTTGTTTGAGTCATAAATGGGATTGATACCAATGAAAAGAGTTGGGTTTTTAGTACTTCTGAGAGGTTATATGAAAAGAGAGTAATATCTGAAAGGCTCATTAAGGTAAGAAAACGTTTTCGTGGCGTCGATTATTATAATTATAATTGTTTATTTATTTTTAATATAGTTATTTATTTATATATTTATTTTTATCATTTATTTATTTGTTTGAGAATCGTACAACTTGAATGAATTGCAACCACCTCCACGGTTATTTGGGATCTTTAATCCTAAAACCGTCAACAAACAAAGTAGAAAAGCCTGCTTAAGAAATGAAATGCATAGACACATTTCCAATTCCAGTTCCATGAAAGGAACACTTTTAGTTAGGTCCTGTGCGATATTAGATATTAGATGTTCAGAAATACCAGTTTACCGTTCCTAATAGAGGTTTTTAACTGATCGCTGATTAACGTATCAGTGTCTTACGTTTACAACAGAGGTAATCTTCCAGTTTTGGGGTAATTTTCACTTCCGGGCCTGGAGGGCGCCGTTTCGTTGTAGTAAGTTGTTTAAGGTCACGATGATTTATTGATTGATGGATGGATGGACGGGCGGACGGACGCACTGACGGACGGACTGACGGACGGACTGACGGACGGACTATATTCTATGGGGGTGGGGACGTTGGGTTTCTTGGGGGCATAATTGGCTAAGTTATTGCAATGCCTCCACCACGCTTATTTTGGGAGGTTTTAGGGGACCCTTTGAAAAATTGTTGCCCGACTGATTGTCGTACGCAGCAATTTTCAAGTGGGTTTTGGACATTATACGGATCAACATACGCCATTTAAAAGGTAAACGCGAAAACGAATCCGGTGCCCAAAATAACCGGATTCATCACGAATCCGGTGACTTTAGCTCTAGTGTAAACTTAGCCACAAAGAGGTAACAAAAGCGCTAGAATCAACACTGGGTTAATTTTCAAAACATTTAGCGGAGAGAACAAGCTGAAGCTTCAACAAAATGTAACTATGTAAAATATTCATTCAAGAGAAACCTTTTACCCCGGGCTTTTAGTTGGGGATCACCTTTCGACGAGTAGTGACGCAGATATACAGGTAACGCAATTGTATAAAACGCACGGCATTTCTTACGTACTGTATTGTAAAATACTGAAAATGCGAAGGCTGTAGGAGAAGTCAGGGGTTTATTTCTAACAACTACGGATTGGTTGACGTTCTTGCGGGTCTTCATTTTTGCTAGATGCATTTTTTGCAATTAATTTCGTAAACAGATCCCGAAAAATAAATTTACGACACCTGTTAGGAAAAATATATATTTTTAATGTTAAGAATTCATGCAGCTCTGATGAACCTAGCGGTGCACAAATTAACTCCAGCTTGTAAGAGCCCGTCTTTGGAAAACCCCAGGTTTTCTTGTTAAAATGAATCCTCATTTATCAATCTGCACTTATCATTTCCCCCTCAGCACGACGGAATTTGTGAATTTCCGTCAAAGCAGTTCTATGACGGAAAACTTCAGACCGCTGATGTCGTAAAATCACGTGGTCCCAGCCCAGTATCCTTCTGGCCCGCGCTGGTCCGCCGGGACAGAAACCTCCCCATTGTGTTCTGTCACGTGGAAGGACAAGAAGAGTCTGTGGCCATAACAACGTCAGCAAGTAACGAGGATTCCAAGAGAAACATGAAAGAAGTTAGGAAGGTGGTATGTAGACAAATACCAGTTTTATCATGCCTGCGCGCGTGGATTTACACAGGCCTTAGCTAGCACTTGAGCAAGTTAACGAGAACTGGAAAATCTGCCGTTGTGAACCGAGGTTACCGCCTTTGCAGAACAAACTAAATTTTACGAGTTCTAGTTGGCAAGTGGGGATCGGCATGTGTCTAGATGTTCACATACGTAGATTATTTGCAAGCATGAAAGCACCACACTACTTGTTCTCACCGCTATATTTACAACAGGAAATCTACGAATTCTGAAACTTCTTTTTTCACAGATTCAAGTGGCAAAATACCTTGTCAATCATTACAAGGTGCGCATGTCAGATGTGGTAATATTGACACCGTACAGGGAGCAACGAAGCAAAATAAGCGAGCTACTCAAGGGCGCCTACGAGGACATTCATGTTACCACTGTCATTAAAAGTCAAGGTACAACATTTTAAACCCTTTAAATGAAACTGTTAAGGAGAATTTGACTAAATATAAGACATCCTATCCTTAATGATCAGTTCCTTTATTCTTGTCACTTGAATGTCTGAACAAGTACTGATAATGTAAAGAGAAATTTCATTTTCATCAGTTAGCGCTAAAAGGTTCAATTGAACACTGTTATTCAGGGGCAACTAGGGCAAGAGTCCATGGCCCCTTAGCCTACAGAAGACACTTTGCCTTCCCTCTACAGAAAAATACGTCTTCATTACGCCGCCGTTACGCCAGCTTTTGTTTTCCGAGGACGTCTTTCTCTGATGGATTTGGAGACTGTGCACCAGCTTGAATCTGATTTTGCTATTTCCTATTGTGCAGTTATTAATTTGGCATCATTTGCTTATTCAGGGAACATTTTTCACCCAAAGTTAATTCAGCGAGCACAGATTTTGTTCTCTTCTCGTTTTTCGAACAATTTCTCTTTTCTAAGTGGAAATCACTCTTTTTATTTGGAAATGTCATAATGATACATTACGCTTCACAGAGTTCAAAGGTTTCGTGAGTAAACGTTTGATTGCTTTCTGGTCAAATCAAAGTGACGTCATCGGGAACACGATCATCAACGTAACGCGAACGCAATTTGTCCGACGAGGAAAGGAAAAATCAGAGTCTGCACGAAGGCTACTGGCCCACGAGCTACGAGAACACCATTTACAGCTTTTGAAAGCCACAAATTGGGCCGGAAAGACAATTAGGCAAACCTGGCCTTGCACAGACATTCCTAGAAGCTCGTGTTTCATAAGGATTCTTAACGAACAATGAAAAAACCTTTTTGTTGATTGCTTACTGTTTTATCAGCTAAAAATTGATAATATTAGCTGTGGGCAAGCCCTGCTTTCACTTAAACGGGGTTGGTACCATCAACATGAGTACGCTAAACATGTCCGTAATTTGTGCAATGCCAATTAGCAGCTTATCACATCTTATAAGTTTACTCCAATGAAATAAGAATGTTCAGAAGGAAATAGTTTGCACTCGAACAGGAGGGCAGATCTTTAAGTGATTAGTATCAAACGTCTCGGTGCTTTTATTCAATTTCAGGAAGTGAATGGGATTACGTCATCATATCATTGGTTCGCTCCTTGAAGAAAGACGAAATCGACCCGGAGCCTCCTCAAAGTTGGCTTGGTGAACATTTGGGGTTTCTGAGAGACGAGCATCAAATGAACGTGGGACTCACAAGAGCACGCAGGGGCCTTTGCATTATTGGTGAGATACGGTATTTTACTTGGCCAATTTCTAGTGCTTCATGCACTACATGCATAGGAAACTCACGTGCTTTATCTTACGCAGACGTCTTTTCTTGTTGTCACTCTGCACAGTTACCGAAGCATCTTCAGTAAGGCGATCTTTGACGCTTTTTGTCGAAGAAATCCATACTATAAGAAAAAGTGACAAATAGTAAAGTGTATAGCTACATATAGTCTCCAACACCTCCTCTTTAGCGCCTTAGGCTGAGCTGACCTCCGGGAGTAGTCTGATCTTGTTCATCTGTAGTTAATATTTTATCCATTTTAGGAAACAAGCATCTTCTCGGCATGGATGAAATGTGGAAACAGTTATTGGAACACTATGAAGAGAACAACTGCCTTGTGGACGAAACGTGGCCCTGGCCGTGAATTAAAGCAGCTTTTGCTGTTGTCTTGCATTTACTAAGCTCAACAATTGATTAAGATAAGCGCGTTTATCGTGTTTCTTTTTTTTAGCACAACTATATGTTTTTTTCTCAACCAGTAAGTAGCGAAACCAAAACCAACTTTGTCGTAAATTGCTGGAGTGTACGGTTTTTCCATTCGAGATTTGATTGCCTCGCTGCGTTATCTGTATCTGTTGAGATTGGGTAGAGGCGATTACGCTGATCGATTTTGGTTTTGCTAAAGTTAACAGAAAATCCCTCTATGACAAGATGTAATCAATGATGCTTTCCATCGTCTCCTAGTTATTATTGATTTCGATTTTCTAGTGTCATTTCAGTGCAATCCGATTTTCACGCTAATAAGTTGGTTTTATGCTTTGGCGGGTTAATTTTGTGCTTATAGCTTGAAAATTAAATGAGAGGGGGTTTTGGAAGTGAGAGAGAGGGAGGGAGTAGATTTTAACTGTTGTCTAAACAATTTTATTAAGAAACGTTTCTAGATAACTTTTTAAAGTGATCAATATTTTCCGCTATTCAACCGAAGAGTTTATTACTTTTTATTGTAAGCGCTGAACTTTTTAGGACTAAACAATGTAGGGGTGTAAAACAGCGAAAAGCGATAATGTTGTTCGCTGTTTTCTATACGACTACGTTTTATTGTGGTTAATTTTTTATAATAAAATTGAGGGGAAAAAATAAATGGTGTATGCCTCAATCAAGTCTTCCTTTGCTCTTTTTGGAGGCAGACATGCAACCCTGGGGGGGGGGGGGGGGCTTCCGCATATAACGTAACCCTTATAGGTGCCCTTATAGGTATGTGTCACTGTGAAAGGGTATGGTTTTCAAGCAGTTTGGTCTGGGATAGGGTAACGAAATAAGGACGTTTTGGTCCAGCATCGAATAGGGTATCAACTACCGCAAAACTGATAAGTGGTGTGAAAATTTTAATCCAAAATAGGGTTTGCAAACCTCGGAAACAAATGTAAGGGTCATGTAGATTCAATTACGGCAACTTTGCTGTTTGACAGATGATTTTCCATTAGAAACAGCATGTGGTTATTTTTCTGATAGATAGCTTGAAGATAGCTAGTCCGAAAAAGGGTAGGGAGTTTTGGCATCTAGCCTAGAAATAGGTTGCGAAATGGAGTGAAAGTTGTCTGGTTTAGGGGAAGGGTTTCACAGTCCCAGCGGCACACCCCCACCAAACATTTTCTGAATACCTCCCGGGACATGCATACAACCCTATCAGGGCCTCATTGTCGCCAGAATTGGCCGATTTCCGTTCTGTTTCATCTTTGCTTGTGCCTTAAGTGGAATCTGAAGGCGAACGATTTCCGCTGTCGTGAAGGTGGGCTCACACGTCAAACGAAAGTTTGCAAACTCATGTTGCCAAGTACACTCGGTGTGCATACACATAAAAGCAAAACAGCTGATCGTTCAACATGTTTACATGACATGATTGCCGAACGATTTTCTTAGTTCGTCGTTTGAAGAAACCGTAAGATGCCTCACAGACAATGTTTCTGGTCAAGTTTGAGGGATGTAGCTCAGGGCTGGAAAGCCTACAATAAACGTAAACTTTTCCTACGGTTTTACTCAGTCTTAATCAGATTTTGAAAGTAAAGTATCTGACAAGTTTCGTTAAAGATTAAAAAAAAACCTCCGAGGTACTTTCATTGTTGTTGTTGTTGTTGTTGTTGTTCCCCAAGAGAAACAATAGGGAGCTTAAGCACTCCACGAAGGCAATGCGAAGGACTGAACGTCACTTTAAAATGACTTCACAATCTTTTAAACTTCTTCGCGATTATTCCGAGTCGTTTAATCTGTCTAATGTAACAGAACTATCCAGGAGCTAAATTTGTAGGGACGACGTCACAGTTCAGGGCGTAAAACGAAAATTCACCGTCATCGTTCACGTTGAATAAATGAATGAAAGAATGAATGAATGAATGAATGAATGAATGAATGAATGAATGAATGAATGAATGAATGAATGAATGAATGAATGAATGAATGAATGAATGTATGAATGAATGAGTGAGTGAGTGAGTGAGTGAGTGAGTGAGTGAGTGAGTGAGTGAGTGAGTGAGTGAGTGAGTGAGTGAGTGAGTGAGTGAGAGTGATCATGAGTGAGTGAGTGAGCGAGCGAGTGAATGAGTGAGTGAGTGAGTGAGTGAGTGAGTGAGTGAGTGAGTGAGTGAGTGAGTGAGTGAGTGAGTGAGTGAGTGAGTGAGTGAATGAGTGGGTGAGTGAGTGGGTGAGTGAGTGAGTGAGTGAGAGTGATCATGAGTGAGTGAGTGAGTGAGCGAGCGAGTGAATGAGTGAGTGACTGACTGGCTGACTGACTGACTGACTGACTGACTGACTGACTGACTGACTGACGGACGGACGGACTGACTGACTGACTGACTGACTGACTGACTGACTGACTGACTGACTGACTGACTGACTGACTGACTGACTGACTAAACGAACGAACGAATGAATAAACTTTTTAAGTGTCGGGGTATTTAGCTTACATAACACTAAAGGTCGGCACACGAGGGGACTAGTCCCTGCGACTGGTCCCTGCGACTGGTCCCCTGTAGTGTGTACACGAAGGAAATAGTTGCCGGGACAAGTCCCTTGAAGGGTTTAAATTTAGGGCGCTTTAACTGAAATTCGCCGAAATGTGGAGACGAAAAATAAAGCGATCCTCAACAGTGAAACCGAATTTACTAGATTAACCAAAAAATATTAAAATAATTCAACTACAAACCGGTTCATACCTCGTGCGGTCTATCAGTGTTTGTCATTTGCAATTTGCAATTTGCAAGTTTTTGCTCCAGTGTCCTATATTGCTAGTACAGAAGCGTAAAAAGACAACTGTGCGATCAAGACTCCCAATACAGACAAGGTCAACTGGAAAAAAAGTAAAAGATCCGATGAAATATTTTCATTTGGTCGCAGTGGTTCCACGAATTTAAACAAGTTTGAATTCGTGGGACTAGTCGCAGGGACCAAATTTTGGTCCCTGCGACTACATTTTTTGACTAAAATGGGTAGTGCACACGAAAGGACTTGGTCCCTGGGACTAGTCGCAGGGACCAGTCGCAGGGACTAGTCCCCACGTGTGTGCCGACCTTCACTGTGGAGACTATTAAAGTAACATTCAATAACTGAAATAAACCATTTAAATTAACTTACAGTTACTATTAAAGAAACAATTAATAAAATATATTTCTAAGCTGATAATTACAGTTTTTTATTGTTATAAAATGTCAAAATTAACTTATTGGCCTATTGGAAATGACAATAAAGATTGAAAACAAAATGTTTACACATCAGTGAACATTTGAATTAAGCTACAGCATAACAATAGTGATAATAATAAGTAAAGGTAGGGTTTGACTGTTATTTCTACACAAAATTTTGAATTTACATGGACTTTTCACGTTGTAGTTGTGCACAGAACGGCAAAAAATGTACCAAAAGATCTAACGCACGTGCAGAGACGTTAGCCGTTAGCCGTCGCCGTTGTGTTTGCTTAAGTTCCCTAATGCTGGGCCGGCGCGTTCACCTCTTCGGTTTTTTTATTCTCCTCTATCACTTTACGTTTTCATTCGAGGAAGAGTATTTTACGGAATTCATTTAAAAAACTGGATTTATGCTGGCGTATGCCGTGAAGGGTTGATAGGAAATTTGCACGGTGGCGACAATTGACTACAACTACGTACCACAATTCATTTCGTTTCCCCCCCTCTTATTAAAATTTCGTAATCCCAGTGAGGTTTAACAAACAAAGGACCTAATTTGCTACAGAAAACAACAACGTGAATTGGCTCCGGTCGAAAAGATTCTTAATTTATTTGTTGCAGGAAACACGCTGTACAAATAACTTTATGCAACAGTGGACGTCTGAATGGGGTTATCAGGCCCTCTTCAGCTGTTGTACAGGTAATAAAGCAGGGGTCGGTATACTATTTAATAACAATTTCACTTTTCAAATCCTTAAAACTTATATAGACCCGTTGGGAAGATTTCTAATTTGTGATATAAGAACGAATGGTATTTACTTAACAATTGCTAACTTATATGCTCCAAATGATGACAGCAAGTCGTTTTTCACAAATTGTTTTGATCACCTGAGGGATTTTAAAGGCGATGATGTAATAATCGGTGAGGATTTCAACCTTGTCCTTGATGTGGAAAAGGATAAAAAAGGCGGCCTTGCAAAGACCCATAAACAATCAGCAAGTGTTGTGCATGACGCGCTTACGGAATTTGATTTAGTTGATATATGGAGGACCTTCAATCCGGACGGCAGAAGGTACACCTGGCGACGAAAAACTCCTAAAATTCATTGTCAACTCGAATTCTTTCTGGTAAGTCAGAGTATCGCTACGATAACACAAACCGTAGATATAGTGCCGGGCTATAAAACAGATCATTCTATGATAGCGTTGATAATCTCTTTGCATTCCAGTCAAAGGGGGAATGGTTTTTGGAAGTTGAACACATCTCTCTTGTCAGATGAAGATTATGTTAAGTTGATAAAGAGTACTATACACCAAACCAAAACTTGCTATGTAAACGACTCGACAGTGAGCCCAGCCCTTCTCTGGGAAATGATAAAACTTAAGGTTAGAGAGTCTTCCTTGAGCTATTCTGCGATGAAAAAGAAGAAAGTAAATAGGATCCAAGAGGAAATTGAAAAAGAAATTAAATCGCTAAATTGGAAACTGAACTGTCTTAAGCGCCGGAAAAACAATATCTGAAATACTTTCCATTACGGAAGCTCTTGAAGGGAAAAGAGAAGCACTTGAAAAATTAGTGGAGCATCGAACCAAGGGTGCGATCCTGAGGTCGAAGATTGTATGGTACAATGAGGGGGAAAAGAATACGAAGTACTTCCTCAATTTGGAAAAAAGACACTTTAAGCAAGAGACAGTGAGCCAGTTCAAAAACAGTGACCAGGAGTTTGTTTTCTCCGATAAGGAAATTCTAGTTGAATGTGAATCCTTCTTCAGCAAGCTTTACTCGTCTCAAGGTGACCTGACAGAATCTGAGTTTTCTAAGGTTTTCTTCGACAAAAAAGAAAACGTGCTCAGTGACGATCAGCAGAATGTATGTGAGGGAGTCCTCAATAAGAACGAATGTTTAATGGCCTTAACAAGCATGGAAGCAGGTAAATCACCGGGAACGGATGGTCTACCAGCTGAATTTTACAAATTCTTTTGGAATGACATCTCAGATACGCTTGTAAAGGCGCTAGATTATGGCTATGAAATAGGGCAACTTTCCGTGACGCAAAAAAAAGGGATAATTAAACTTTTACCAAAAAAAGGTACGGTACCTTATTATATTAAGAACTGGCGGCCCATTTCTCTACTCAATTGTGATTATAAGATCGCGACCAAGGCTATTGCAAACCGAATTAAGACGGTGATCCCGAAAATAATCAATTATGATCAAACGGGCTTCATAAAGGGCAGGTTTATTGGAGAAAACATTCGCTTGATTGATAGTTTGATCAATTTCTGTGCAGAGAAAAATACTCCAGGCCTTCTCCTTTTTCTAGATTTCGAAAAAGCATTTGACACTTTGGAATGGCCCTTTATTAGAAAAGCTTTGCAGCATCTTGGTTTTGGGCAGTCATTGATTCACTGGATAAATGTCTTTTACAGCGGTGCCGAAAGCTGCGTTCTGAACAATGGATGGACGGGAAATTTCTTCAAGTTGCCCCGGGGTGTAAGACAAGGCTGCCCCCTTTCCCCCTAGTTATTCATTATTTCAGCTGAAATCCTGGCAAATGCTATCCGAGCTAATCCAAATATTAAAGGGATTATTGTTAAAAACACCGAAATTAAGTTATGCTAATATGCCGTTGACACCACTTTAACATTAGATGGCTCCGAGAAGTCCTTCCAGGAGGCTTTGTCGATGTTAGAAACATTTGGAAACGTGTCCGGCCTCGGGCTCAATTACAAAAAGACAGGAGCTTTCCGGCTGGATAGGCTCAATGTCTAACAGTAAAGTCATTTTCTTTCCAGAAAAGAACCTCAAATGGCTGGAGCAAAAAGTAAAAGCTTTAGGGGTATGGTTTTCAAACGAGCCACAAATATCCCTATCATTGAATCTTCTCGAAAAATTGGAAACGGCAAGAAAGTGCCTTACCTCGTGGAGTCTCCGAAGGTTAAGCCTAATCGGGAAAATCGTTGTTTTAAAAAGCCTTGTTGCATCACAGCTAGTTTATGTTTTGACATCCCTTCAATCCAAAGAGTCTATTATTAGGGAAGTAAATAGCCTTTTCTATGATTTTCTGTGGGACGGAAAAAGCGATAAAATAAAGCGAAAAGTTATGATAAACGACTTTAAAGATGGCGGTCTTGGAATGTTGGACATTGAGTCTTTTAATAAAGCCCTAAAGTGCCTCTGGATTAAAAAATATTTGGACGATGAGAACAAAGGCAAATGGAAACTTTTCCTGGATTTGGAATTGGAATGTTTTGGGGGGAAGATGTTTTTTACTTACAACCTGAGCAAAAATGACCTTCTAAACCGCATTCATTTTAAGAACCCTTTTTTAAAGGAAGTTCTGAATATCTAGACCGAAGTTAACTTTGAACCCCAGTTAAAATCGGTTGAGCATTTCCATTCTCAAACTCTTTGGTTTAATTCGGTGTTAAGAATCGCCAAAAAGACTTTTTTCTATTCTGACTGGTCTAGGAGTGGCATTAATCAAGTCGGGGATTTGCTAAAAGACGATAACTCCTTTCTCTCGTACCAAGAATTTAAGGCAAAATTTAAATTCACACCGTGCCCTCTTACCTATTGTGGCGTTATTTCTATGCTTAAAATAGTCAAAAAGTCTCTGGGAAATAACCCAACGGAAACGATGAAGCACGAAACAATGACCTCTAAGCTAGAAAAGGCAAAAAAAGCAAGTCAACTCGTATACAAGGTCCTTGTAGAAAAAAAGGGATCTTTACCTGCCAAGAGTCAAGAAAAATGGATGTCGGATTGTAATTGTACCGAGATGAATTGGAAAGCAGCTTATCTGTTAACCCGCCAGTGTACTAATAGTTCAAGGTTGATTGAGTTTCAATTTAAGCTTTTAAATCGGAGAATTCCCACAAATTCCTTCTTGCAAAAAATTGGCTTAAAGGAAAGCGGCAAATGCTCTTTTTGCGGTGTTGAACTTGAAACACGTACTCATCTCTTTTGGGATTGCGATGAAACCCAATGTTTTTGGTCTAAGGTTGTGGCTTGGCTGAAAGAATGTAAAGTTGTTCAGGAGTCTTACATTCTAGAGATAACGACGACTCTGGGCCTGGGGCCAGATACATCGAACTTGAAGCTACAAATTAACTATTGTCTCCTGCAAGCAAGGTTCTTTGTATGGTGTTGCAAGGTGAAGGGGAAAACTATAAGTTGGATCAATTTTAAGCAAATTCTCAAAAGAAACTTTGAAATAGAAACAGCAGGCCACCCAAATAAATTGGAATTGAAAAAATGGACCCTTTTGTCCCCCTTCCTCTAGGCTTTTTTTTTTTTACTTGTTTTTCTGGACGAACGTGACCCCAAGCTCTTTCGCTCTAAACAAGAACATAAGGCAATATATACGGTGTCTATAATGAAAAGCTTGACGCACGTCTTGCTCCCTCTTCTCTCTTCCTAATTTCTTTTTTCCTTATAATTTAACTTCCTTCTAGTTTCTGCTTTTTGTATTTTTGTCTATTTATGTATTTAAGCTTAAAAAGATATATTTGTAAATATTTGCAAATCCTTGTTGTGTAATGGAATAAAACATCCTATTATTAAAAAAAAACAACAACAACAACAACGTGAAGGATTCTGGTAGCTGTAGTCAAATGACGCTATCGTGCAAATGTCCTGTTGTGTTGGAGAAATAAAGGAGAAACATGCCAAGGAGTTCAACATTTCGCGGTAACTCAGGAAAGAGATGGAAGCGCCGTAAAATAACAACCCAGAATGGCACCCAGCATATCATAAAACGCGAGCAAGGCTGCTAGGAGAGATTTACTGACTCTGATTTCATGTGCGTTGATTCCTGCGTTTTCCTCGCGTCTCTGAATCGTGGTTGTGTTTTCTTTTTTTCACGAATCTTTAATTTTATTTGCAAATATGTACATAAATTACAGAAATATTTGAAATAAAAATGAAGCAATATATAACCTAACTACTATAGCATGAATCATAAAAAAAAGTGCTTGTGTTGATCGTAGTTGCCACAATAGCGTGAAATGGTGCAATGGTGTAATTTGCCGTTATGAATCATTTAGCCACTTTCGCTGAGATGTGCAAAAGAGCCCTGAAGTTGCATAGCCTGGAACGAATTGTATGTTTGGAGCCCAAGCAACTGTAGAACTCAAATAACAAAATTTCTCACACACCTAAGCAAGGAAAGCAACTCACGCCCTGAAAACAACCTCCCATATTGGTGATCCAACTTGCACACTCACATAAAGGCTTCCCACAGCCACAGCTGGTACGCTCACAGTTATGGATGAAACATAATCAAATCATTTCACCGGCACCCAAAATTGAGACCAGTGTGGTGTAGGGATGCTAAATTAAAGCTGATTAAAGGAAAATCCTCCCAACACTTCTGACATTAAATTTCTGATAGTGTCGTGGCCTGCAAACGATTCATTCCTTCCATATTCGCAAGTCCAGTCTTCCTGTAAAAATTTATTGAGCGCGGTTAGACTGGGCACTAGAACACAAGTGTTGCCAACATGGCGGCCCTCAAAGGACCGAAGTTTCGATTTGGCATCCCAGAGGCTGTTACATACCAGGTAAGACGTGCTTTTTAACTGTCTATTTGATAACAGTTGAGTAACAGGTCGAGTTAACATACTGAGCATAATAAAAGACTCCGTTATAAACGTCTAAAACTTCAATTCCTCTTCGTGTCAGCGGGATGTCCGTTTTACATTCGATATCTAAGCTTATATCAGTGCTGCTCTCTCCTCCGCAGAGGCTCCTGTTAGTAAACACCAGTGAAAGAAAAAAGAGGAAAGCGGGAGCGCTGGAGAGAGAAAATGGGAGCGCGGGGAACGATGGGAAGAGGGAAACTCGCCGGCTATTTCACATGAACTTGCTGCCTATTTGATCAAGAAATTACCTCATATTTTATGACTAACATGAGAAACATTCGCCTCAAAACACGAGCATTGGATCGGCCAAGATTTATTCGTGAAAAACAGGAATCTTGCCTGAATTCTGAGTTATTTCAGCGGCGATTTGTGTTTCCTGTTCTGTTCAAATACCCTAATTCTTGCTCCAGGATGCAGGAAATGCATTCTAAGGGGCCCAAATTTCAATTATTTTCCAGGAGAGCATACCCCGAAGCCTCCTAGAATCTCGTGGCTTCGGCGCGAGTAGTTCATTCCCTGCCTACTCCTAAAATTTTGCCACCTACTCAGATTCCTATTAAAAACCTTGAAAATATGAAAACATGGAAAATATTAAAATTGAAAATTTGAAGTGAAATTTCACACAGAATCAAATGAAGCGAGAATTTCTAGCCTTTTTTTAAGCTTAAAGTTGCATTACAGCCATAGGTTGGCTTATTTCGGACGACTTATTTTCAACTGTACTTTATGAAAACTCTTGATGATGTCCTAGAGTTCTTATATCAAATGTGTGAGAAGATTGCTTTTTGAAGTGAATGAACTTGAGAGCAGTGACAGTACAGTGGCTGCACTCCGTGTTCAGTTCAATCTTCACTAGGATTTAACATCATGTATGAGATCACATCTTCTAAGTATTTTATCTCCAGTGCTTTATGCTTGGATAATGAGACAAATCCAGAGCCTAAGCCATGCTTGGTAACATGGCTGATCTGCGAGTGTAGCTCTGTAGTTACATTTTATTGTTTCTTGGTCGTTTAACTTTGCCGGTGGTTGCTTGGTTTCTACAGAGCCTGGTTTACCCTAGCCTCCTATGTACACAGACATTCTTTATTGGGCCTTGTCATGCACTTTTCCTCACAAAACAGAGCCATCATATGTGTTAGTATATGATGTGTGGCCAACTCAAAGGACCAATCATCACTGTCTTGCAATTTACACCAACTCTCACCGTGAGCATATGTCACTTATGAGTTTTGAATTATACCCATTTCACTTGAAATAACTTCTTGTCAACTTCGCATGAAAAGCTGATATTTTATTGAGTTGTTTCCTCAGTTCATCTCAAGGTAATTTGGAGATGGATACAAACTACACATGAAAACAATTGAGTAAAGTGACATAATAGAATTCAAATTTGGTGACAACAAGGTCAAATTTTGGTTTTACAAAATCTGTAAATAGTCTGCGGTTGGTGAACTTATTTGTTAATTGGCTCTGTCTATCAGATATTTGTGGTGGGGGGAGGAATGGATTGAAAGACAAGCCCTAAGAGCATGTGCATTGGAGGCTGGGTTTACGCTACAATTAAGTCTCTTTAAAATTGAGGTATCACACAAGGAACAGACCCACAATGTAACATCCAGTGAAATTATGAAAATATCAGTATAGAAGGGCCAATGGCTGTATTTTGTTCCTTTCTGAAATGTCCCCCCCCCCTCACCCCATCTTTTACTCCAGGCAATTGGCTGTAAGATGACTAAACTTAACTCACCAAGGCTTTTGCTTCAGAGTCCAAGATTCAAACCCAGTCCACATCGATAGGAGGCGAAAACTCTCACCACTGCACTATCCCTGCTTCTGAAATAATAAATGCTAATACAGTGTCACACCTAGGAGAGGGACCTTATGGGGAAGGCGTGGTGGCTGTAGTGGCCGGTGGTCTGGACTTTCAGTAGAAGATTGAAGGGTCAGTGTTTTGGGGTGAGGTTGGTCTACTGTCATGTTGTTACCATGTCGACTCTCTGTACCCAGTTTCATTAATGGTAATGGGGAAAAAGTGCTTGGAGTAACCATGTGATAGACTGCCATAACATTTGGGAGTGGAGGGGGGGGGGGTAGCAATACTCCTTATTGCTCTATGTTAAAGAAACCAGTTTAAGCTTTATCAGGCCTGGGCCCAGTTGTTTAAAAGCTAGTTAGAGCTAACCTGGAATTTGTTAAAAGTTTTTATCCTGCAGGTGGGGGCCTGCAGTAAAAGATGGGGGGGGGGGGAAGTTGCAGGAAGGAAAAATCCAGCTATTAAGCCTTTTTTACTTTAAGTGAAAGGATGGGGGCTCAGGCTTCTTCCCTTGGTGTGTTGCTTTAACCTTCTTATTATTTATTATTTGGGGAAGGGAGGGTGCATTAGTAAGAGGACTCATCTACTATAAATCAAGCTAAAAATTTACACTCCAGAAACTAGGTAATTAAAACTTGTTACAGAAACTGGGGTAACTGCGACTTCTGTCCCCCTCGTTAATTGTTATGCGGAAAAGGGATGTTGTAGTGGGAATTGCACTTGCCTCCCATCAATATGGCTTGGTGCGAATACCGGACTTGACATCATAACTGGGTTGCATTTGTTGAATTTGTTATAGATGGGCTACATGTTTGTCAGTCATAGGATTGTTACATGCCAACTTTTTTCTTTTTTGCTCCCTTTCTTTTTTAGGAACATCTTAGAAACTTACTAAGAAACACTCCCCCGAAGACTTATAAGTGCAACGAGTGTGGCAAGATTTTTAAGCAATCACAACACCTTCTGCGACACAACCGAACACACGCAGGAGAAAAACATTATAATTGCAAGGATTGTGGCAAGTGTTTTGGCCGAGAAGACAATCTTCGTCGACATAACAGAATACACACAGGAGAGAAACCTTTCAAGTGTATGTTCTGTGAGAAGAGTTTTAGCAGATCGGGTCATCTGAATTTACATCAAAGCGCGCATTCTGCAGATAGACCGTTCAAGTGCAAGAACTGCGGCAAGTCTTTTCTTCGGGCAATAGATCTTCGCCAACATGAAAGAATACACACAGGCGAGAAGCCGTATAAGTGTAGTCATTGTGACAAGTCTTATACCCGGAAGGGAGGCCTTCGTGAACATAACAAGCTACACACAGGAGTGAAACCTTTTAAATGCGAGCACTGTGACAGATGTTTTACCCGGAAAGGAGAGCTTCGAAAACATATCAAAGTTCATACCGGAGAGAAATCTTTCAAGTGTAGCCATTGTGACAAGTCTTTTTGTCATGCAAGAGGTCTTCGTAGACATAGCAATAAACACACAGGAGAGAAATCGTTGTTTAAGACAAGCGTTGTGATAAGTGTTTTACGCGAAACGGAAACAGGACAAAATCCGCAGGAAAGAGGGATCAACGACTGACGTTGTGATTAGAGCTTTAGATTATTGCGACAACGCTATGCCCTAATCCCCAAACTTTCTATTTAATTTAAAAGTCGTTGCTTTTTAAAATGACCTTTTTATCCCTTTGTCTGACTTCTATCTTTTAAAAGTGACGTTCATATTTAGTCAAAACTCACAAATCGTCTTGTCTTTAGTTAGTACTAGTCCGGTGACTTTTTCGTTTTCTTTTTTCTGCCAGCGTATACACTTTCTCTCTCTCTCTTTTTTTTTTTTAACTACGGTTCCATAATATCCTACCTGCTTCCGCAGCTGCAACTGTTGCAATATCTGTATTTTTTAGTACGTGTTACTCAACAGAGAAGCGTTTCTGTCTGTGTACTTGCTGACGAAAAGTGACAAAAGCCTCGTTTTATTAAAGCAACACTATCCAAAGGAGTCATTTGCGGACCACTCAAGGGATATTCGAGGGCCAACGTGGGGATCATTTGTGGTCGGGAATCATGTACATCTTCCCACTTGTCAGGTTACTTTTCTGTGGCCAAACTTTCCTGGTCAGGAGCTGCATTCGTAATGACACTGTTCCAAAGATGATGAAGAAAAGAAAGATCACTCCGTGTTCTCATTTCCATAAGAAGTTTTATTTCATGGTATAAAGGAAGGAGAGGAAATTAATGTAATAAAACGTTTAACGCAAGTGACGGGACATTTTGATGTTAACTAAATCTGTTCTTTTCTAATGACGTTCTCGTCGCCGTAGCTGCGTTGTTGCTAACGGTCCCTAAGAATTAAGAAAAGGCTATGCCATGGAGATTTGCATCAAAACCATGCACTAAGATGATGATTAGGTACCCCTGATTAGGAACGCCAGGAGGAAGGTAGCTAATCAACTCACGAAAGAAGAACAAAAATAATTAGATTGAAAGAATTTTTAAAGAGCGATAGAAGGGAGTTGAAAGTTAGCGTAGCCCAAATTTTTCAAGTTAATAGGCATTCCACTACCATCCCAGCCATGCTATACCCAGCCGAAGACGTTTTACTAAATAGTTTCGCAAGGTTTCATTGCAATTTTGTGAAACGTTAACCAAAACCGAATTGCGCCGTTATATGTTTTAATCTGTTCATTGACGCTTTAATTTTCTATGAAAAAAGGTTTTTGGTATACTTAAGTTATGCGCGATCACTAGACGGTCACGGTCAAGAACGCCACTTCATTTGTAGAAGGAAAATGGAACGAATTAAGTGACATCTCTTTAATAGGTAGACCTCGTTCTTTTTTGTAGTGTAACTTCTTGTTTGAGTGGGGAGTACGAATGATTTTGCGTGAAATAGGATCTTTAGGCGAAATGTTCTTTTGCCCATTTATAATAATAATAATAATAATAATAATAATAATATTTAATACTTATATAACGCAAATTAACATGTAAATATAATCAAATGCGCTTTACAAGATATTAAAATGAAAACGATAAAAATTAGAAATTATAAAAAGTACAATAAAAATGATAAAAACAATATCACCGATAATCTAATCTTGATAACAACTGCTATACTAAATCATCTCCTACATTAAAAGTAATTCTAAATAGATGAGGATTGGGGATAGGCTATTCACCTTCAAGGTTTACAGGTGTTTTTCCAATCAAGTTTTTTGCTTTAAAGCTTCAGGCTAACCCGATGAGACCAAAAGGTCGCATACGCAGTTGTAAAACAGTCTTACTTTTGTGTTTGTCAGAGTGTTAGCACGGAAAAAATACCCTAAGAAGGTTTGTTTCCATGTTTGTTGTGTGCTCGGACAAGACACTGTTGATTTTGGTAAATTTATTCATAACAACTTATACTACTCTGCGGTTTTGTCGCTTAGGATTGAATCTTTGATCCGACTGAACGTTAATTGAAATGGCTACACGTACACTAAAACAGTTGTTCGCCTCTATGTCGGTGAGCGGTGGGTGGATATTAACCTCACCGCTTCCAGGCTTCGAGCGGCCGCTTCCTACCCAATATGGCGGACAAAATTCAGAAGTCACATGAGCTTATCTTTCAAAGCTAGTACGAGTTTTTTGTTGTTGTTGTTGTTGTTCGTTTTGTTTTGTTTTTTGTAAGTATTCCATGTATGAATGCAACGACACTCAGGGGCCGATGGCATGAGCTGGGCTGGCTCGCCAGCCGAGGCCTCGGCACCACTGTGAAACACCAAAAATCAACTTCGCGATTACGCGGACAAATCTGAAGCCTGCTAATCGAGATCGCGTTATCGCGATGCCGAGATCCCGGCAGCCGGGCTGAGCATTTTCCATATAATGGCGTTTGCAGGGCCGGCCCAACCGGGCTAACACTTTCGTTTTCTCGTGACTAATTTATTTGAGAGCAAAATGGCTTACCAGTAAACTGATAGTTCTCTTTCTACATAACACAAAAACCTTTTTCTGAGCATTGGGCCACATAAATCAAAAAGTAATAAAGAAAAATGATGGATTAACGAAAGTAACATCACTCGTTACATTCTCTTCGATTTGCCCATCGTTTCACTCGACGGCTTCTAAATTTAGCCGGAGCCGGGCTGGCTTACTTCATGTTACACCCGGTCGGGTAAAAACGCAGACTGCAGACTGCAGACTGCGTTTTTACCCGACCAGGTGTAACATGAAGCACGCAGCAGCCGTCAAAGAAGCTGTAAGAAGCGACATGACATTGGGAAGAAAAATCTTTGGGGAAATATTTCTTTTCGAAGGCAATGAGAGCCAATAAATTCCAAAATGACATACGGTCCAACGAGTGAATTTTAACGGGTAAAGAGCTTCGGCAAAGCTTAGAGCTTTACACACCGATCTCGTGTGGGTCAAAGCTTGTGACCAGCCTCCTTTGTCCTGCAAGAAAAATCGTCGAGGGGAGCGAGCGGTGCCGGTGAGGGTCAAAAAGGGCTCAGCTCGTTCTGTCTACAGTTTTTTGGCTTTCGGCTTACTTCTCGCAGTCAAGGAGTCTGATCAGAAGGAGTCAAATTATTTGATTCTCAAAATGGAGATGAATGGAGGGTAGGGATGCTAAATTAGGGGCAAAATGTCCCCCATTAAGACGATCCATTCGCCTTCAGTATTCGCAAGTCCAGTCCTGCAGTCGTCCTCCATACATTTATTGAGCGCAAATAGACTGGGCACTAGAACACCATTGTGGTCAACATGGCGGCGTTAACAGGACCGAAATTTCGATTTGGCATCCCAGAGGCTGTTACGTACCAGGTAAGATCGATGTGCTTTTAAAAAGGTCTGTTTGATAACAGTTGAGTAATAGGTCGAGTTAACAAGCTGCACTTTGAATTAAAATGGTACATTGAGATCAGAAGAGAAGACGATTTGGATGCTGATACATTTGTAATTTTGATCTTCATTGTTCCGTTGTAACGTGAAAGCTTACTAACCGTCTTTTCTCTTATAACGGTCATTGTCGGAACTACGATTTACTGAACGTCATAACAAGAGTCTGTTTTGAACTTGTGGGACTTCAATTCCTCTTCATGTCACCGGGATGGGATTGTGTGCATCATTTTACGTTCAGTATTTTTGGGGCACGTCTCTCGAAACCTCATGTTAGCTCATACCTCGAAAACGCAGACCTCGAAAACTCAAACCTCGAAAACACAGACCTCAAGGTCTGTTTTCGAGGTCTGAGGTCTGAGGCCTGTGTTTTCAAGGTCTGAGTTTTCGAGACACCCAGTATTTTTGCTCGGAAAACAAATTCAGAGAGTCTTAAGCCTAACTAGATGACAGTAACATGTTTCGTTTGTGAGTGATGCTCAGCAGTCACATTTTAGCCTGCATAGCAGTCGTTTCCGTTTCCCTTTAGCCAAAGAGAAGAAGTGTGAGAAGCTTGAGTCAAGCAGGAGACGCGCAAGGGCAAGGGTGTTTTTGTGTTGTTTTTGGGGGTCATAACTTTTGTGGCATTTGCTTTGGTGTTATATATGCTTCTCTAGTTTACACCTGGCTTGCAGATGTTGAAAATTTTGAATTTCTGCATGGACAAAAGAACCACTGATACTGGTAGAATGAGTACAACCTCAAAATTTGAGCATTATATTTTATATAGCAATGTGGATATAGCTTAGTTAATTCCTTTGAGATGCAAGTTAGCTGATGAACTCAGTCTGTGAATAGGTTCCTTTGTGGGTGATTGGGCACAAGAAAAATCAGCAAGCAGAGCAGGGCTTTTGTAGGAGTTGAGTCCACCATTCTGAATGTAATTCACCTGTCAGTGATCCGTCACCTTCATGTTCATCATTTGCATGTGAGTTTCTGGCCAAAATTTCATGAAGTAAAAATAATTTATTATGCTTTTGAGTTTTGGTTAGAATTTGGCAAAGTAATTCCACCCCAGACATAAAAGGAAGGGACCGGTACAAATAGGGCAATTTTGTAGCTCTTTTTCTAAAAGGAATGTGTGAATGTTGCTATGAAACAAAAACAAGTTGCTTACAAGAAAATAAAATTAATGAGAGACTATAAAAACTTCATATCTTTTGTACCATTTAGGTACAAAAGGTAACTGTTATCAGCCGGAGGCTGAGGCTTATCGAGACCTTGATTATTCCAGATATCGCAAAAACCGAATCTAGTAATTGTTTTGTTATACATTGTTTTACAGGTAAACAAAATAACGGCAAAAAAAATTTCAACATTTGTGTCCTTCTTGTCTTCCAGCTTATGAACACTTTTTTCCTTAAGGTATTCGTGGAACAGTTCCTTTGCAATTTTTGTCAGCCTTCTTTTGTTTTCCGAGTCTTTTTGTTTCAGCAATTTTTCAATTTCTTGCTCGGTTGAAGAAGCGAATCGATGAGCCATGAATTTCCTTCGCTTTCAGATACCTCCCACATTGCTCTTGGAAATCATGCATTGTGTGCACAACCTACAGGTTATTCACTTATGAATAATCTGTAGGTTGCATTGCTTCCCAGAATTAATTGTAGGCTCTTAGCCAGTGAAAAAACAGATAGTGACTACAATATATAACAATTCTGGAAATTGGGACATGAAAGAGATATAAACAGTCATTGATTTAAAAAAAGCAGAAAATCTGCTGATTTCCGTAACTACGTCGTGATCATGAGTGAGTCAAGATGGACAAATCATAGCTGGCGAATTTTGTTGAAATACTTAAGACGGATTCCGCTCAACGTTCGAGCAATAAGTGCAAAAAATATTTACCAAAAAACTACTCATAGCACGGTAACATTTTAAATGCTATTTGAAACATCTCACTCTAGTTCACTTGCCCAATTGACCCCGCGATGAAATTCTCAAGCATTCTCAAGAAAATTAATTTCAAATCTCGTAAAAGTATGCTAAAAACGGGCGCCATTTTGTGTTGAACTGATATGAAGCGTCTTTTTAATTGAAATATGGATAACTTCAAATCCAATTTTCTCTCACGGGGTCAGCTTGGGAGCAAAAGTAACGATAAGTTCTTCTTATCTGTTCTCAAAATGTGACAGTGCTGCAAGTAATTTTTTGGTAACTTAATTTTTGCACTTACTGCTCGAACGTTGAGCGGAAATCGTCTTAAATACAAAATACCCAGATCTACAGCCAGAATGTAATTACAAAGGATCAAAAGTATTGGGTACAATTATCCTGTTGTGATTTTAGATTGCATGCCATCAGGATGCCAACATTAACTACAAATCAAGAACTCATAATCTGAAGAATCAGGCCATGATAGTAAAATCCTGTATCTTAGAATGCTAATGAACTGAAACAAAAGTGTACCTGCAGGCTCCTACTCCCTGTTTCCTTCTTCAAGTCAATACTCAGCTCACTCCACTTGCCAATTTTTGTCGCATGCTATTCCTCACTTGTTGACATGTGATGTTTAACTCAGACTGGCATGAGATATGATTTGTTCCCAAACAAATCTAAAGTGTGTTTCTTACATTTGTGTTACAAGACTGAAATTCATCGTAGCCTGGAATGAATTATTTTGGGAGCTGAACCAATGCGAATGAGTCAGACCACTTTGAGTCATACCACTATAGGTAGTCTTTCCTACGTAGTGGGGGAAACAAGTCATGCCCGTCCACAATTCAAAGAAATAAAATTACGTAAATGCTTTGAGTTAATTTGTACTGGTCTTATATAGTCCTTGGGTTTTTTTTTCATACTGGTCAGATGTGTTTTCATCCCAGCCTGAGTTGCACCGATGTTGTGTAATCGCCAACTTACACGTAAACAACAATAACCCACACTCATAAATCGTGGTGATTTCTGGTGATGGGTCATGCTGAAATAAATTGATATCCATAACATTCGCTTAATATGACTTAAAACACTATTTACAAGTTAGGCTAAAAAACATTTAAAAAATGGCTGTTTCACAATCAAGGGTACCTTTTGGTAGTCAATAAGGGTCAAAAGTAAATTTCTACATTTCCAAAAATAAATCTTTTGTGTATTACTAAGAAGCTTGGTGTCTTTGGCACACATTCCTGAAAGATCTTCACACAAACTTCTTTTTTTCCAGCTAAACAAAACACCCCTTTCAAGTGACCCTCTGGGGGTACAGACACTGCATGGTCAAGATGACAGTGTTTTGACTTGACAGATAAAAGGTTTAGTTTCTATTCCAAGCACATTTTGACGTAAAATCCTGTAGTCTGTGCTTCATTGATGAAAGAAAGTTTTTTTCTAACTTCATTTAATTGGTAGGAATCAACATGGTCATCTTCCAATGTAGCTACTAAAGTAGAAGAAATTTCTTAAGAGAGCAAGAGATTATTTTACTTAATGGAGTAAAAGCAACCTCATTGGCCTGTAATGCTTCATATTATCAAAAATGGCATATCCTTAAAAAGAAAGAAACTATAAATAGCCTTCAATTCATTGATATTGAGTCACAAGTTTGCTAAGATCTAGCTGTGCCAAAGGGGTACAGACACTACAACATCACAGAACTTACCACCTGAACTCAAATGGAAAGCAAATAATAATACCAAACATATTGAAATACACTCTTTCCAAATAGTTATTTTATAACTAGAGAAAGCATTTTGTGTATTTTTTAAAGCATTTTGTGTAGAAATGGCACTTAGCTGATAATCAATTGACTTCAGGCATACCAGGTGGGCACTGGGTGCCACTCCCTCCCATAAGGTTTCTTGCCAGCTTTATCAAGGGGATTTTTTTTTAACAGAACATGCCATTTTCAGTAGCTGTACGCATATCCCTAAGACACATTTAGGTTTGATGAGAATTGGTTCCTTAATGGCTATGAGATATGATGACTCATAAGTTGCAGGTGGTCAAGCCTTTATTGAATAAAAATGCATGTTTTCATCTCTTTTCTAAGAAGAAAGCACAAAAAGCAGCAACATGTTTAATTACATCATATTTTTCATGTCTAACATTAGAAAATTTTTATTTCCTCCATCTTTTGTTGTCTTTTAAATCCTGAGTAAACTCCAAGATCATCTTGGATTATGTCACTGGCCCCCAGCAGTTCAACAACCCATAATATTTACCTCAATCTTAAAGTGCACCTTAACCCCAAAATATTCTTTACGCTAATATAAATCTTTGCACCTATTTTAAAAACATTTCGCCATTATTTGCAGTTTTTGACTTTTTTATGGACTTCAAAACTTACGACAAACTAAGCACCATTTGTTGCACTCTTGATTTGACGTCACAAACTGCTTTGCATGCATGTTTACAAAGACTTAAGGAGATGCAAATCAGTTTGTGATGTCAAATCCAGAATAGACCCATGCCCTCACTAGCTCGGTCGTGTACCAGATGATGGCTAGATTTCGTAACTTTTACAGCCTATAAAAAGTCAAGACTGAGGGGGATTTCATATAAAAAAAGGCGTAATGCTTTTGAAACAGGTGCAAAGAGTTATTTTAACCAAAAAAATATTTTGGAGTTAGGGGCACTTTAATTTAACTTTCACTTTTTATCAGTAGCTTAACTACAGTCAGTTTTGGGGGGCATATTGAGACATTGTGTTGCTAGGAATTGTGATGGTCACATTGTAGGAGTACGGACACTACAGGGGTACGGACACTACATTTTGCAACAAATGCTAATATATTTTCTTACTTGTTGAAGCCAGCAATCACATTTATATGTCACTTATATATGACAACTGTAAGCAAACATGATGTGCCTTTGTTGGTGAAAAGCAGATGATAGACAGAGAGATACAACTAAAGCAGTAGGGGTACGGACTCTACAGAGTGTTCCAGAAATCCTAGGGTATGTGTTTGAGCAGTCAGAGAGAGAGCTGTGCATGTATATGTCACTTATGACAAAAAATTCTCACAGTTTATAAGGAGAAATAATGCCAACATTTTGTCTAAAATCTGTTGAGTTTTCACATTTTTTAATGGTGTTAATGAATTTGAAATAATTACTATATTAGAAAAGAGAAAATTCGTAACAATAGTGAGTTTGGTAACAGAATGCTAATATTTAGAAAAGATGGCCTATTTGTCCATGAAATCAAAGTCCAGCAAAAAGTAACTGGGTTGATTTAATATCTAAAGAAGAGAATTTTTTCTTCATAGTTTCTTCTTATTTAATACTGCAATATGAATGTCACACCGTAACAGTGTAATTGGACCATTTTTTAATGACACAAACCTTCATAACTTTGGCAAGCGTTAACAGATTTGTTCAGCATAAGATTCTACTGAATATGACATTAGAATGATTTTTCTGCTTGTTATAGCTGTATTTAAAGGAAACGCTTGTAACATCTTGTCAACGAAAAGGATACACTTGATTGTGAAATAGCTGAAAGGAAAAACCGAACGTTTTCAACTAATTAAGTCCTCTTCAGGGTGCAATGACCATCCATTACAGTGTATGTTCATATTATTTTTTATATGTTTTAAGTGATTCACAATGGGAACAGTTTCACAACGGATATGGTCGGGGTTTTCTAAACAGTTACCATCCTGACATCGTTTTCACTGTCAAAGAAAACCCCGACCATTTCCTTGACACTTCGTTTACTTATGACAACAAGTTCAACTGCAGAGTCCACAAGAAACCAGGAAAACTACCAATGCACTGGAAATCAGAAATCCCCACTAAATGGAAAAGAAATTGTATTACTGGTGCTCTTCATAGAGCTAAGTGCATCTCTTCCAATTTTGACAGCAAGTTAAAAACACTGGAAATAACCTTTCTAAATGTGGGATACCACAAAAGTTTTATTTCTCACACAGTGAAAAGTTTTCTGGAATATTCCTCTTAAGATGACAACTTAATTCCGCGTTTCCTTTTTGAAGAGTGCAAGAAGATTTTTGTCAAGCTCCCTTACTTTAGTAGAAATGAAAGACTTAGCAAAACATTTATCTCCAAGCTGAACAAATTCACGCGTTTCAAATACATTTTCATCGTCCTTTGGCAAACAAGACAAATTAAAAGTCTTTTCAATCTGAAAGACAAAAACATTCGCAGATCGCGTGTTGTCTACAAAGGGGACTGTTCTTGTGGTAACAATTACATCGGTGAGACCATGAGGAATGTGGAAGTGCGAATTGATGAACACTCAAACCCTTGTAATGACTCTGAACCTGCCCGTCACCTATGTGAGAATCTGTCTCTTTTAGTTGGCGAATACTTTGTACAGTCCATTCTTTTCACAAGCGCAGAATTATTGAAGGCCTAATGATCCAACAATGGAGCCCCAGTTTGAACAAACAAGTTCATTCTTACATTGCAAAACTGTTCCCATCGGGAATCACTTAAAAGATATAAAAATATGTACATGGCTGACGGTCTTTTTACCCTGGAGATAACTTAATTGGTTGAAAACATTCGGTTTTTTCCTGTGTAAAACGTTTTTTAGCCTGGTAAATAGTGTTTTTAGAATAAATCAAATTCAATAAATTAATCAGACTTCATGGTAGATCCACAGAATGGCTATTCCCCCAACTGTTTCCTGATGAAATCAAGTTTTTGTGAAGGGATGAAAACCAGAGTACCCAGGGAAAAAGTATTAGAGCAAGGAAGAAAGCCAACAATAAACTCAACTTTACAAATGATTCAGACTCCAGGATTCGAACCCCACCCACAATGTTTTTTCGCGGATTCTCTCACCACTGCATGATCCCTGCTTCCAAACCAGGCTTTCAGCCAGAAAATGAAAATTGGGCATCCAAAGGGCAGTAAATTTCAAATGAATTTTGCAAAAAGTGGGCATTCATAGCATGCCTGGACATTCTTGTAGCTAAAACCATTTCCCCAACTAATGAATAATAATGTGATGGCAGATCAAACCCAGAAGAGGAGCTGTATGGGGAAGCTTGGTGACGTAGTGGCTAGTGCATTTGTCTTTTAGTAAATAGTTCAAAGGGTCATTGTTTTGGGGTTAGGTTCTTCTATTGTCGTATTGTTTCCTTTCTCAAGAAACTCTACTCCCCGTTGTCTCTTTCAACCCAGGTTTAGTAATGGGCACTTGAGAAAAACTGCTGAGGGTAACCATGTGGTAGACTAGCACCCCATCCAGGGAGGAGAAGTAATACTCCCAGTCACTTTTTGCTGGGTAGCCTGTGATGGACTAGCATCCCATCCAGGAAAAGTAGTAATACTCCTAGTCACTTTATGCTGGGTATCCTGTAGTGGACTAGCATCCCATCCAGGAAGAGTAGTAATACTCCTAGTCACTTTATGCTGGGTATCCTGTAGTGGACTAGCATCCCATCCAGGGGGGAGTAGTAATACTCCTAGTCACTTTATGCTGGGTATCCTGTAGTGGACTAGCATCCCATCCAGGAAGAGTAGTAATACTCCTAGTCACCTTATGCTGGGTATCCTGTAGTGGACTAGCATCCCATCCAGGGGGGAGTAGTAATACTCCCAGTCACTTTGTGTTGGGTATCCTGTGATGGACTCCCAGGGAAGGACTAGCATCCCATCCAGGGAGAGTAGTAATACTGCTAGTCACTTTATGCTGGGTATTCTGTGATGGATTAGTATCCCATCCAGGGAAGAGTAGTGATACTCCAGCTGCTTTATGCTACACAAACTGGGTTAAACTCTGGTCACATGGGCCAATAGGCTCAGCATGTGAAATTTTAGCTAAATTTGTGGTTGGCGAGTTCTCTCACAACTGCACTTTCCCACTCCCCAATTGAAAAATAATAGGACACTGACAATGACAGATTAAAGGGGGAAGCCTAAGCCCCCCCCCCCTCATCCTTTTCTTTCTAAGTAATTGAGGCTCAGTGGCTGAATTTTGTTCCTCTCGGAAATATTTTCACTCCCCCCCCCCACATTTTACTCCAGGCCCCCACCGATAGGATGTTGGATGACAGACTTCTCAACCCTAAAGCAACCTTTTCGAAGTGCTAAGTCGTGCGGGGGAAATGGGAAAAAAACTATGTAATGAAAGCCTCATCCCTAGGCCTTTGCGCGCTTATCGAGTGACAGCATGAGGCTCAAGTCTGGTCACATGGGCCAATAGCCAAATTGCTAGGTGAATCTCCCCACTGAGCTCGATGGGTGATGCCACATTTGATATTCTGCCGAGGAAGACTGGGAATGAGGCTGACATTATGAAGCGTACATTGATCATGTTCTGTTCTCAGACAAGAAACTTTACTCTTCATTATCTCTTCACCCAGATGCATAAATAGCTATTCCCGCATCCCATCCAGGAGGGAGTAGCAATGCTCTATGTTCCTCTGGCTACAGTCTGGCTAAATCTATCAAACTTAGCATACAGAATGTTGCTAGCACAGGAACAAATTTGTACAAAAAATCTGGCTTTTTATGTGCCTATTGGCTGTGTTAGGATCGCAAGGTATTGTGGTAAAATGTGCAGCCGCCATCTTTTTCCGTATGGTTTGGATTATGGATTGCATTTGCCTACCATCAATGCTTGTAGGGTTCAAATACCAGTTCAACTGTGGAGCACGTGTTGAATTTGTTGTTGTTGGGCTATGTGTTTATCGGTCATAGGATTATTAAGAGGCTCTGACTGTAAATATCGAGAATCGGCGGACAAGCTCAGAAAATCGAAAATCCTGATAACTTGCCAGAAGAACACTTTTGGGGAGCTATCTTCGAAAATATTACTTAAACCTTCTGGAATTCTATTGTTTTCGGGAAATTCGGAAAAACGGTTTTGCTTAATTTATTACGCAATAATCAGGCTTAAAATTAAACAAATTGAAAGCGCTTGCTTTTAAACAGTTTGCAACACCAGAAAACAATTTTAATTTTAAATGATAGCAATACTCTTCTAATTACTATCAATGGGAATTGTATGGAGTTTTGCTCTATTTATATGGTTTGGTGGTTCTTTGAAACAAAGGCATTTTGTGCACTTCGGAAAAAGGCAAAAATTGGTAAACTACAGAGGCTTAAAATGGGTCTTGGTATGTCTAATATCGAATTGAAATAAACACTGATAAAGTTTGGCCCTACTTCTATTATGATATGAAAGAAAAAATCTGGGCAATTCAGGCTCGCACTGACAAAAAGAAAAATTCGCGAACCAGTGTTGCCAAAATTTGCATAATTTGGATAACAGAAAAAAAACTGTAATGGAAGGACGACTTGAAATATGACAAATTGTTTACCGTAACTATTTTCAGATGGTCTTTCTACTAGATGATGCATTCGCTGGTATCATATCTTCATTTATCGTTCTGAAGAATTACGAACAAATCTGGAAAATTGTTGGTGAAACTAGAGTGCAGTAGGTTATCATATTTTGTCAGATGTCTATACTCTGCAGCACCAGTGGCCTTTCTTTGTTATTTGCAGTTTCTTTGGGAAAATACTTTATGTTCTCGAAAATCCAAACCGCTTCTTTTATGATTCATTAAAGTTGGCGTACGCATATAAATTGAGAGCTAAAATGGCTGTGTAAGGAAAGGAACACAAAGTACCACTCGTAAATCCAGTCACGCAACCGATCACTTCACGTTCTTGCAAACGTGAAAATGTTCTTCAATGAAAATCTTTTCCTCCAAAACGGTGAAAGAGTTCTCAGCGATTTTGCAAAGTAAAACCAAACAAACTGTGTATTGATATCTCTTAGATATACAGCCGCATTAAGAACTCATAAATACCGATCCCGCTGCGAGAACGTTCGTGGTTTGCGTTTAATTTTAGACATATTTATACATGTGTAATAATATTGATAGAAACAGCACATTTTTTGACAAATACGTATAAATCATAATAGCGATGCACTTTTGCTTCCTGGCCAAAATGGTGTCATTTCAAAAAGTCGCCCAAAATCTTAGTACCCATTTGAAAAGAGCGATCGAGTCACGTACACAACAACATACTATGTCGCAGTTTTCTTCTCTCGAAGAGAATGGTGTCACATGTATACGAAACTAATTCCAGACTTGCCTGTCGGAATTGTCGTCCCAGTAGAATTTCAGCTGCACATGACAGTATGCCCCAAACACAGGGATGCGTATGGTATTCGCTGGAGAACTAGCCATGCATAAAACAGCGGCCAATGTAGGAGACCGCATTTAAAAACTGCCAGAAGTAGGTTGACAAATTGACAAAACATATTCACGAGACACAAGTCACGCAACAGCTTGTGTAGAGCTTTTAAAACTTATTCTCCTTCTCTTTAATTTTACGTAGAAATAGTATAAGCCCAAAACAATGCAAGAATAGATTGAAGGAATGTTTTAGTTCATTCTTTGTGTGTCTTCAGTAAATAAAATCCTCTAAATTGAGCTCACCAAACTACTACTTTTCATTTCATTCATTTCATTATGCAAATTTTGGCAACACTGGTTCGCGAATTTTTCTTTTTGTCAGCGCGAGCCTGAATATTACCAGCCGCTGTTAGGGAAAATGAGCCCGCACTCATCCCCCCCGAAATAGCGGCTGGAGGCGTCTGATTTCTATTGTTGGTTTCAGCCAATCAGGTTGCCGCCTGCAGATTTTCGTCTGGCAACATTATCGCAAAAATTATCATATGTCATCAGAGTGGAAAAGATGAATGCGGCTTTTGAGCGAGTTTTGGAGACGTTTCAAATCGAGAATTTAAAAGATTTACGGCGAGAGGCACTTGAAAAGCTAGTTAGCGGCTTAGATGTGTTCATTATTCAACCAACAGGATCGGGAAAGTCATTGAATTTTTCCGTCAGCCCCGATTGTGTTCGACACAGTAAGACCGTTCTCAAATGCGAAATCAATCGCCCTTGTGATTTCTCCTCTGGCTTCTCTTATGCAAGACCGAGTGCGGTACCTGAAGTCTGTTGGAATCAGCGCTGAGTTTATCGGCCTTTCCTCTTACTTGATCTGTTGCGTGGCGAAGAGATTTCGACGGCGCGGCAACACTCGGTGAAATTCTAGAGTCCGTAGGAACACAATGTTTCGGGCGATTATTTGTTGTAAACTTTTCCTTCAATAAATGTTGAAGAGTTTTTGCATCTTCTCGGATCTTCTCAAGGCGCTTTGGATCTCGATAACAGCGTCCGTTACGGATGTAACTGTCCACGTTTACACTCGACAAATTCTGTCTCGCAAATCAGACACTTTTCCATTTAACTTAGTTCTCTTTCGAAAGTCAGTTTGTTAGCAGCCACTAAGACGCGTCCACTATTAGAGTTAAATTTTTCGGAGTATTATCGCTTGCACTTTAAGCCATCCATTCGAACATCGAAGAAGTTTATAGCAATTTCGCAATGTACAGAAATGTACCGAAGAAACTATAAATTCGCATTTTTTGGGTAGGCACGGGCGCGTAATGTATGCCAAATAAACAAGAAATTTGGCGTCCGATTTCATTTCTAGTGACATCGGAGACGCATAAATTAATTTTTTCGAATTACGTCACAGACAAGGTCAACGGGTCACGCGTCCAGCCGTCTCTTTCGGGGAGGAACAAAGACCGGACTCGAGAGAGCGGCGGAAATCGAGCCTAGAGCCTGAATTGCCCAGATTTTTTATTTCATATCATAATAGAAGTAGGGCCAAACTTTATCACAGTGTTTATTTCAATTCGATATTAGACATACCAAGACCCATTTTAAGCCTCTGTAGTTTACCAATTTTTGCCTTTTTCCGAAGTGCGCAAAATGCCTTTGTTTCAAAGAACCATCAAACCATATAAATAAAGCAAAACTCCATGCAATTCCCATTGATAATAAGTAGAAGAGAATTGCTATCATTTAAAATTAAACTTGTTTTCTGGTGTTGCAAACTGTTTAAAAGCAAGCGCTTTCAATTTGTTTAATTTTAAGCCTGATTATTGCGTAATAAATTAAGCAAAACCGTTTTTCCGAATTTCCCGAAAACAATAGAATTCCAGAAGGTTTAAGTAATATTTTCGAAGATAGCTCCCCAAAAGTGTTCTTTTGGCAAGTTATCAGGATTTTCGATTTTCTGAGCTTGTCCGCCGATTCTCGATATTTACAGTCAGAGCCTCTTAAGTACCATCATTGTTAAAAAAAACGTTCATTTATTTACGTTGTTATCACTTTTTTCACTTTCACTCTCAGGAACATTTAAGAAACGTACAAAGAAACACTCCCCCAAAATCCTATAAATGCAATGAGTGTGGCAAGATTTTTATGCAGTCACAACATCTTCTGCGACACGGCCGAACACACACAGGAGAAAAACCTTATAACTGCAAGGATTGTGGCAAGTGGTTCAGCCAGTTAGAACATCTTCGCCGACATAACAGAATACATACAGGAGAGAAACCTTTCAAGTGCATGTATTGTGGCAAGTGTTTCACCCAAACGAGTCATCTAAGTTTACATCGAACTACACACACAGGACATAGACCCTTCAAGTGCAATAACTGCAACAAGTCGTTTAGCCGGGCAGTAGACCTCCGTCAACATGAAAGAATGCACACAGGCGAGAAGCCTTATAAATGTAGTCACTGTGACAAGTCTTTTACCCGGAAGGGAGGCCTTCGCGAACATAACAAGCTACACACGGGAGTGAAACCTTTTAAATGCGAGCACTGTGACAGATGCTTTACCCGGAAAGGAGAACTTCGAAAACATACCAAAGTACATACCGGAGAGAAAGCTTTCAAGTGTCGCCATTGTGACAAGTCCTTTAGTCGGGCAAGAGGTCTTCGTGAACATAACAGACTTCACACATGCACAGGAGAGAAACCTTTTAGATGTAAGCATTGTGACAGTTGTTTCAACCGGAAGGGAGAACTTCACGAACATAACGAAATAGTGCACCCATTGTAGCAAGTCTTTTAGCCAGGCAGGAGCGTTTCCCGAACATAACAAAATACACAGTGGAGAGAAACTGTTTTTTAGGACACGCCTCGTGGGAAAGTTTGTAGCCGAAAAGGAAACGGCATGACAAAATGCCTAGGAAAGAGAGCGTTAGGACTGACGTTGCCATAAGAGCTCTTACCTTAAAGGTAAACTGTGATTGGTGCGGGTATTTTGTTACAATGTACGTTTCCTTTAATATGTTTTTGTTTGCCACCGGGGCAGGGAGTTTTATTCGTAGCTATCAATAGTTCACAAAAATACAGAATGATGCTAGGTCATTGGTGTGTGGTTCATCTGGAGCGCTCACCATACACGGAAAAATCAAATTGTAATCGCGTCTTTCTGTTTGGAGAGTTTAAATTGAATTTCAAAACGAAACAAAAGCCGACAGCCAATCAGCCAGCCTTGGCAGAGTACTCGGATAAGTTGGTCATCTCAGATGTCTTTCTGGATTTGAACTGTAGAGTTTTGGCAGCCTTAGTCATTCCTGAGTCATGCGAAGCATCGATTTCATGTATACGTCCTCCAGCAATATGATTCTGTCGAAGTTGTGCCCTGGTTTGTAACAGCCACTTTCATCCGTAGCGAGCTTGACGGGTTCGGGACGTCCGAACTTTGGCTGCTGGAGCCTGCTTCTCGGAACTCCCAAAAACCGGATACCAGACCCGCAAACTATGTTAGGTGCACAATATTCTTAAGAAAGACTGGACTTTTATTGATTTTAAAAGCTTAATTTAAAATCCGTATAATTTCGGGGAACACATTGGCAGCAGTGCAGCATAAATTTCTAAAAAAACTGCAGCTTCTATAGGGAAGTTAAACAAGAAAATTTGGGATTCATCAACTGAGCTGCTATATAAGGTAAATTGGCCACCGTGAAAACGTTATTCGTTCAAACGTATAGCAACATCTAATGGTCGTTCCCAGTTCCCCTGTTCTCTATTACATGGACTTGTTTATTTTATTTAAAAAAAGACGTTAAAGTGGGATATCTATCATGTTGGGTGTATATTACTCTGAAAATCTGAGCGTATCCAGATCTATTGTATATGCCTGTGTACCTTTTTTGCGGCCGTTAGAAACCCTGTAACTCTGGAAGAAAACCGAGCGAGACTTGTGCTCTTTTCATGGCTCACGCGGATACCCGTATCATGCCCAAAACTGCAGGAATAAAGCCGAAGATAACAGTACCAACTGAGAACATACTTGTCTTGAGTGCTTTGCTCTCTTTAGTGAATCTTTTTCTACTTTGATTGTGTTCCTAGGAGTTCTTAGAGTTCATGACACCGGTCTCTACGCGTTCACAAAACATGACGTCATTTATACCCCGAACAGGATGGGCGTGGGAACTAAGCTGGAAACAAATTCGGGGCATTGCACAAGAAATAATACAAATTGCCTCTTATCAGGACATTTTCAATAGCCTATATTTCCCGACACTACACTTTCATACATAAACGATGAATAACCGTTTCTTCACCGTTTATGTATGAAAGAGATAAGCGTCGCCTTAACTGTAAACAAAACAAAAAAAAAACGAGGGAGCAAGGCACAAACATCTCTCAACCTTCCCAGCCCGAAAATTTACTCCTTGAATTCCCTGAATAACTTTAATCTTAATCATTCAGGTAAATAAAAAACTCACCTAGTTTACAAAGGGGAAATTCTACCAGGGAATCATGTTGACCTAGGGTGGTGACATCCGTAGTTTTTTGAAAACTAGGGGATTGCCCAAACTAAAGATTCTGTGGATGATATTAACTCTGCCACCGCGAAGGGTGACCGTACAATCCCAGAACAACTAGGTTCGTGACAGAAGTGGGAGCCTGAATACACACTAATCAAACTACTAATACTTGTGGTGTTACCTACCTATTATTCGGGTAAGTGAAAAGCTCACCTATTTTACAAAGGGAAAATTCCTTCTTTAACCTACCTACCTACCTACCTACCTACCTACTCATTGAATTTCCTGGTGTGAATGAAACGATGAACAGCGGCTACACCTCTGACATTAGCCGAACGACGAGAGAGAGAGAGGAAATAACCTTTATGCTAAAGGTGTGGAAAACTCCAAGGTCAGCAAAATCTACAGTCACCTAAGAATATCAAGCAGATTCACGACAAAACAGAATTCCAAAACAGGGAAACGTGTTGCATCAACAAAATTTAACACTGTGGCTATCCTCGAAAAGATTCGCAACATATTATGATGGTGTTATTTAAATATGGCAGACTGTAAGATATAGTCTGCATGCAAGTGCGAAGCAAATTCATTCAAACAGCATGGGAATATAAAAAAAAAGCTTTTTCGGTAAAGTCTTGCAGTGATTTGAAAACGGAGTCCTGAACATTCAGTGAACATTGGCAGGGAAAATTATTTTTGCAGCTATCGAAAAGCACCAGGGTCTCACTACTGCACGACACCAGTTAACCTCAGTATCAACGCTTCAGTAAGCAGCTTATGTACATAAAATTGTATTCAGGACTTTACAGAGATTAGAGGGATCAAATCAAAGCAATTCACTGACCAAAAATGAAACTGTTGCGCGGTGTTGAATAGGTTTTGGCAGACCTAGCAATAGTTTTTTGGCCTTACCTTTTAATTTTGAAATTTATTTCTCAAACATTTCAGAATTATTCCAGATAAAAATTACATTGGTTTATTGAACAAACCCTAAGCTTTAAGGAAAGCGATATCTCAGGTGTCAATTTTCACATCTTAGGTGTGAATTCACATTTAAATTGCGCATGCTCAAGAAAACAAGATTGCTCATTTGTAGCTTTTCCTTTACAGCTACAAAAATCAATTCGTTTGGAGCAGATTTACTACCAATGATAATAATTGAAATACCCGCTGGATCCTCTGTGGGGTCATTTCCAGTTTTGGAGATATACCACTTTTACCTTTTCACGAGTCCATGAACTTAAAACGATCGTAACGTCGTCATAATTGTCTGGTTGATTTTGACCCGGTATTTATGTGTCGTTTTGTTATGTGACATTATTCCACAATATTCGCTGAACCTGAGGTAAAGTATAATTGCTCAGGTGATTATAGAGAAGCGCGCACAATGATTGGTCGAGGATTACTTCATATCTCGCTATAATCACCCCGCGCGAGGTGATTATGATACTGAACGAAGCACTAATTTTCAAAATGGCCACCGCGCGATTTTTTGATGCTTTTGGAGACAAGAGAAAAGAAAATGCATTTGCTCTGATTGTAACCTGAACTATTATACTAAAACAATTATTCTCCTCAGGTTCGGTGAATATTGTGGAATAGTCCCCCTCGACTTCGTCTCGGGGATTATTCCACAATATTCACTTTGCCTTCGACGAATAATTGTTAAATATGACCGAAACTCATAAGGGGTTGAACTAGTCCTTATGAGTTTCTGATATGACGCAATCCTCGACCAATCAGAGCGCGCACTTCTCTATAATCACCTGAGCAATTATACTAAATACCAATAAACCCTCCAAATTTCATAGAGATATTAATATTAATTCTATAGCTTTGTACTTCAAATGACATTCCGTACTGTCTGTTGTGGCCGCAGAAGTGACGAACATGTTAGCAAAATTCACGCTTGAATCTTCGAAATTCAGCTTTTCTTGTGTTTACTGCTGTTCAATATGTCTGAGGAAAGCGGTCGAAAATCTCCGAAGTTTTCCGCTAACCATCGGAATAACATAGCGGCGTAAACAAATACGTTAATCATGGCAACGCGTTACTGCGTTACAAGTTTCCTGCTGAGTTTCGTCTGCGCTACGCGAAGCTCAGATATCAAATCGGTTTCTTGGTGGATTTTTAAAAGGCCTAAGAAAGGCCAAAGATTCGAAACAGTAGCCGTTAACTGCAATTCAGGAATGTAATTCGAAAACATTTCCCGGTCTTTTCGTGGAATTTCGTCCGCAATGTTCACTTACTGATCACATGTTCGAATTTGAAACCGTAAAAGAGCTGTCCGCACGCGATCATATCGTTTCAAATTCGCAAATCGACGGAAAATCCTAATCGGAATAAAGCTCTCATCTTTTGCTCTTTTGTTACATTTTGTGTTATCTTTCAAATAATCAAACTTTTGTATATAGTTTATTTTCCAGCTTCAGCCAGTTCTAATACCTTAAAACAAGCAAACATGTCAGACATGTGGTTTATCCAAAGACGGGCCCAAACAAGCTGGAGGGCACCTAGATTGAAGGAGTTTTTTCTGTTGAGTACTATACATAAATTTTGCGTAATCTGTTTTGGAAATTGCAAAAATACATATCACAAAAATGAAAGCCCGGGGAAATTTTTTATACCAAACTGTGGAAGCTAGAATTAAACCTTTGAATTCTCCTCCAGCCCTTGAGCTAAACGTCCGAGAATAAAGAGGTTTCTCTTGTAAATCAAGTCTTACTCATTTTCTTCAAGACCAAGTTTGTTTTCAGTTTTCACCGCTAATTATTCTGATTCGACAAAATTAACCTAGTGTAGATTCTAGCGTTTTTGTTCCGTCTTTATATGTGTTAGATTTGGGCAGTATTCTGTGTTAACACAGCGACAAATGTTTCAATTACACAGTCATAACAAATAAACCCATAGTAATACGTGTAATTTAATTTCCTGTTTTACAAAAAGCCTCAGGAACTCTAAGGTCCGAAATATACGCCTCATTTATCAGTTGCCGGCATTAGGATGAGCCCTCTCTTTGAGGAAAATGCTATATTCTGTCCTGGAACAGTAAATTCGTTCCTTTGAACAACTTTGCGCCCTTCAATGTCTAGTCCATTTGAATCGAGTGTTCCAGGGCTTTAATTTCCCATTTGTTTTCTCCTTTTAAATGGCGTATTTTGATCCTTATAATGTCCAAAACCGGCTCTTGAAAATTGTTGCGTACAACAATCGGTCTCGCCACCATTTTTCAAAATGGATCTCCTAAAACCTCCAAATATAAGCGTCATGGAGGCATTGCAGTAAACTTCCCTGTTCCCAAGAACTAAATCCACGGTTAAAACATAAGCACGATTCCGTCCCCACCCCCAAAGGATGTCATTAAGCAACCAATCAATAATCGTGACCTTGAACAACCCACTACGACGAAAACGTTGTAGTATTTGTTTGTTATTTGTGTATTTATAGCGGAAGAGCCCCTTTGGGAGCTATAATAAAGTATGTATGTATGTATGTATGTAACTATAGGACGGTGCCCTACAGGCCCGTCTTAATGTGTAAGAAATGAGGAAACAAAATGGCAGAGAAGAGGTCTTGAATAGCATGTCCCACAGTATTGACTATGATTGATTACATCTTTTAAAAAACCGCGCTTCCGAAGCTAATTACATTTCTATTTTATGATGCCACAACTGTGGCTCTTGGTCAGCATGATCACAACTACCCTCTCACTACTGCTAGTAGGTAACAGCAATCTACGTGACTGTAGGTGTCTAGTACTTCCGCCCAAGAAGAAGCTTCATGTTGAATGCCCAATACCAACTTGAGTGCTCAGTCATTCCTGTAGTGGGAAAATAAAGAAAAATTTTTAGAACAAATTATACCGCTCAAAAGTGTTTTGCTTTGCGTTTTAGCTTTTCGGACATTTATTTTATTTGGCAGAGGTCCAATACCACTGAAAATCACTGGCAGGAAGGTCAAACTCGCTCGGACAGCTTTTACTGTTGCCATGATTTTCACGCATTATTGATTCAATCAACTTCTGAGAAATTTTGACCACTAAGGCTAAGAATGTGTTTGAACAACGAGAAGAACAACAAGACATCACGTCTTTGATCCACATTCGAAGCACTTAAAAAACTTTAAAACGGTATAAACACTGTTAAAATTGCGGAATATATTTCGCTCTTCGAGCCTCGTCAGCCGCTACATAAAATTGTCAAATTGGTCACGTAAGAACTACTAAAACATGCTAAAATGTAAACATGAACATTTTAGTGCGTCGAATGTGAATCAAAGACGTGATGACTTCAGTGTTGTTCTTCTCTTTCTTTCAATCAACAAAGCAAGATAAAGTTTCCTCTTTCACTCTTGAACTGTAAGTGAGGCCAAGAAAAGAAACGTTTTATAACACCTTGGTGAAAACATAAATCAAGAAACCATTTGGGAGACGAGGATAGGGACACCGTGCTACAAAGTCAGGCCCGGTTCAAACGTCAGCCTTCACACGTAAAGTTCGACAAATGAATCAATCAAGCTTTAAAATATGTTTACCGGTTAAGACCACGATGACAAGACGTTGAGAGCTGCCGGATCTTAGGTAGACCTGGATCAGCAAAACACGCGAAGGAAACAAATATACGGTAAGACTGATCCTTACAGCAGTTAAAAGAAATGCGCAGAAGACGAAAACAGAAATGTATAAAGTCAAAAATACACACAACAAAAAATTGCCCCATATTTCGGTTTGCAAAGCAAACCTTCAGGGGTAACAGGAGTAAAACAAGTAAATACGTTACAAGGCCGTTAATATAAAATTTTAAAAATTTAAAATAAAGGAAAATGATAGGTGTTACCTGAACAAGAAGTGTCATTAGTGTAGCTCATCGCTCGTCTGTTTAATCCTTGCGGCTCCAGTGTCTTAGATTTGTCGATCAGATGTGCCTCACGCGCTTTTCTTACGTAGTCTCGGTTAGAAAGTATTAAGACCAAGGGGATGAGACCGAAATCGTTGACGAAGTGCCCGGGTAAGTTGAAATGTTCTGAAACGGAGGTAGGGTCAGCAAGCTGTTGATGATATTGGACGGAACGACGATGCTCATCAAAGCCTTCGTGAAGATGTCTTCTTGTCTCCCCAATGTATTGCCAAGACAAGTTACGTGTAGCAGTCATTTTTTTTTTTACATTTAATCAAATAAATTAGGTTTATAGATCAGTACAAGTTGAAGTGTGTGCGACATCCGTCTCATCCCCTTGGAACTATTAACTACATACTAGCAGAGAGTCTGTAGGAAAAGCGCTTGAGGCACACTTGATTGACAAAGCTAAGGTGGCATGAGCTAAGACATTGGAGCCGAAGGGATTAAACAGACGTGATGAGCTACACTTATGACACTTCGTGTTCAGCTACTAACCTATCATTTTCATTAAATATATCTTTTTAAACTTTCAGTGTTGACGGCCCTGTAACTTATTTACTCATTTTACTGCTGTAGCCCCCGAAGAATGTTTGTTTTGCAAACCGATAAATTGGGCAAATTTTTGTTACATATACTTTTTTACTTTACATATCCAAATTTCCTGCGTCTTTCTTTAAATGCCGTAAATTTCAGTCTCACGGTTTTTTATTTTTTTTTTAATCAATCAAGCTCAACAGATTTGTATTTAGGTCGGCCCTGCCATTCTGTTCAAATGGCCCAGTCGAATAGAACGGCTAAAGTTCAACCTTTGATTCAGACGTTGAGCTTAACATGTGCCAAACCTAATGCATAAATCATGTTTGTGTATTTCTGAATATAACAGCGCTAGTGATTGGCTTAAACCGATAAAAATAAATAGTCAGCTATGCATGCATTTGCACGTTCTCACATCTCATTAAAAAGAGAACTTGCCCGCGCAAACTGTAATTACTCTGTCTACAAGAATCATTACTTTACTGAACGGATTCCATGAACCTCGAATGAACCGTTTTCGCTTGTTATTTTTGTGATTATTATTTCTTATAACAACAGACTATAGCGAAAAACGATAGAAAAAGTATTTATCCGCAATTTAAAGAACAAATTCGCAAACTAATATTTAAACATCAGTGCTATAACAAAAGATAGATTGTTTTCTCGTAATTTCTTTTCTGTGCTTTTTGAGACCCGCTATAGCGCAACTAATGATTGTTTACTGCAGCTTTGGAGGATTAAGTTCGACTGATAAACTGTCAAACTTAATAATTTAGGTCGACCCAAATAGGAATTAGGTTCGGCACACGTGAAGTTCGACATTTCAACCGGGCCTTATGTTCACTTTTTGCGGGAAATTGGTAGTAGCTAGCTTTAATACTACCACTAATTATCTGCCGAAGATGAATGAAGCGCTAAATAGATTCGCGGTGTTTTCAAAATCACTCGAACAAAAAGCTACAAGCTAAATTCTTAAATAAAATTTATTTGATCGAACAGAGACCTATAATTTAAGGAATAAGAGACTGTCATTATAAATTGATAGAAACTGTCGTGGAAGCAAACAGTGATGCACGCACGAGTGCTTCACGACAGCGAAACTTGAGCACGGGTCGGGCGTTCCTTCGTATATACTTCTCTGCCTCATTTCGCAAAATAGAAATGCAAAAAAAAAAAAAGGAAAGAAAGAACTAAACTCACGCTTGCATCATCAACTCTCGTCGTGTTCTTGTGCTTCTTTCAGGGATACTTGAAAAACACTGGTCATCGAATCTTCTCCCCCGTTTTTCTTCTGAGGTAGTTTTCCCTTCTTTCTGGCCTCCGAAAACTTTAAAGCCAGCACTGTGACTATTCCCCCGATTCCACCGAAAACTATGCTCCAAAAAAGGTCCTCACAGGAAGGCATTTCTATTATCCAGTCTTTATATAAACCGTATTTGGTAGCGTGGAAAATAGTTGTGGCGAGCAGCGAAGTTTAATAGCTTACTTCCTGGGTCACTCGCGTACCATAACTATACAAGAATTATCGCATAACAATTGCGAGGGCAAGTTTTGAAACTATTGCAACAACGTACTCACATTCCTCCCGGAGGTGAACTCGATTGGTTTAAGCATTGGTTAACTGTCATCTACTGTGGTTCGTTTGAACACATTCCAGTTACTTGGAACGAAAAACTCAAAACCAAGGATACAGTTTTATTTGCTTTACGGCTTTTGCGACGACGTGAATATTTGCTCATGTCGTCATCCAAGAGGCTCATAATATGAATACAGACTGGCCGTTTTTATGCTAGAGACGTTAAAGTCGTCTAGACGTATTTAACGTCTCAGACGTTAATGTCGTCTGGTATAAAAACGGGACGTATTAAAGGGCATGTAAACCCTAGAAATGCTATTTTTCCTGGTCACATATTTGTTCAAAACACACTTCAAGTATGCCGGATCCGTAATTCTTTTTTCCAAATAAGCGCATTTTCACACGAAAAAAGTCCTTCAAAATTCAACCCGGCTGCCATTTTTATTGCGCCATAGTCTTCGTGACGTCACGAGTGGATCCGGTGCCCACCGGAACTGAAAGGTCTCCTCTTACCGCCTTTTAAAAACATGCACTTCTGTACATATTTTTAAGCAAATATATCCATTCATTTTATGGCTTTAAAGCTACAAATCGTTCTGCTTTTGAAAGAACTCGAAGGACACAATAAGTTGTATTGCAAAACCTTCAAGAGAATCAAATTTGAGGCGAATTAAAATGATTAAATTTGTGCATTGAACGCAAGTTGTCCGAACACAACGGCTCACTAGAAAGTTTTAATTATCAAGCCGCCGCTGTACGAGCGATTTTTTTGCTTGCGATGGTGATGCGATTTTTTAAAAAAATTGTCACGTCGGCAGCGCGCGACAAAAATCGCCTTTGTAGCCACCCTCGGACAGGTGATGCGACAGCTGAAAAAATCATAGAAAAAAATCGCGAGAATTTCAGTGAGTTGAATTTTTTGCGACAAAATCACGGACTTTGTCGCCAAGTTTAGCCACCACTACGCGCCGGCGACGCGACAACCCTTTTAAAACATCGCAGTACCATCGCAAGCAAAAAATCGGTCGTGTAGCCTCGGCTTCTGCCTTCAGACAAAGGAGATGCAACCAATGTTTTCTTCTTCTCTTTAACGCATAAAATCTTTCTCTTCTTCTCCCAAACCCCAACCCTATCCTATAAAAAATGGCTTAAACTCACGTTGATATGAACAAATTTTTGTTACATATACTTTTTTACTTTACATATCCAAATTTCCTGCGTCTTTCTTTAAATGCCGTAAATTTCAGTCTCACGGTTTTTTATTTTTTTTTTAATCAATCAAGCTCAACAGATTAATATTTAGGTCGGCCCTGCCATTCTGTTCAAATGGCCCAGTCGAATAGAACGGCTAAAGTTCAACCTTTGATTCAGACGTTGAGCTTAACATGTGCCAAACCTAACGCATAAATCATGTTTGTGTATTTCTGAATATAACAGCGCTAGTGATTGGCTTAAACCGATAAAAATAAATAGTCAGCTATGCATGCATTGCACGTTCTCACATCTCATTAAAAAGAGAACTTGCCCGCGCAAACTGTAATTACTCTGTCTACAAGAATCATTACTTTACTGAACGGATTCCATGAACCTCGAATGAACCGTTTTCGCTTGTTATTTTTGTGATTATTATTTCTTATAACAACAGACTATAGCGAAAAACGATAGAAAAAGTATTTATCCGCAATTTAAAGAACAAATTCGCAAACTAAGATTTAAACATCAGTGCTATAAATATAAAAGAAAGATTGTTTTCTCGTAATTGCTTTTCTGTGCTTTTTGAGACCCGCTATAGCGCAACTAATGATTGTTTACTGCAGCTTTGGAGGATTAAGTTCGACTGATAAACTGTCAAACTTAATAATTTAGGTCGACCCAAATAGGAATTAGGTTCGGCACACGTGAAGTTCGACATTTCAACCGGGCCTTATGTTCACTTTTTGCGGGAAATTGGTAGTAGCTAGCTTTAATACTACCACTAATTATCTGCCGAAGATGAATGAAGCGCTAAATAGATTCGCGGTGTTTTCAAAATCACTCGAACAAAAAGCTACAAGCTAAATTCTTAAATAAAATTTATTTGATCGAACAGAGACCTATAATTTAAGGAATAAGAGACTGTCATTATAAATTGATAGAAACTATCGTGGAAGCAAACAGTGATGCACGCACGAGTGCTTCACGACAGCGAAACTTGAGCACGGGTCGGGCGTTCCTTCGTATATACTTCTCTGCCTCATTTCGCAAAATAGAAATGCAAAAAAAAAAAGGAAAGAAAATATTAAACTCACGCTTGTATCATCAACTCTCGTCGTGTTCTTGTGCTTCTTTCAGGGATACTTGAAAAACACTGGTCATCGAATCTTCTCCCCCGTTTTTCTTCTGAGGTAGTTTTCCCTTCTTTCTGGCCTCCGAAAACTTTAAAGCCAGCACTGTGACTATTCCCCCGATTCCACCGAAAACTATGCTCCAAAAAAGGTCCTCACAGGAAGGCATTTCTGTTATCCAGTCTTTATATAAACCGTATTTGGTAGCGTGGAAAATAGTTGTGGCGAGCAGCGAAGTTTAATAGCTTACTTCCTGGGTCACTCGCGTACCATAACTATACAAGAATTATCGCATAACAATTGCGAGGGCAAGTTTTGAAACTATTGCAACAACGTACTCACATTCCTCCCGGAGGTGAACTCGATTGGTTTAAGCATTGGTTAACTGTCATCTACTGTGGTTCGTTTGAACACATTCCAGTTACTTGGAACGAAAAACTCAAAACCAAGGATACAGTTTTATTTGCTTTACGGCTTTTGCGACGACGTGAATATTTGCTCATGTCGTCATCCAAGAGGCTCATAATATGAATACAGACTGGCCGTTTTTATGCTAGAGACGTTAAAGTCGTCTAGACGTATTTAACGTCTCAGACGTTAATGTCGTCTGGTATAAAAACGGGACGTATTAAAGGGCATGTAAACCCTAGAAATGCTATTTTTCCTGGTCACATATTTGTTCAAAACACACTTCAAGTATGCCGGATCCGTAATTCTTTTTTCCAAATAAGCGCATTTTCACACGAAAAAAGTCCCTCAAAATTCAACCCGGCTGCCATTTTTATTGCGCCATAGTCTTCGTGACGTCACGAGTGGATCCGGTGCCCACCGGAACTGAAAGGTCTCCTCTTACCGCCTTTTAAAAACATGCACTTCTGTACATATTTTTAAGCAAATATATCCATTCATTTTATGGCTTTAAAGCTACAAATCGTTCTGCTTTTGAAAGAACTCGAAGGACACAATAAGTTGTATTGCAAAACCTTCAAGAGAATCAAATTTGAGGCGAATTAAAATGATTAAATTTGTGCATTGAACGCAAGTTGTCCGAACACAACGGCTCACTAGAAAGTTTTAATTATCAAGCCGCCGCTGTACGAGCGATTTTTTTGCTTGCGATGGTGATGCGATTTTTTAAAAAAATTGTCACGTCGGCAGCGCGCGACAAAAATCGCCTTTGTAGCCACCCTCGGACAGGTGATGCGACAGCTGAAAAAATCATAGAAAAAAATCGCGAGAATTTCAATGAGTTGAATTTTTTGCGACAAAATCACGGACTTTGTCGCCAAGTTTAGCCACCACTACGCGCCGGCGACGCGACAACCCTTTTAAAACATCGCAGTACCATCGCAAGCAAAAAATCGGTCGTGTAGCCTCGGCTTCTGCCTTCAGACAAAGGAGATGCAACCAATGTTTTCTTCTTCTCTTAAATTTATTTCACTTCGCATTAGTAATAATTATATATTCTTTTGAATACAATGAAATCTATTTTTCTCTGAATTAATCAAATACATCCCTTCAGTACTTCCTCATAGCCCAAAGCTTTCGCTGACATTTCTAAGTCAAAGCAAAGTCATATCGAAAGACCATTACAAAAATCTTTGAATATATTTCAAATTGCTTCTAAACGTTGCCCTAATGGTGACTTTACACCAACGGCGTGATAAAGGCCCGGTTTAAACGTCGAACGTTACATATGCCGAACCTAATGGAAATTATCAAAAACAATAGATTTTGCTCTTTTGCATTAGGTTCGGCAAATGTAAAGTTCGACGTTTGAACCGGGCATAAGCATCGTTTCAACCGTTCGCTGTCTGCTGTGTAAGATTCGAAATCGATGTGCTTTACAAGCTTTATCTCATCTGCATTGTAATATAATGGAACATAAACTCGGCCCAATTGTGAACTATTTTGCAGCTTCTGCCTGAAATGGCCTTACATCCACCTTCAAATACAAAAAAAAAAACATCCGTGAAAGGGCCATGGTGGTAAAACGATTTATAAAAACTGCGAGTCCTTGATCACGTGGCCACTTCTGCCGATTGCGAGTCAAAGTGATACTTATTCTCTGAACGTTTTTCCATTTCTGATAACATCAATGTCCCCTCAATCATTGCTTACTTAAATTTTCTTAAATGCACGAGAAATAATGATATGACAATACTTTAAAAAAGAATCCAGTTTTCAAAAGATTTGAAATTGGTACCAATTGAGGCTTGGTAACAAAGTCTATTCCATAGATTATCTTATGACGATTCAATTTATTTCATGATGTACTCAGTAAAGTCTGTGAGACCTGCCAGCGGTAGAGATGACGGCCGCAACCCAAGTGACGGAGATACCTTCCCGATAGGACTGCTGGGAACTGAGAAGTTCTCTGCCGCTGCCTTGGTGCGCACGCGCTTAATCTGACGTAATCTCTCCAGCCAGTTGCACCCGTAAGCGTCTGTAGGTCTCTTTTGACTTTGGTGAATAACGGAGGCCATCTGCGAAGAAGTCACACAAAAAAAAAACAGTATGAACATACTCATTGTAAAAAACTGAGATCTTGTGGCAAGAAACTAAAATCCTTCGCAAACAGATGCATCTACCAAACCTCAAATGTTGCCCGGCTTTATTGACGATTGATTACCATCCGATAAAGGACATGAGAGATGGTTATTATACCAACTCTGGAACTGGTTGAATAAAAGCTGAAAAACCTTCCACACAATCTGTATGGTTGCGGGTGAACTTTTTTCGCATGAGTGTGCTCAACTCTTTGTCGTCGCCCTCGTTTATGTATTTATATCAATACATTTATTCATTTGTTTGGATAAAAATAATTTGAAGCCACATGTATTCCCCTAAAAAAAGCATTTTTTGCTACATGATACACCTAGTCACGCAAGACGTGGAGAAGTGTACAAGTCAAACAAGACGTGATTTCCTTTTCTGCAAGCACACTGTCAGTTGAATATCTATGATATTATCAGATGTTATTTAACCCTTTAAGCCCCAATTGTGACAAGCATCTAATTTCTCCTAACAATATCCCTACTTGATCAAATATACAGTCACGAGAATAAAGGAAATGATCACCAAACATGAAATGTGTGCAAATTCTCTCAACTAGTATTTAAGAAATGTATGGAGAACACTAAGGAGAATATGCATATTGATATTGGGGCTTAAAAGCGTCTTTCAGTAAACATCGAGCATTCGGGGGCAGAAGTGAAAAAAATCGAATTCTCTCATATTTTGCACATAATTGGGTATTGGTAAAACTAGTAACCTAATGTGGTTCGTTTTCCCCCAAAACGCTTTATTTTCGAAAAACGAGGAAATCGATTCTCGGGTTCGGGAAGTCAAAATCACAGGAAATTAATCTTAAAAATCAGTACTATAACCTTGCATCGCGCTGGTAAAACTAAAGCGCGGAGAAAAAGATAGACAGTGTTCAGCAGATTTCCCTACTGCTGTTTCATATCTGTCTAGTTAATGAAAAAGACTTGTTCTGTCTATAGAAAGTGCCTATCTTTTTCTCTGCGCCTTAGTTTACCAGCGCGATGCAAGTTTATAGTACTGATTTTCAAGATTAATTTCCTGTGATTTCGACCTCCTGAACCCGAGAATCGATTTCTTCGTTTTTTTTTTTTTCGAAAATAAAGCGCTTCTGGCGAAAACAAACCACATCAGGTTTCCAGCTTTGCCAATACCTAATTATATGCAAAATACGAAAGAAATCGATTTTTCAACTACTGCCGCGAAATAAAGATTTTGCTTGATTTTTACTGAAAGTCGCTCTTAATGGGTTAAAGCCACCAAAGTTTACACTCATTCCATCTCCGCATGCATGTGGACCGACTTTTTACGACAGAGAATCTTGTATACGGTTTCACTCTACATCGAAACTTTCAAACTCTTTAAGGCTGTAAATTCCGATAAGCTCTTTCATGTGATAGACATTTTCTTTTTGGTAATTTGATGCTGTCCCAAACCTCTATTAGTCTGTCAAAGTGGAGAACAAGATTCGAAGAATCTAAAATTTCGCAATTTTAATTAGGTTTGGTGTGAATCTTGACCCCAGTGTATAAAAAAGGCGTTAGGGGTGGTCAATTCCACTTTTCTCAACCTCCCCCCAACCCCAACCCTGTCCTATAAAAAATGGCTTAAACTCACGTTGATATGAACAACCAACTGCCGCACCAAACGAGGAAGGTTATCATCGGAGATAACTCTTGGTCCTATGTCAGTCAGCAGATCCTTCAACTCGTCTTTGAACCTCACCGTCACCATGTTGGATGCATTGTCAAGCGGCTTAATCAGCACTTCAGCAAAATTGAATTGACCCTGATGATGGGAACAAGTGTAATCCGTCGGTGATGTATGATCATCCGGGTGAGTGTAGTGCTGAGAAGAACTGTTTGTGGTGACTTTGACTAACGTTTCGACAATTGACTTTCGTCTCCACAACCCGAGCGGAAGTCAACATCTTGACTTTGACGATCACTTCCGCTCAGGTTGTCGAGACGTAAGTCAAGGTCACCACAAACAGTCCTTAGGACCACACTCACCCGGACGATAATACTTCACCGACTTATGATATGACTCCTGGGTTCAAACCATTTACAGGGGAACAAGCGTGTTAACAATTCTGCCACCTTGATTAAACCTAAGTCTATGCAAATTGGTTCTAGTTTTGTGACCAGTACAATGTGGTTCTTATTTTTTAGACTGTGGATGAAATCCTCAAGTTTGACCACTCAAGTGAAAGCTATTGAATAGTACTTTCCTGTGGTGCTGTTTAATATGCTGTACAAGGAAGTTCCAACCTTTCAGTTTGTGAATGAAACCCTAAAGTGTGACCATTCAAATGAAAGCTACTGAGCAGTACTTTCCTGTGGTGCTGTTTATTATCCTGTACAAGGTGGTTCTAACTTTTGAGTCTGTGGGTGAAATCCTTAAGTGTGACCGTTCAAATGAAAGCTACTGAGCAGTACTTTCCTGTGGTGCTGTTTAATATGCTATACAAGGAAGTTCCAACCTTTCAGTTTGTGGATGAAATCCTAAAGTGTGACCGTTCAAATGAAAGCTACTGAGCAGCACGTTCCCGTGGTGCTGTTCGTGTGGATCTACGTTTGACTCTGGGGATTAAATCCTAAAGTGTGTCCACTCAGATGAGAGCTAAAGGGCGGTACTCGTCTGTATGCTGTATAGTGCTGAGCAGGGCGGTTTAAAGCAAACTGTTGCCGGGGAATGTCATAGCACTTGCCACACCATTTTGCTTAAAAGTGTTGCAAAATTCTCGAAGCAACCATCAAGAAAAACTACTTAGAGCAACAATAACAAGGCTCAAAGGTAGTATTTCAAGAGGGTTATAGCATATATTTCGAAACATTACTAAGGCGGGAAGGGTCGTGTCGTTTCATCACCAAACTATACCTCACCTTAATTTTTGGGATTTTGTCAACTGAGTTGAGTTCATCTGATTCGCTCTGACGAGGGGCTAACGCTCAAACGTCAGCTTTCAACTTCTCGACGGTGGCCAGTTTACCCTATCAACTCAGCTGATAAAGCCAAATTTCTGTTTTTCACTTCCCCACTGACGCAACATCACAGTTTCTTTAGAAACTAACCTCCTTGTATATCTCACCTTGATTGTGCCAAACTTGACAGTCTGTTGGGAGTCATTGTAGACGATGGTGACAAAGTCGTTACCAATGTGCATCTTCTTGGAGTTGCAGCCTGGGTCCGACTCTCGAGTTGGCATCAGTGTGGCGATATGAAAAATGACTGATGAGCACAAAGAAAAGAACTGAGTTTTTATGCGATTGTGCAGACATGGGATCGAAGAGAGAAAATTGTCCGTTCATAGCATTGATTCCTGTCGGTATAACTATTGCTTGATTGTTTTCATTCACTGGCCTCTTTACTAACAAAGACAAACTTGAGTCATTTGTTTGAAATTCTAACGACTTAGTCTGCGGATAAAATCGTAGTGTGAGCACTTAAATGATAGCTATTGATCAGTACTTCCCTGTATAGTGCTGTTCATTATCATTACAGATGGTGGTTTTAACGTTTTAGCCTGTGGATGAAATCCTAGAGTGTGATCATTCAAGTCAAAGCCACTAAGCAGTACGTTTCTACTGTTGCTGCTCAATGTTTCTTATCGTGTGAGAGGTGATAACGACTTTTGATACCTTTGACTCTAAGTAATTTCAAATATTACAAAAATCCCGCAGAAATATTTTATAGCATTTGCCTATGAACTTTGTAACTCTCACTACTTAGTTAGATTTATAAAGTTCTAACACCATAGTCTATTTCCGAAGACTTGCGGTGACCACAGAAAATTCCCGAAGATACCTCAGCTGCATCGATGACAAAGAACGTACCTTGACATATATCGTCTTGCCAACTGTAGGCAAATTCACCATCTTCGCCATTCCTGTCCAGTCCCCCTGTGTAGATCTCAGCAGGCGGACAGTCCCTCAGGCGAACAAGCGTCCCGAGTCCCGCAAGAAACGTCATGTAGCGAGATGATCCGTAAACATTTCGCAAGATTGCAGCCTCATTGTCGTGCTGGCCAGGACCAACATATATGACACCGATCTTGTGTGTGTCATAAGGTGGAATGCGGTCCAAGCACTTGATAGCTCGTTCAATCACCTGTAGCAGAAATATAGTGCAGTTTTGAATTGGTTGTCAAACTTGCGTTTGCTTTGGGTTTGGTTTCATACTGATATGACAGGAAAAACTTCCACCCATCTAGTATAATAAAACCAACAACAACAAGAACAACAACAACAACACCAACTATGCCTTTGTCGCAGGACCAAACTCTGAGCCAAGTACCAGAAGGCCCTTATATACTTATATTTGGCTTTGGCAAGACAACATCAGGGAATATCACTAGTTTACCGTCAGTTACCCCTGATTTCCTCATTTTCCCCATTTGTTTGCTACACCTCGTTGAAAAGATGCACTGTAAGTAATCTGCCGTACCCGAGAGAGACGGAAAACTAGGTGGCTTCTACTTGGGGCAAAATGATCACATTTCAGGCTTTGAAAAATATAAACCTCGTAGAACAACAGTTTCAGGTTAATCCATCCATTTACTGGGTCATGAGTTCGAATCACATCGGAGTATCATTTTTTTTCTGAAGTACCATACATCTGACAAACTGAATACGGTTAACTTACACACACACAAAAAAAATATTTACATCGATTTATTCGAGTGCTACACGCCCGTTCACATTGTTTCGTATAAACACATTTCCATAGCTCTGACTTAACTATTCAATTCCCAAGACCAGATCTCAGATCAGTTGATGAGAGCAAAGGTTATCTCATCCCGAGGTCGTGGGTTTCACTCCTTCCGAGTTCAAAGATTTTTCTTTGTAGCTTGGTGTTAATTTTCTGATTTTCTTCCAAACACCTACACATAAAAGTATCTACGGCTTTCTCATTATACTTTTAGCCTGCAAAGCAAGGCGATAACTTACCTCGCCATCAGGTAGAGGCTGAGGTTTCTCGTGAGATGGACCCAAGAATGACGCATGATATAGCTGTAGGAACACAAAGCAAGGGTCCAGAGGGTACCTGTATGATTCAGAGGGGGTCACCAGTATAGGGGGCTCCTTAGGCCCTGTATCCGAGAGATCTCCAGGCAATGGTGCTGACTTAGACGACTGGCTTATGGACTGAGGTCCCCCTAGGTGAGGCACCATTCTGGAGCGTGAGGTCCGCCTTGACGCTTCAGTTTTTGCAAGTACTACCACTGTTAAGTAAGACGAATTATTTCTAAGCTAGAGGAATGTGTCTTTCTTTTATACAACTTCATACGATTCAATTTAAATTTCAGATATCTAATAACTTCATCATCTTTTCGAATAATTACGGTACTAAGGTAATTCAATCACTTGTAAGGAAAAGTAAAAGCTCCACGATCCTAGTGGCTCACAATTACCGGAGCTTAACCCGGTTTCCTAGGAACGAAGCGACCAGAAGTATTACTACTCTCCCTAGATCGGACGCTAGTCCATCTTTGAGTTATTGAGTTGCTACCGATGTATACAACTCGGTGGAGAGAGACCGTCGCTAGTAGAATCTTCAAAACACAACACTAAATAAGCTTTCAAAATAAACCGTTGCTGTTACCGCGGTTACCTTTCGGGACGGCCGGCGGCGATGACAACTCGGGTGATGACGAGCTTTTCTTCGGATCACCAAACATGCCCATGTAGCCAGGCCTGTCTTCGGCTTCTTTGCTTTTCACGGCCATTGAACTTCTTCCCTGACGGGGAGATGTGAAAGGGGAGTGGGACGAGTGATCCAAGCTTCTCTTGTTTCTGATTGGTGAACTGATGCTCGACGACTTCTTCAGTTTGGGTTTCTTGGGCGCCTGAAAGTAAAGCGTTATACTCAAATGTAAAGAAGATCATCGCAGTTATAGACGCAATTTTTCCAGTTGCGAAAAGAAAGCCAGGCTTGTACGGGATTCGAACCCTTGACCTCTGCGATACCGGTGCAGCGCTCTGACCAATTGAGATCACAAGCCAACTGGGAGCTGGTCATTTAGTCACTTCGTTATAAACCCGTGAATAAACCCGTTATACTGTTACACGGCGCAAACTTCACGCAGTTTGTCCCGTAAGGGATCTCGCAACTTGTCAAGTTGGGAGATGAGCTGCTGCAGCATTTGCGGAAAATAAAAGTCAGTCAGTTCTTCTTTCTGCCATCACTGGAGCAACTTTTCTTGCACATTCTTGCAGTTACATGTTACATTACACGCTGTAATAATTCACGTACCTTGTTTGCAAATACCATCTGAGACAGGATACCATAGAGAGATCGTACCGTGTAATAAAAAACCTTAATTTTTGGCAGTGCGCAACCCAGTAGTTCAGAGGTTAGAGCGTAATATATAGATTTAGCCAAGCCTGAAGGCGGAGCTTATTTTTGCTGGTACTTGTTAATTTGTGAAAATACTCTCATTCAAGTCGTTAAATTAAAAAAAAAAAGTAAGAAAGAAAGAAATAATTCATGTCCCCACTGAAAATCGACCCCGGGTCGCCGGTATCGCAAGTGGTTGCCCAAAAGCACCGCGCGAATTCCCGCCAAGAAAAGATGACATTCTCCTCCCAAGCTCGGGTTGCCTTGGGACTACCCTTACCCTCCCCTCGAGTCTGTACAGGTGTACGTACGCTGACGTTAGAACCAAATTTTCTTGCATTGATAGATTACCAAATTTACTTTGCAATGGTGCTCCGATCTTGCGGCCTTCGGCTGCAAAGGAGTTCCGCTAAAACTGGTGTTGGAAAGGTCATGGGTTCGATTCCCATCGGGGACTCAGATGTTTCATTTTCCCCACCTTTATTGTAAGGTAAAGAATCGAGAATACTGCCGACTTAAGAATACAAAATTAAAGTCGTGGTGAAATTTACAGCCTAGATAAGAGAAAGATAATACTGCGGGCTCCACGCATGCTCAACATAATGACACTTTTCATAGGAAATGCCACTTAAGTGATCAACGAGATTTACAGTTGCAAGTGCCAACAAAAGTCGAAATTCATCATACATCATTAAGAGTATTCATCAGTTTTGAAAGACGTCAAAAGCGTTTTGATTTGGTTAGAATAATGGTAAAGTCGACGTGCTTCATGCCACATGTAAGGACATTTATCAGTTTTGAAAGACGTCAAACGCGTTTTGGTTTGGTTAGAATGTTGGTTCCTCATAAGACAAAAAAAGCATAAATAACGGTGCAAATTTTAAGCTTCGATCTCACGAATAGTAGGAAAATATAAACCATAACGAGAAAAATCTACCTGGGGACTAGAGTCTTCGCTTTGAACAGCTCCTCGTGGCTTAGGTGAACGCGCGGAGCCTGGAAGCTGGTGAGCTCTTCTTGACCCGGAATCGAGGCTCAAGGTGAGATCAGTTCTGTCCTGCTCTGGAAAGACCCTTTCTAAAGCAAACTCGGGGCTTTCTCGAATCACTGGCGGGTCTACACCGAGGATATGAAAAGGCAGAGACTTTGGTCTCTCGGCTTTCTTTGCCGGCGTGATGGAGTGGTGTTGAGGATGGTCTTTCGCTGCAGGTTCTGTCTTTTGTTCTTCTAAAATAAAGAGTGTAAGAAACGATCGGAAGACATGAAATGTTTAGAAATTCAGGCAGATCAATTACAAAACATCAGTCTTATAGAAGGAGCAAACATAACTAAGGGCCGCTCAGGATGTCTCCAATACAGTGCAATATTTACTGCAGAATGTAGTATTTCACACGAAAAGAATCATGTTTGTTGGATGAGCTTGTGTGGCTCTACGTCTACTTTACCCTTCATCATTTTGTGCCTACTTCCTCATAATTCGGCGACAGGGACGGCAGAGATTTTTAAGAGTTCTTTCGACCCTACATCAGTTATATACATTACAACAGCCAGAGACAAGAACGAAAGACAACTGTATTTCTTACCAGTGTGATCCTCATGATCGTCAACGTTCAGCGACTGCACACTCTCTTCATCACTTGCAAGCTACTCAGAAAAAAAATACGAGCCTTAAAATATCATTCCTAAAAGCTTAGTACCCAGGGGTTCTCTTCTCGCTCATGCTCACACGACTTGGCGCGAAATTCCGTGACGTCACCGAATGGCACACGTGAGAACGCGTTCTTTGGGAGCCTAATTCGGTGACGTCACGACATTTCGCACCAAGCGGGAGAAGAACGTCTGGATACTAGGTTGCATTCCTACAATAACGAGTACGAACTGTTTTTGTGAGCATCCCAGCGATGGCATCATGTTATTTTGTTCACAGAAGCGAAAATGCAGTCTGGCTGAAACCAGGTGTTGAGTAGGAAATTCTTGGACTGCAGCCAACAGACCAGACCCCTAACTTTTTAGCCAACGACGTCACGAAAGTGACGTCATGGCTAATGTCAAAGGCTAAAAGAAAGGCGCTATACGATATACGATGTACGGTATCTGTCTTCGTCTGTGCGGCCGGGGGGGGGGGGGGGATTCTGTGAGATGTTGGGTGGGGGTGTGCCACCGGGACACTGAAACCTTTCTTATCAGCGTCACATGCTCATACAGCGTATACTATGGGAGTACGACCCCCGGGCTTTGAAGTGTTTTGCGATCAACAGGAACTATTTAATGTTACTTCAAATGCGCTGTTTTGTATACTTCAGGTCTAACAGGATTTTATTCTCGATGTAGTCCTGCGTTTACTTGGCCGTAGTACAAATTTTCACAGCAGCAAACACATCAGAAATTGTACGCAAGACGGACTCGTCAATTTGAGATCCACTTAAGTGCGTGAATTCACACACATGTTGTTTGTTTCTGTTTTCCTTTATTAATTTCCAAGCGGAATTATTAGTTTTCGTAGAGGAACATTTTAACTTCTGACCAGCTTGACGGCGACAACTGCAAGTTTCGCTTTCTAGTGGAATTACAAAAGAAAGATAAAGAGAAAGATAAATAATAAGAATCCCAAGTTGAGAAGCAAGCGGTTTTTGCATAAGGTTAATCCAATTTATTTATTCTGGATATAAATATTTCGGTGCTGTTTGCAAGCAAAGCAGAACATTTATCCGGCTAGAAACACTACAAGTACAAGCCAAGACCCAAAACGGGTTCTAAAAATAGATAAACTATGAGAATCTGCGTCTTTCGCACAAATTAAGGTGACTCGATCGAATTAAATGACGCGCTCTATGCCTCTCTAAAAACTCTAATAACATCGTCATTTCTTGCTCGATTGCCTTGAAACTTTCGCAGTTTACACACAATTTATCGAGGAATAATACGTATGTCAATACGTAAACGTACTGTTCGTTAATTTTGCGTGATTTTGCTTTTATTGAACACTACTTTTTTGATAAAATTGCTATTCTAACAAAACTGAGCGCTACGATTTGGTTTAAACTTCTAGAATCAGCTTATGATAACATATTACCTTGACTCTTCAAGTTTCCGCAAAATCGTAGGAACAGAAATCCCGGTACAATTTGAACGTCAAAATAACAACCCCAGGCGGATTTCAAAGTATGGACCGCTCCAATGCTTTCCAAATTTGACTGAAAAGCGTAACAATTCCAGATAAAGTAAGTTCAATGTATCGTTTTAGTTAGTTCCAAACCGCATTTAGCTATCCATTTGGGCGGCTATTATAAACTCACTTTCTGCACCAAAATATAACGAAGTCGCCAAATTCACGTTTTTCTGAATTATATGAAAACTAACCGGACGAATTGAATAAAACTACCGGAACATGAAACTGAATCTTTTACACATACTTTGCAGCACTATTTTACTTTGCTGGGGCGGTCTGGGTTTGGACAATATATTTTTTGAAAGTGATGCACTATCGAAACTCTGTTCTGTATACGGCTTTGTTGTTATCTGAATTCCACAGTAGCGCTATGCAAATTTCCTTTCATTTGATGAGAATTTGAGGAATTTACACATTGGCTAGGGGGGTGCATTGACGGTGTGTGGTCGCTACACGCTTTGGTGATTTTACGTAATTGTTCTATAACTTCATGACCATGCTAATTGAAAGTAAAGGAACAATTATTATCCTATGAAATCCTATGTTGATATCAGGCGGCACACTTTTTTGTATATCTAAGAAGGATGATTTTAACTCTCACTAGCATGACATTATAGACACGTGAAACCACTAAAGCGTGTTGCGACCAAACATCGTCAATACACCCCCCTAGCCAATGTGTAAAAACGTCAAAAACGTCATGACGTCATAAACTGGGATAACTCACTACAGAGCAGTGATCTCCATCTCCCTTCCGAAAGGGACTCTGTTTCTCAGTCCGAAAGGCGGCACCCTCCATAACGGTTACAAATGTAGCGTTTATAAACCCAGTCCTACCCGGTACATCTCGGATGACGATAGGTACTTGGTTTCTCCTCTTCCCTTTTGCTCCCATTGGCTCTGTCCCGGCAGAGAGGAGGCTGGTATATGTTCAGCAGGTGAAACTCCAAGCTCTGGCTGCGGATAGAACAGCAGAGACAACAGTGATTACTGTCGTTTGATTCGCGCGAGGTTTGGCATAAGATCTCGCACGCAATTGTTGAACAAAAGCACTCTGGTTGGGTGAAGGAAATTTAAATTCACGACACTATAAATAGGAGTGCTACTATAACGAAGTGCCGACGAACTGGGAAAATGTTCGTTATAACTGGGGTTCGTTAAATGTGTGGGAAAACGAAGCAAAATATTCGTTATTTTGGGTTTGGCTAATAATAACGTTGCATTAAAACAAAAATGTTACGATGCACAACGCACATAACATTCGGTTTAAGCGTTAATCTCTGTTAATCTGTTTCATATTCAACTTCAGTCGCGAGATGACAATTATTTGTTTTATCAGGGTAGCCTTTAAGTTTGGGCTCTGGATTGTGGTCGTTATACAACGATTCCGGCGCTGTATCGTTGTACACTTTACTGAACCCTAAGCCAGGCTACAGAATATCGTTCGTTATATCGGGGAAAACTTCTTAAGGGATTCTCATTTCAGAGTCCCACTGTAGGGGTTAAACAAGACGCTTCGTTAAAACAGGGATAGTGCCTCTTTCAATTTCCGTCCTCAGGGGGTGAAATCCAAATTTAAACGTCCTCCAGCGACGATGCATTGTTGAGTCGAGCGTATTGAAAAGACAATTACATTTTTTTCAGGGTCAAATGAAACAAAAATATGACCTCAGTAAAATAACATATAACTTTTCAATGTTTCATCGACCACTGTTACAAACATTTTGCTCTCGTAATAATCACAGGAATTTTGCTGACACTTTTTATGGTTCGCCTACACCTCACAGTAAGAATGGCCAGGCCAGGCCAGGCTACTTTCAACAGATACTTCTTTTTTGAACGGATGTTACTGTTGTGTTGGGTTACTGGGTAAATGATAAAACTACCAGGCGCCGAAATGTGCCTGGTGGTTTTACTAGCTTTAATCTCAGACAATCGAAAGTAAAGGACTCTTTCTATGCAAATTTCCGTTCAGCGACAACATAAAGTTCCGGAGAGAACTTTTTTAGTCAAGAAACTTAACACCAAATTATCTCACTACCTAGTTATCTACGTAGTTATCAGTAAACAGTTAATGTTGCGGAAAAATCTCCCATTTCTTTATGTAAGTTACCTTTACTAAGAGTAAATCGGGAGACCGAAGTTTGCAAAAAGTTTCAAGCGCGGAGCTACGCCACTGTCGGGTGATTTGGAGAAGCACCAGTAAGATAAAAGACTGTTGAATAATTACCCCTCCGACTCCCTCCCACCCCGAGCCCCACGACTATTTTTCTCACCTTTTCAAAGTGCAGACCTTTCTTGTTCTGACTCTGTGGCACATCTAGAACTTAAGAAGTCAAGAAAAGCCCCAAGGGCATCAGTCTTGACCGTCATCTCCCACCCTAACCCCAACCCCAGGGGTAAGAAATGGTGGCATCACTCAAGATACGTACCCACGTGAGGAACTTGACTTACTGCGCATGCGCTTCTGTAAGACACGTACGACTACCACAAGGTTAACAGTGGTAAGTCTATACCGAACAAGATCGAATCGGTGACTTTGAAAACTCGCTAGCGTCTTTGTCCTTGCCCTCGTCAAAGCGATTTTGATGCCATACTAATATTAAAACTCCTGGGTTCAAAGCATTTCCTACGATAGTTGAAGGGATAAGGTTATGTAGATGGCGTAATGCCGAAAACAAGAGGCCATTCCACATGGCTACTCGTTATATCGAGGATAAACTGTAATTTATGTATGTGGGTACCTTCAGTGACAGCGATTTCCGCGCTCCCTACAATGTCAGAGGATTCGGACTCTCTCATCTGAAATTGAATAAAGATTCCCTCTGAGATTAAACAACAAATAAAAAAATAATGAGAAGCCTTTGAAGTTAACGCAGAAAGGTAAAAAGATTGTTAATTTGCAAAGTCACAAACAAAAGTGATGTTAGCAAATACAATTGATTCACTTCCCTTACAAATACAGCGGATTTTAATTGTGTCGCAAAACCAAAGCAAAACAATTCCTCTAACAACCACCCACAGCTGCACAGGCAAACAAACCAAACAACCAATCAGAAGTCAAAGCCGATACATGTAACAAGCCCCAAGCGCGGGAAAACGCGTGCGAGCAAATCATGATTGGTATTGGTGTAAGTTATGATTTGTCGAAAATGGCATGAGTTTTCTTTAACCAATCACAGTGTAGTAAGGCAAACCCGAAACAAATACGAATTACTTTCGACACCAAGTTGAAAAAAAACGCTCCAAGACGTTACTAGATGTAATATGAAAACAGAAAGCATTCACTGGTAGCCTGCGTGCAGACGTCTTAATTTCCCTTCAGTCGTCGATTGAATGAAGGAAGAGACGACTGCACACAACCTACATGTGTGGCCACGGTTAAGGATGTTCTCAACTCACTGTAAAAACATGAGGTTTCTTCCGAGGGCTGCTGCTAAGGAGCCTGTCCCTTCCTTCATAGGACTCCATGGACCCCGCTGGAGTAGTCGGCGGAGAATCCATGCTTCCGGTGGGCGTGTAGATGAGGACTGGGTCTAAGTGGGGAGGTTCCAGGGTTTTGCCCTCTTCAGTGCTGTCCAGCTGCCAGTCTGATTTAGTGCTTTCCCGTGCTAATGGTAGAAACAAGAACATCAAAAAGATATTTCGTTTAAGCAAAAACTTTGGGACGCCAATATCAATCATTTTGAATGGCCAAGACAGAGAATCGTTTTTCTACATTCATTGCTTGACAAGAAACTAGCTCGCTTAAACGCTCAGCATGGAAAATACTAGCTGCACCGAGTTTGGCCTATCACGCAATTGTCTGAAAGAGGGCTCTCCTCCTCAGGGCTTTTATTGTCTCTTTTTTTCTGCTGTTTTCGTTCCATATCGCGTTCTCACATGTCACCCCCCGATTCTTGTTTCGTTCTTGGGAAGATTAAGATTCCTTTGCGAGTCAGCTCCCTGACGGGTTTCGCTGGCCCACTTCATGTGCTCTCCCCTGGTTTGTTCTCATCGATTTATCAATGAAATTCTTCTAATTTTGCTTTTTTGTAGCATATCAGTGGAGGGGGCGAGGTTGCTGGCACCAGGCACAACCCCAAGCCTTTAGGACCAGAGTGTTGCTTTTGTCTGGGCCCTCGTCCACAGACCAATCCGGCATGGTTAGGCCTGCCAGGAGCACAAGGCTCCCGCCGGCAAAGTTTCTGGGAATCACAGCCAGGATCACACAAGACTCCCCGCCACGACAAGGCACCACACCAAGGGGAAGAGAAACAGTGATGGCCCTATGTTCCTGAGGGAACGTACAGAAATGATGATGTTTTCATTTCCGTCCCAACACCCCCCGTAACTCCTGGTAACTTCCATCTGAGAACGTTACCATTTCGGATCATTATGCAACCTCTTAAATCCTTACGCAGGAGGGGCAGACTGCGTGACGAGTCGAGATTCTCAACTTGGGACGCTAAACTTAGTGCAGCCAGAAAAAAGATACTCTCAGCCATTAAGCGTTCTTTTGGGAAAGTTCTTGGATTACACGCAAAAGACACAATAGGCACCAGTATGGCACTCTATAATAAGGTTAAGTGCTAAGCAACGAACCTGCGTTGTAGTCGACCCCTCCCATCCCCTCTGAGGGTTTGGTTTGCCTCACCACATCAACAATGACTGATCCACTCTCCGTGCTGGTACTCAGGATCTCCGCGTGTTTTTCACTGTGTGGCGACAAAGCTAAAGAGAAGGGGAAAATGCTCATGAAACATCTCCAGACCTTACTTACAAGACAATCTCCATAAGGATTTTTGTAGCCGTGGCTTTAATAAAACGCCTACTTTGATGTTCAAAACTCGATCAACAGCTATGTTTTATGCTAACGTCAATTCTCTCAGTGGACGGAGCGCATTACATCAGCTGGTCTAAAAGAATGTTTGTGAGTTCTGATTAGTGTATTTCGACCCATTTTGTTACTGTTTCTCGTGGCTCCTTTCGTTGACTTTGCAAAATCAGTTGATGCCAATGCAAAATTAAACCATTGGCTATGTTTTGAAACTTTTAGATGTCGCACATGATTCAAAGTGGCACTAAAATTAGTAAACAACTAAATAACGTCCTCATGGAAGCTTTCTCTTGCAGAGATAATAAGTCGGTAAAGTATGATCGTTCGGGTGAGTGTAGTCCTGAGAAGGACTATTTGTGGTGACACTGACTGACGTTTCGACAACCTGAGTGGAAGTCATCATCAGAGTCAAGTGAATTGTGAATCGTCAGTAGATGTTGTACGTCTGGTTGTTGTCCTGATTGGTCGACGAACTCGCGATGTTATTGATCGTCTGTCAGTGATGCATTTCGATCAGTCTTTTGTTAGGCAAATGTCCGTTGGTGGTTTGTCTATTGTTTGTCTGTCTTGTTGTTGTCGTTAATAAGTTGTTTGTAAGGTGCAGGTAGTTGTTGGCAACGGTTCAGTGGTGTTTGTTCTAAGTTAATAAACCAGCTTTCCAGAGTAATTCGTTGATAGTAGTCCATACTGTAGGTAACGCTTTTAACCGAGTCCCAGTCGATTCCAGTTTGTTTGTAAATGGTGTTCAGCAATGTGATTGTTGATATCCCTATTTCTAGTCGCTCACAAACAGTCCTTCTCAGGAATTCACTCACCCGGACGATCACACTTTACCGACTTATGATATGACTCCTGGGTTTAAACCGTTTACAGTGCAGAGATAATACTGAGCAAATGAGAAAATGCGACAAACACAAAACAACTTGAAAAGGAACAAAATAGAGGCCGTCGTCAATATCCTTTCAATTCTGCAAAAACGTAACTTGAGGGTAAGTAGAAGTGTAATCAACTCACTTTCCCCAATCTGAGGATCATCCACAACAGCCATGCTGACGTCACCATCCAAACACGATGACGTGCTCCGGTTCTGAATGCGCATGATCCAAGAGATGTTGCCGCTGGGTCGCCGGATAAAGATCTCAGCCCAGCCTTGGCAAACACACTGGCAATTCTGAGGACTGACAGGAACAAGGGGCTCACTGTGCCTCCGCTCAGAAGAAACGCTACCACGAGCTTCCGACATGGACTTGAGCTTTGCAGTATCAACTGAGTGCGACTTATGAAGAGCCGTTTTGTCCAAGCTCGTGAATTTGTTTTCAGGCTTCGAGGATTCTTCAGTGCTTGCCTGAGAACTTGCAGAGGTCTGAGTGCCAGTCACGTGACTTGCAACCGCGCCACGTGTGTGGTCGCTGGAAGCCTGGGAAGCAGAGTCTTCTTTTGAGCCACTCCCTATGGTGATTCTCTGTTTGAGATTTTTCTCTACTTTAGCTTTTTCTTTGAGTGTGATATTCTCTGTTCTTCGTCGTAGCGCCAGGCAGTTATCACACACGCCGTCCAGTCTGATATATGTACCGGACGTGGTTATAGTCACGATTGTGTTACCGATCATCCACGTACGGGAGTGTCCGTTAGCCAGCATGAACTCCACGGCTTTAGTCCTGGACAAGAAAAAAGTTTTATACGTGTTTTGCTACGCCTGAAAAAACAGCCGGCGTTTCGCGAGGTCGCCACTAGAGCCCTCGCAAAACGACGTCTGAGTGGCGAGCGCAGAAATTCCATACTGATGACGCGTCACTACCCAAATCTAGGCAGGGCTTCTGATTGGTTGAAACGAAATTCCCTCACGTTTCAACCAATCAGAAGCACTACCTGAATCTGGGTAGTGACGCGTCATCAGTATGGAATTTCTGCGCTCGTTACTACGTCGTTTTGCGAGGGCTCAAGTGGCGACCTCGCGAGGCGTCAGCCCCTTTCTCAGGCTTGTGTTTTGCACGCTATTATATTCTTAAGAGTTTTAGCTTCAACACCGAATTATTGTGACTGACTGCATGTGTTTTTGCTGTTGTTTGTTTCAGTTTACGAATGAACTGTCACTTGCACTACTCAGTTATACAGTGGAACCCTGATATAACGAAGTGACAAGGGACTGGCACTTCATGTATTCGTTACAACGGGGGTTCGTTATATAGTGGAACCCCGATATGACGAAGTGACAAGGGACTGGCACTTCATGTATTCGTTACAACGGGGGTTCGTTATATAGTGGAACCCCGATATAACGAAGTGACAAGGGACTGGTACTTCATGTATTCGTTACAACGGGGGTTCGTTATATAGTGGAACCCCGACATAACGAAGTGACAAGGGACTGGCACTTCATGTATTCGTTACAACGGGGGTTCGTTACATAGTGGAACCCCGATATAACGAAGTGACAAGGGACTGGCACTTCATGTATTCGTTACAACGGGGGTTCGTTATATAGTGGAACCCCGATATAACGAAGTGACAAGGGACTGGTACTTCATGTATTCGTTACAACGGGGGTTCGTTATATAGTAGAACCCCGATATAACGAAGTGACAAGGGACTGGCACTTCATGTATTCGTTACAACGGGGGTTCGTTATATAGTGGAACCCCGATATAATAAAACCCTACATAACGAAGACCTCGGTGCAAAGAACCATATCCTTCAACGTTACAACGGGGGTGTTATATACAGAGGAACCCCGATATAACAAAACCCTACATAACGAAGACCCCGGTGCAAAGAATCATATTCTTCAACCCAGTAATAGTAAAATATATGGAGAGAACCCCGATATAACGAATCTCCGTTATAACGAACACATTTTGCCAGTCCCTGGGCACTTCATTATATTGGGGTTCCACAGTATCGGGGTTCTTTTCCATACATTCTGCTATTACTGGGCTGAACAATATGGTTCTTTATACCGGGGTCTTCGTTATAGTGGGTTTCGTTGTATCGGGGCTCCACTGTACTATAAGGACTTCAAGATAAATTCCTTGCTAAATTTACTAAAGTCATAGACAAACTCATGTTAACATAGCCTGATGCAAACACGAAAATGAGTTTCAGAGAACTACAACTCGCCTTCCGCTCAGGGTTCATAAGATGAAAGGGGAGGAAAGGTCGATATTTCTTCTCTACGTTTGATTTCCGAGCCATTTTTGTCCGAAATAGGGTTATGATTATAACCATTTTGGAACGAGATAGGGCTTGTTTTGCGGGGAGGTCTCAGAACTTTAAGTGAAATACACCCCCTAAAGATTCCCAACAGGTGCCGTTCATCGCCTCTTCTCCGCACGTTTTCTTAATCTCGTAACAAACCGTTTTTAATAATTAATAAGAAAAATCAGCAAAAAAAAAATGGAGCGATGTTTCTGTGTCATCTTCGCACCAATATCAAGCAAAATGTAATGGTCATCGGGAAAAAAAACAAAAACAATTTACACTGACAGTTCACATGGAACGTTGCTCCTTTTTTGCCGTATTTTTCTCATTAATTGATAATACGATTAACACGGAAAACAAATTTTAAAAAGCTCACCTATTTGGCTGTGACATACACGGAGCAAACGTGTATCTAGCCATCATGTCCATACACACCTCACTCATCTCAGCATGCAGCTCACACGCTGCCTCAGTCTCCTTGTAGGTAACGGGCGAGATCGACCGATGGACGATCTGGGGCGAGGGCTGACTAGTAACACTGCCACTATGGGATCTGGCTGCTGCCAAAGCGGGGCTCTCTGGTCTGGAGTCATAACGTTCCGGGATTATGGCGCTTGACTTGAGACCCTGAAAGAACATTTCTCGACGTGATTGCAATGCTAAGGGAACGAATCATTTGTTCAAGGCATCTGCTGTTTTATAGAACGCTCGAAGAGATTTCTCGACTTGGCTTTACTGTGCGAACCGAAAACTGTCTACCCTTTAAAATAACTATAGAAAAGGCCAAGTGGCTATAAAGACTTTCATCATGTCCGACCTTTATCTCACCTTGCTCACAAATCCAACAAATGCTTTGCGGTACGCCACTCGCGATCGCACAAACCATGCAGCAATCACGTGATAGGCAAGGGTCACAATGTACTGAGAATACCTGTGTGAGAAGAAAAAGTGATTTGGATGAAATTAATGGCTAAAAGCCTTTTGAAGAAAACTTCACAACACTCACAAATAATCCCAGTTCTTTTTGTATTTTTGCATGGTGCAAAAACTAAAATGATGCATATACTAACTTGTGGAAAAACAAATTTCATGAACTTTCACTAACACAACAAGCTATCTCATAACGGGGTCTTAAGTTGGTAGTAAACACTTGGCAGGCATATTTTGTAGAGCAGGTTTCAATTTAGTGTCGAAATAAATTCACTTTTGCTTTGGCTCTGTTTTACTACTTCGAGCTCTGATTGGTCAACTGTCTTTTGAGCGTCTGCTGTGATTGGCCAGAGTAGTTATTATGGCTTTCGTTTGACGACACTCAATTGAAAACTGCTCTATCAGAAGGTAAAAGTCAAACGACCCAGTAATTCAAGAATAAAAAAAATTCCACTTACTTGAATGGATCAGTGTACGGAAGACAAATGGCAAACACGCTTTTGTATTGACTGTCCTGAAAGCTGGCGTACAAATGCGGCAAATGAACCAGTCCTGTCAAAAATAACGACTCAATGATTAGTTCAAATAATCTAAGTCACCTTCTAGCAGATGACAGAAGACAACAAAAGCTCTTCACCTGAGAGGAACTCCAGCATGGGCGCTGCCATGGCGACGGTGGCGGAGATCTGGGTCAAGCGGACTAAAAGGGCTGGAAGAAGACTGCGAAAAACAGAAGACGACGGAAAACAGAAAAATTGAAACTCTGCCAAAATAAATACGCTCTGAAAATATCTTGTCACTTAATTACCTCTTCATCACTGCCTGCATTTCCATAGTGCACAGGGTCAAAGAGGAAACACAAAGTACAGCACACTTGGTGACTAAACCCAGCTCTAAAGTCCTGACCAGCTCAATCTGTCCAAAAAAACGAAAAGCGTCAGCTACAACCCGTTTCATCACGCGTGAAAAACTCTTTGTCTCGAGTTGTATTTATTTCAAGGAGCTGAAAACAAACCCAGACCATGGAGCAACTAGTATAAAAAGATGGCGAGGATGGAAATGGTAAGAGTTATCGAAAAACTTGACAATAAGAGGCTCGCCTTTTCATGTTAAGTTCGGAAAGTTTGAAAAAATTATTGTTGTAATATGGAATGTGAAAAGACAATGGCATCTGAGAAGCTGAAACCAAGGAAACCAAGGAATGCAAAATTTTGGATTTATCAATTGAGTTGATAAGGTAAATTGGCCACCGTAAAGAGATTGAAAGCTGACGTTTCGATTGTTAGCCCTTCGTCAGAGTGGATCAAGGAATTGTGGGTTGCACTTCGTTTACATGGAGAGTGGTGGAGCTACGCTATTGGTAGGAACATGGCAACGTGAAAAACAAGAATGGTTTGGTTTTATAGAACACTACTCAAAGCATAAAAGCAAATCCTCTGTAAGTGAGGTTGATTAACGATGGTGAAAATGAAAATGGATCTTAAGGACGGTGCCTCCTAATACAGATGTATTTTTGCAAAGGTTATGGCTATGGGGAAAAAATAGATCTTAGCAAGGGTTATTGGATAATTAAGCAACAATAATTCTAAAAAAGCGTTAAAGTACAAAGAATGTATGGCAATTTCTTTCCAAATTTAAGCTCAATTATCTCTGAAAAATACGTGGTTACCCCCAGTTTTCTTTTTGGATTCTGATAGCCCTTGCTAAAATTTGCTTTTTCCACATGGTCAAAACCGCGCAAAAATATTGTTGTGTTAGGGAACAAATTCCTTGAGAAACGCGAATATCCCGAGATGCGCAGAACGTATCCACAGTAACAATAGGAGGCACCGTCCTTAATATACTCAATTTCAACATGCTAGACTCACCTGTCGTCCTCTATCCAGCCTGGAGTGGTATGTAGCGAGAACTGTTAAAACCTATGAAAAACAGACTGGATTTATGATAAGTGAAATGGAGACTTCGATGTAAATGAAAAGAATGAAATAACGCTCCTCAAGTCGAATACTCAGAAAAAAACTTCTGAGTCCTCCCAACGGGAGTCGACCCCATGTCCTTCCAGGTGCCGGTTGGATGCTCTAACTACTGAGCTATGGAAGACTCGTGGTGAGCGAGTCCTAGTTGTAAGGACTCGCGTTATTTCAGACTGTGTTGAGCTTGAAACAATGAACTACCAGATAATAATAAAAACGTGGCCACGAAGATCACAGAGATTACGGGAGGCGGACATCTCAGCTTGATTGTAACGTAAAGTGCCTGATGTAGGGACAAAAGGAAGAAAGACAAGACCTCAGAAAACCATAGAGATTTGGAAGGCGGGCATCTCATAGATTGTTTAGTGTAAGACGGAGGGGACGTACAATATGTGCATGACTGATTGAAAGTTGGCAGATACTCACTGGAAATATCAAAGCCTGCAATCCTACTCTGCCAACACCATGAGGAACACGACGAAGATCAATGATACAGGAAGGCTCTGAAACCTGAACAGCAAACAACACACTGAGATCTACATTGTACTACAGTTTTACAACGTCCACTAACGGAGCACGAGAAATTGATTCTTGGTAGAGTTAGCAGTTAAGTCTTCTTAAAAACGTACCTTAGAAAAACGGGAAAGTTTTTTCGTTGACTTAAAGGGACTATGTCAGCTGGGGCACGTGCGCAGTAGAGTCCGGTTGGTCGCTTTCTGAGAGGAGTATTCCTGTGTAGACTTGCTTGATTTCTACAATCAGAGTCACTTTCCGCAGAATAAAGACAATTTTTCAGAATCAGTCGATAAACGTTTACATTTACATCCAATGCGATATAACAGCCTCCTGAAATCCCTGACGGTATTTGAAAAAGTTGGGCCAACGATTTCAAAGTGCTTCTCATAAACTTGCGCATGCACCTGGGGTGACATAGTCCTTTTAAATGAAAATGTGAAATAAATCATATCTGTGAACTTTGAGTGAAAGAATGCATGAAACAGTAATATTAAATTTTGCAGTTTTAGGGACGAAACTCGTAACAGGTGGAAACAAAGGTCTTTACTCTAGTCAGCTCCCCGGAGCTTATTTACTTCAAGTTAAAAAAGACTAGGGGCTTATTAAAGAGAGGATCACGATCTTAAAAGACAGGGGGACTTTAAAGAGAGAGGGAGGGCTTATTTCCAAACCATCCGTATCCGAGAGGAGTTTAAAAAATGTTCCCAAACCTTCAATACACCACTTACTGAACAAGAACAAGAAGAAGTTGTATATGCTTAAAGTTAAGTTTCGACATTCAAGCGCAAGTTGTCCCACAAACTCTTTAAATTCAGCACAACGGAAATCAAATTTGATCCGTCCTTTTCTGCAGTTCTGTGGGGGAGCTTGGGCCTCCTTGGCTCGTGTGCAACTTTACCTTTTACCTACCAACTTTTCTGCAGTTCTTCAGTGTTTCTTTACTTTGTTGTTGTTTCTTCCCTATCAATTCTACTACCATTTTAATGCTGACGAGCAATGCGGGAAACTTAATAGAGGGCGTTCAAAAGAGCATTTACAGTGTGGTGTCTTGTTGACATTAAGTGAAATTACGTAAAGAAAAGAGACATCAAGTACAAGGTTACGCTGTATTTACCATGTGGCAGAGAACTGACGTCATCGTGTTCAAGGCAGGATTGGCTGAAAGTATTAGGTTCTTATTTTGTAGGACCTCCGGTAGTGCAGTTAAAACATGCTCCAGTACTGTCCAGTCCCACTCCTACAAAATGGCCAAGGTCAACGAGAAAACAAGAAAAAAAGTAAATGCTGCCCCACATGTCAGCTGAAAAAGTTATGAAGTATAACTTACATATTGCAGACAGTTCAAAATCACATCAAAAACTTCTGAGTAATGCATGACACCAAGATGTGACGATGGTTTCGCGTCAGAATCGCTGAAATAAAAGAATGGGTAGAAAAATCATTCAACGCGCTATTACATGATGCAATTTTTCCTGCACCTTGCAACGCAACGGTGGCGATAGTATTGCGAGAAAGGTTGCAGAATATTTGAGAATGTAGAACTATAAGAAGCAAAAAAAAAAGACTATTTACTTCATAACGTGTATTCAGTTCACAATATTCCAGACAGAACTCCACCCTTGCAAAACTATACTGATTTTCCCGAATTGATGATCTTGTCATCTCATCTCAGGATACATTCTAGTTATGCAACGCTTTGCCGTATTATACCATAGAATATTACGTAAGCAACCCAAATTTTTTGGCCAAATGTCCAGAATCTTGGCGCCAAACACACCTTACTGGCTTGTATTAAGAGCGACTTCCAGTAAAAACCAAGCAAAATCACAATTTCGCGGCAGTAGTTGAAAAATAGAGTTATATTTCGTACTTTGCACATAATTAGGTATTGGTAAACCTAGAAACCTGATGTGGTTCGTTTTTCCCAGAAGCGCTTTATTTTAGAAAGAAACGAGGAAACCGATTCTCGGGTTCGAGAGATCAAAATCACAGGAAACTAATCTTAAAAATCAGTACTATAAACTTGCATCGCGCTGGTAAATTAAAGCGCAGAGAAAAAGATAGGCACTTTCTATCGACAGAAACAGTCTTTTTCATTAACTAGACAGTTGTGAAACAGCAGGAGTGAAATCTACTGAACGCAAACAATTCCAAACTAAAAGGCAGGTTTTGATGAGCACGTAGAAACTGATTTGGAACCTAACTTCTGTGAAATAATTTAACATGTGCCATAATTCTTAATGGTCTCAATCCTCACTTAATAGACCGCACAAACATTGAAATAAACCATACCTTGAAACTGGCTTGAGGTATCCATGCTGCTTTGGTGTATTTCGGGATGCGGCAAAGTTGAACTACATTAAGCCCCATTTGTTAAAATTCACTGTGTTCGAAGTTTTGCCACATACAGCAGCATGGATAACCCAAGCCAGTTTCAAGGTATAGTTTAGTTCAATGTTTTTACTGTCTATTGAACGAGGATAGAGTTCATTTGGGGTTATGGCACATGTTAAATTATTTTACCGAAGTTAGGTTCCAAATCAGTTTCTACGTGAATATCAGAACCTGCCTTTTAGTTTGGAATTGCTTGTGCTCATTAAATTTCGCCACTTCTGTTTTGTAACTGTCTAGATAATGAAAAAGACTTGCTCTGTTAATAAGAAGTGTCTATCTTTTACTCTGCGCTTTAGTTTACCAGCGCGATGCAAGTTTATAGTACTGATTTTCAAGATTAATTTCTTGGGATTTTGACCTCTCGAACCCGAGAATCGATTTCCTCGTCTTTTTCGAAAATAAAGCGCTTCTGGGGAAAACGAACCACATCAGGTTTCTAGTTTTACCAATACCTATTTATGTGCAAAATATGAAAGAAATCGCTTTTTTTTTCAACTTCTGCCGCCGAATGCTCGATGTTTAATGAAAGTCGCTCTTAAGACGTACTCTCAGAGGGTAAAGTCACCTTTGGCTGATCGAAAAATTACCATTGGTATTCTACGAGCGATTTTGGTAGACTCCTCACCACCTATCCTTGTCTAGTGCAGTTCCTCCGTGTAGCAAGGGGTGCTTACCATTTAGCTAAAATTTCCGAAAATTCCGGTTGGTATGTAAATGGTAAGGTCATTTTTCGGAAATTCCATCCGAAAATTTTTGGACTACCTTCTGAGGTATTCCTCTTTTTCCGGTTGGAACGAACCGATTGAAAATTACCATACCATTTGACCGTTTTTCTCGGTTTCAGTCTTCTGCTAAAGAAAAGTAGCGGGAAATTCGTGCTCGCCGATTGTGCTTACATGTTTGGTGAATGGTAAGATCCATTCCATCCGGTTGGTCACACAAAATGGTAACTTTTTTTTCAGGTAAATGGTAAACACCCAAGGAAATATATAGTGTAATTATGACATGAAATTAATTGACTGACTGACCGACCGATCGACCGACCGACGGAAGGACGGACGGACGGACTGACGGACTGACTGACTGACTGACTGACTGACTGACTGACTGACTGACTGACTGACTGACTGACTGACTGACTGACTGACTGACTGACTGACTGACTGACTGACTGACTGTAATGTTGGAGGATCTAAAGAAATAGAGATTACCTGTGACAAGTAAAGTAAGGGCTAAACTTTACAGTACTTTCCTCTTCGCCAGCGAGGCATACACCCAGTCGTAAACTGGAGTCACACCGTAAACTAAGGAAGCACTCAAATGCCTGCAAAATAAAGTTCACGTTGAATGTCTAGGTACCGATTGCTTTTTTATCACATTTGCATGTAGCCATGCTAAGCCTTTATGATTCCAGCTAGCTTTACTCTCATTGCACCATAACAAATCAGTTGACGACATATCCACGCACATACACAGAATCGCTAAGGAACAATTTTGACTGTAAAGCGCCAGCCAAACTGATTCGACATTTCCATTCACCACCGTTCAACATTTCTGAATTCGGCAACTACGCTAATTAAATAATATTGCATGCTTGATATTGTAAGGAGGGATAAAATGACAACCCACTCTTTCGAGTTAAAAGGGCTATGTTTTTGTCATAACTTTAAAAAAAGACATATTAGAATCAAAGGATACCTGAAACCAATAGTTCAGTTTTTTTTCTAGTTCTTTGAAACTATCATTAAGTGTGTTTGTGAAACTATAATTAAGTGGGTTGCTGCGGATAGCCTAGCGTTCCCCGCAGCCGTTTTTAGTGTCGTCACGCAACGCTAGGAACGACACTAAAAACGGCTGCGAAGGAGACTACGGGTGGCCAGGATGGAAATAGATTGCAACTTGAAAACATTGGCTCAAATAATCGCTAAAACTCTGATGGTGGTTTCTTTTGCCTGTGGGAAAATCACTCTTGGTGTTATAGGAGCATTTCGTGTACGAGGAAAGGTCCATAGCTTAAATTTCGACAAAGTATTAACCCAAAGACTTAAAAATCGCTAAGACAAAGCCTGCCCCTTTAAAGGATACAGGCAAAGACAGAACATACCAAGTTTCTGATGACGCTGGCAATGTAGGTGCTGTACCCGTGGTAATAATGAGCTTTCATGTGTGAAACCAGCAATTCAAACGTTCTTACAGCATGACCATGAGGCAAACGAAACAACTTGAGCTGTTGACAAAAGCAATTACTCGGATATACAGTAAAATGGAAATAAGTTCAGGAGCAACTTTAGACATAAATTTACTGGTATCCATCCGGGTGAGGAGTACGAGTGTAAAATGTATTTCGTTCGAGCTGGCGAATCTACATGTATCATTTACTGCACAATAGCTAGGGGCAGGGGCAGTGAAGGCCATTTAGGTAGCGTTTGTACAGAAAGCTGCATCAGTCAATTTAAGGTAGCCTGTTAGCAAGCTCTCTGGTCGGGGAAAGAGCGAAGAAAACGAGATCGAGCGAAGAGACGGGGAGGGGTGGGGAAGGAAGGAGCGGGGGAGGGAAGGGGGATCCATTCTCTTCCCCAGTCTACCTCGGCTCGCTTCGCTCGCTGATCTATTTTCGTGCTTTTTCCCCACTGCGGAACCTATTCACGGGCTAGTTTAAGGTGATATCGAATCCTGTAGCTTCATCAGGTACTTTGGCTGTATTCGCAAGCTACATACATGTTACATCATATCCTAATTGACTTTCTGAACTTGTACGTGTATGTGTCATCATTTGCTCGAAAAATAAAGCTAAAAAATCCAAGAAGCTTATCTGCCATTTTGTCAAATGGGGCATTTTAACATGTAGTTAGCATTAGATTAGCAACAGAGAACAAAATAAATCTCCCTACCTTAAAAACTTCCACTAGACCATTAACTGCAGTTTTGACATCTTTCAACTTTTTCTCTTCTTGCAACAACTGCACATGAAAAAAGGAGACCGCGCTTGAATAAGACATTTTATTCAGACTGTTAAAATCAGTGTACCCTTTTCAAACAATTTAGTCTAAATATACTTTAATGCCATTACCTGTTGATGCTGCTCAAGTGGAGGGTTTCTGCCTTGTAGCTCCACATGTCTACTGATCACCTGAAATAAGGAACATCACAGAAATCAGAGACAAACTTGCCAAAACCCTACCAACCGGCATTTACTGGAGAACTTAAAGTGCTACTATGATCAAAAAATCACTTTTATTTTTTCTTCGGATTTCGAAACTATGTTTATTAAACACTCCGCAAGCGAAATTATAAGCCTTAATTTTGAGAAGAAGACCGTTAATTTAAACTGCAATTTTCCGTTTTAATGGTCCGCCATTATTACACCAGAAAGGATACAATGACATCATTCACACACGAGTTTTAGAATGCAGTGTGTGTGAAAGTGCCTTATTTAGTATGCAGCACGGGAGTTTTGAGCTTTCACACTCTCAAACTCGTGTTTTGCATAATTTGTAAGCCGCGTTCACACACTACATTTTACAGCTCTTGCGTGTATGACGTCATTGTATCCTTTCTGGTGTAATAATGGCGGACCATTAAACCGGAAAATTGCAGTTTAAATTAACTTCTCAAAATTAAGGCTTATAATTTCGCTTGGGGAGTGTTTAATAAACATAGTTTCGAAATCCGAAGAAAAAATAAAAGTGATTTTTTGATCATAGTAGCACTTTAAGGTAAGTGATTTAATTTATAACTGAAGGCTGTTTTCTATGTAAATAAAATATCCTCTTAAAGTATGTAAAGTGAAAGTCAAACCGAACGAAAATGTGGCTGTTGTTCATCGCGTTTCATTAAAATGACAAAGCCCATCATACTTTGTCTCACAATCTTGCTTTTACTGAGATCGCGAAGTTTAGACCGCTCAATACACTATCAAGTAATTAGACCAGTACCTGGCCCACTGAACTATCACCTGCAACAAAACTTTTTACCGCGTCTAAGTGTAAAACATAAATCTGTCACTTTTCAAATGTTCGACCATGGTCACAAACAATACACGACCGAAAACAATATCAGGCAGCATTTGCACCTCTGGTGACACATCGACAACATCACATTTTATTACCAAAAAGGTCTGGATAGCAGGAAACAAAAAATTAAAAAGTGTTCTGTATTTCCTGAGAACATTCTATTACTTGAGAAACTGTATTCATTTCGTCATATTGAGATTACCTGTCAAAAACGTATCCCCGAAGGAGTCGAAATTTTAAGGTCGGAGTGAAATAAAAACGATGCAATATTCAGCTTGTCGCGAGCGTGGGACAAAGAAAAGATCTTGTTCCCCGACGAGAATCGAACCCATGACCTTCCGTACACCGGTCGGACGCTCTAACCACTGAGTTACTGGGAGACTCGAGGCGAGCAAGGTCATATTAACTAAGTTCACATGTGAATCAAGTAGTATATGAGCCACCGAATTAACCCCCTTTGCGTTGTTGAAGCTGAAGAATCTCATTAATTTGCGGTGAAATACAACAGGGTGGGTGATGGTACAGGATATTGTCTTTATCTCATGAGTAAAATGCGGGTAATCTCATAAATTAACCACTGCAGACAAGCACTGTTCTGGTTTTATACGTGGAGTTTCAGTGAACTAAGATATAAACGCCTTGTGACCGACTTTTCAGCGGCTTAGTTTTACAGTTATTTTGCACGATTTAACGCTTAAAAGTATTTTCTTGCCGCGCACGCAGCTGACGACAGAATTTTTAATTCTAGGAGTTAACGTTTATCCAAGAACCTTTCTTTTCAGATCGTTCCCTTTAAAGTACGCAGCCTAGCTTAACAGTACTGAACCATGCAAGTTTTCTACCATTACGATGTGCACGTCGCCTGACAGTCCTTTAACAGCCAAATAAAGTCTGTACCTCGAGTGATATTTCCCACATCCCGTTTTCCTTCGCTTTGACAAAATAACAACTCACAATCTGTCCTCGAAGAATGATTTCTTGGCTTATATCTTTTGATGTCTACTATATAAACTGTCAACGGCTTTTTCTTCCAAGATATAACCCTTAGTCTTCAAAATTGAAACGTAAGACAAATGGTAGCCATCGCGAGTGACAGAAAACTTCTAGTATCCCGTAAAACTTCGCGAATGTGGGCACTAGAGAGATTCTCTGATTTGATTCTCTCTCTTCAAGGCAATAGAAGGCAGCCAAAAACCCAAAAAATTTTCCAGGGGACGCAAGTAAAGAGAGGAAGCAACACATGCCAAAAATGTTTTTCTGTCAACACAGGAATGTGGCAGTTGCCATTGTTACTCTCGTTTCAGGTAACTAACGCAGTCGCGTAAAAGGAGGAAAAAGGGGGTTAAATCGGTTTAAAGGTTAAAAGTTTTTAAAGGTTTGAAGTTTATTATTATACAGACAAGAGTGGTTTAGTGGAAAATAGACCACTCGTAAAGTTCATACGAAACTACATCCGGGACTCGAGTGGCGTATTTTCCATATGCTCACTAGTGAGGATGTCGATGACGTCATTTCCCGCCCTTACACTGTTGTTCGTGCAAAAATACTCTTGTCTATATAATAAAAAGAAAATTACACGGTGGCTTGAAGATATGAATTTTATTTTCTCGCGGTAAAAAACAATATTTTACTCACTCGCTGCGCTCGTTCGTAAAATATTGTTTTCACCACTCGAAAATAAAATTCATATCTTTGCGCCGCCGTGTAATATCCTCTATTTATTCAATTTTATAATTAAAATAAAAGGACTACACTATCCCGCAAATAGCAGTGGCTAGTCTGGGCGGGTAGTGTTTACATTAATATTAAACGAAAGAAGTCAAGTGACAAATATACATATATAAATAAAGAAATTACAAACAAATAAAGATGCATGTCTAAATGATGTCTATACATTCTTAATATATTTGAATTACAGAAAGCAAGTCAAGTAATTAACATAAAAAATATATATATATACATGTGTGAAAAAAGAAAGGAATTACAAATAAATAAATAAATAAATAAGGAGGCATGGATGCTAGGATCAGTTAAGTCGTAAGCGTCCAGTGTGGTGTTAAAGAGAGCTCAATAAGAAATAGACTTACTTGCTCATAATGCAGAAAGTTTTCGGTCAAGCTATCGCACACTGTTAGCAGTAGTGTTCAACATGTTTTTGTTTGCAAGAAAAACAGCCAATCAAACACGAATTCCAACGTACCTTCTCAATAATGTCCAGAAAATCTTGACACTTTTGAGAGTCACACATCTGACACAAGTCAATAAGAATCTCCACTGCAACATTACGAACTGTCACATCTTGATCTTCGGCTATGTGATTCAAATACGGCAGCACTGCGGACTCTAAAAGCTCTTCCTAAAAATGATAACAAATTAAAAAAGGTGTCATGGCTGCGAGAAAAGATGGTTAAAATGCATTTTGTTTTAACTTGAACCCCTTTGGGTTACTTTGGTAGGTGCAAGAAACATAGGTTTTCCAACAATTTTGGGTAACAGTCACACTGACGAATACAAAAGTTACAATAATAACATTAACACAATTTCCACCAAGTGCCTCTTTAACTCCAACTTGCTTACAATAAAACTTTCAATAATTTTAACCAAGTTTTCATGCCCGTTGCCGTTGGAATAATTACGTGACTTGCCCAATATGATCGTGACTCGAAAATATAGATCGTTTTCACTGTCACGCCATACAACAATAAATTTGAAACCGTCCAATGAAAGAGCCCAAGAAAATGAAATAATATAAATTTAAGAAGACTAATACATAAACAACTTCCCCAAGTCTCAGGTCTGTGTGGTACACCGTTTCTGAGTTATTTACCCAAAAGTTTCACGAAACTTTATAGAGCTTTGTATGGAGACGCCATATTGGTGTACATCGGAGGTACACCAACTGAATATGGCGGTGGGAAATTAACATAAACATCTAGAATTCTCTTTTGCGATGAAAACGCTTTCTTTTCGCTCGTGAGCTAGTATTCATGCGCATAAACACATCTCCTAACACTTGAAACGTACAAATGGTGAAAATCACAAGGAGAGACCTTTTTTTGAACCAGACAGCTTTGTCGCGGCCACTATCTTCGTGTCACGCAAGGTGAAAATTCGGAAATTCAAAATGCTGTATTTTCAAAACGAAAGACGCTACGGGACTGGAAACTTGTACAAAGATTTATTTCAAGGTCGTCTTCAGCCTGGTGTAAATAAAAATTCAGAAGAACTCCCGATTTTGATTTTAGGATTTGATGACGTCACGGTGAAAACCATCTGTTGAAGAACACTTAGGGTGCGTTTCTTTGCGAGAATCCGAAAACGGATTTGTGATCCTAGATCATATGGATTCTTCGACACCAAAGAAACGCAAAATCCAAAAAAGGATTATTTTGTCTGACAAGACAGGTTGGAGGCACGCAATATATATATCAGAACGATATTTCTCTCGTACTCAGGGCTCGACAAAAGTCCCGTCCGGTCGTCCGGGACAAGTAGATTTTGAGGTCGGGCAAGTAAGGTCTCAGGGTCACTTGCCCGACGGGCAAGCGCTCGGGCAAACCCTCCATCAAATTACATTTTAAGTCTGTCAAATAAGTGACAAATAATTAAGCACTAACAGCATACACAACCGTTAAGCAAAGCTACGAAAATTGTTAAGATAATTGTCAATCTGGTCTGACGTTTTTATCAGTTGATTTGTCAGTCCTGCAATCGCTTAAAATGACTTTTCCTAAAACATTTTGTACGATGTTTAGTTTTAAAGTGCACTGAAGCACTTAAACGTTTTCGGATTTGGTAACAGTAATAAATCAATTGTTGAAATCCCTCCCTGACTTGTGAATTGGCAAACAAAGTTCAGAGAACATGCGATGAAAACGCTGCTGTAGCTAAGACGACCTTAGTTTTGTGCTTGAACTGGAAAGCCTTTATCAATTTGTTAGGCAAAAATCTACTAGTTGTTAACAGATCCTTCACACATCAGTCTTACAAAGGTTTCTTTTCCTCTTGTTACTAGCATATTTTTTTGGGCTGCATGCCATACACCATATGCAGACAGAATTGAAGCGAGAAAGTGGAGTAAACATATATTAAGCTTGAGCTTGCGTTTTATACAAAATTTTGAATGTGTGATAAATTGCTTCTCAATCAGTGGTAATTGTAAGTATATAACAAACAATCGAAGGCCAATTCAGGGTTATAAACGCAAGCATATTTTCAGGCTTTTCATGCTCTGAGGTCTGGAAAGATGACGATCTGAGAACTACACTGGTTGGTTAGCACGCCATCAAAATCTGCCTGGATGAAATTTCTTTTCACAACAAATGTCAGGGCTCGAGACTAACTTTTCAGCTTAGTAGCCAAGTGGCTAGTGAGAGGTTTGATTTAACTAGCCAAAATAAATTCTCACTAGCCAGACTTTTTTGCATAATCTCATACTGTGTTCAATATGTCTAACTTTTAGCCGAATTAAGTACTGTAAACGTGTCTCTCTATAATCTCAGGAGTGAAGAACTTGAATGCTGACTATTCTTTCCAACGGTTAAAGATCCTCACACGCGGAATACAAAGTACTATGTGCCTTCAGGGCAAATTCCCAGGCGCGATGTAGTTCACGCCTCTCTTTTCCGTTTCGGTCAGATCATGACGAAGAACTCGAACAGTTAACCTTATATGAGTATGTCATCGTACGGAGAAACATTGGGAAGACAAGACTAACATTGTACGAACGTTGTAAGGTACGGAGAAACGTCGAAAAGACAAGACTGATACAGCACTGAACTCACGTGCGGAAAAACGTCTACAAGAGAAGACTAATGTACTAACACACTGAAAACCTTAGGAAGTGCAGAACAATGTCGTGCGAATGTGCTAACGTACAAAGAAACGTTGAGAAGGCTAGACTTATAAATCGACGAACTACCTTACGTACGGAAAAACGTTATGAAGACGTTACGTAGAGAGAAACGCTGGGAAGTGAAACTATTGTGGAACGAAGCAATTAATGGCAAAACGTCGACACAGAACACTAAAGAATTGTGTGAACCTACTAACGTGTAGACAAATATCATATTAACGCACTAATGGACCTTTCAAGGAAAAGTATGGTGAAACGTTCTGAAGACGGCTAATTTCGTTCGAACGTAGAAATGACGGAGAAAACGTTGCCATCTGAGACAAGAATTAGTAGGGAAAAACGTTGAGAGGACAAAACAAGTATCATACGAACATTACATTGTATGATATCCTAAGTTTTAGTTTCTGCTTACTCAGTTTGCTTTTGGGATCCGATCATCAGAAGCAATATTTCGTTTGGTTTCCATCCGGAGCTTTAGTACTTTGAAATTTTCACTAGCCAAAATGGCAAGTGAAAGCGCAAATTAAACTTACTAGTCAAAACGGAATTTCTACTAGTCTGTGACTAGTTGGCTACCGTTAGTCTCGAGCCCTGATATTATGTACATTTTGAACGTGGTCTGTTACACATTTAGACCTACGTTTTACTTAACTGTCAACGTCTTCCAAATTTCCTCGAGGGTTTTTCTAATTCAATTAATCCTAAATTAATACGTACTTATTACACGTGCATTAAAAATAAAACTCTTCATTAAACTCTGATCCACGCTAACTTAGTGCATTCAGTCAGTGAACATAGATGTTACGTCCAGAACAGTATCATGAAATCGACAGGAGGATAGTAAATGTGAATGATCTCCCAAAACGTTCAACAGAAGGAGAGCGATCACTCATTAAACACTTTGTGAAATCTTTGTCCGTGCCTCATGAATTATTAATAAGCATGAGAATTTTTTTTAAACACGGGCAAGTGGGAAGTTGACTCGGGCAAGCAAATTCTGTGACTTGCTTGCCCAAAGGGCAAGCTGGAATTCAAGTTTTTGTCGAGCCCTGGTACTGCCCTCGAATTCAACTACTGTAGAATGGAATACAAATAATTTATAAACAAGGACAGTATCTGCAGTAGTTCAAGTGAACTCGCCATTTGCGTTCACAATTAGCAAAATCTGGTCCCTGAATTACAGAAATGGTACACAAATGAAGTTATCCTGACGTGTCAATGCTTCTGTCTGTTAATTTGGAGAAAACTTTTCAAATGTACAGAAAGGAATAATCACCTGAGTTTTCTTTTTCACGATCGAATGTTTTGTCACGCAAGATCGAGAGAAAATATGGCGAGACCAGTAAATATGCTTGGAAGACGGCTTGACATATGTACTATTTTCAGATCCGTCCCCCAAAGAAACGCACGGGACATGAATCCTAAAAAACCAGATTTAGATTTGATCTGATGTATCCACTCGGAGGGTGGATTCTTCAGATCATTAATCCCTGATTAATCCATTTTCGGATTCAGGTAAAGAAACGCAAAATCCGTTTTTGGATACAAGACTCCGGATTTGGATTTTCCCAAACAAACGCACCCTTAAATGGAACAAGCATGTGCAAATGGTTTATTTGTGGAGGTTTAGGTTGCCAAGACATGATGATTACAAACTTTGCTTAGCAACAATATGGAAGATAGGTTTCCCCCCCTCCCCACCCTCCTTAATTCGTATCCTTGGGTGACACATTTCGTGCTTCTAATGTCGTTTTTCTATACTAAGGTTACCTAACCTGGCAAACAAATTGGGGTGGAATATGTGTAGCGCGAAGCAAGCTTCGCACTACATAAAATCAGAATTCAACACCAGCTTGTATTGGTCATTTCATACTGGGAAGCAAGCTTTAGATTCTTACCTCATACCAGTGTCCGTATGATGTAAGAACGGACGACAGCACAGTGAGTACTTTCACTCTAACGCTGGTGCGGATTTCATATCTGAAAAAAGATCAACGCAGGAATTAGGCTTCTCAAACGCATTTTACAATTGATCAAGTTTTACAAAGACAATCATAACGGAGATTTGGAAACCCAGGGCAGGATTCACAAAGCTGTCCTGAGTCCGGATGAATCCTAAGAAATGTTTCGTAACAATAGGCTTTTGTTTTCCAAGAATACATAGGACACAACTTATCTTAAGAGGGCTTCGTAAATCCTGCCCCCGGTCTTAATTAGCAAAGATTTTGGTGATTTTAATTTCTTTTTGTTTTCTCGTTACTTTACTTGAGAAGATGAAGCTTATCAAACACTCGAGAGTGTTTCATCAGGACATTTAAACCTTCAAATTCCTTCCAAGAAACTCAGCTACACGTCATTGGTTTGGCTATCTTGAGGAAACAGGCTCTTTAATACTCGTTTCCAGTCATCCTAGGCGCAAAATAAAATGTGACGTCACCCATCGCGCTCAACTGGAAGATTCCGTCGGCTCTACAAGCGCATCCCTACTCATCTCTCATGTTTGATGTATCACAACCAAATTAGATTCTCACGAAAAGCGTACCCTGCAGGTATGTTCACAATTATAATCAATTACAGCCAATCTTCGATTATAATCAGATGAGCTATAACAAAGGATAATGGAAATTTTTACCACGGATTGTAACTGACTTTTTTTCTTTAACTTCAAGCTTTTACTCACTTTTGTATGATAAATTTTGTGTTTATCTATGAAGCGTTTGTAATGGTTTAATGAAGAGCACTGAAAATTTCAATTTTGCTTAACAAGGGTAAAAAGGTCTGCTGAAGCTATCTTACTTGTATTAGTTAATCCTTAATTTAGTATTGAAAAAATCGAATGAGGCAATGGAATTAGTTCAAGAACTATTACAGTTCGCCATGTAGTTAAGAAACGAAATAAGTTGATATGAACTCGTCAATTAAGAGTGGTTTTCAAATGAGTGGCGTGAAACCAAAACTAGAGTAATTACCCTTACCAATCACAACAGGAACAAAAAACACAATGAACCAATTAGAAATCGAAGCAAATACAAGCAATCAGCGTTAAGCGCGGGAAAACGCGTGCGAACAAGTGACGATTTCTTTTGGTTTTACGTCTTTTTACTTCGGGTTGGCCGAGAAAGTGGCGCGCGCTTTTTTAACCAATCAGAGAGCGAAGTAAAGCAAACAAAAGCAAACACAAGGGTTGTTTACCATCTACCCAAAAATTCCAGAAATTTCCCTTGGAATGTAAATGGCAAGACTAATTTCCGTTTCCCAAACGGAAAATTTCCTGGGAAAACGAGATTTTTGAAAAGTAGTTCAAAATTCCCAAACGGAATTTCCAAACGGTAAATGTACGTTTCATTTGGTCATTTCTACCAGTTCTAGATGATTCGTCCAAAAGTGCAAATCTCAAAAACAAGATAGCATTATTGAAACACTGTTAATGGGTGAGGTCGTTCATATATTTCTCCAAAACCCATATGCTAGACTGGTTTAATTGTACAGCACTGTACCTAAAGTACTTCTCCATGAGATTGTGAAGGTTTGTGAGCCATCCTACTTGGGCTGGGTGAACTGTTTGAGCCTTGAATGACACCAGAATATGGATGGATCGTTCCTGTAAACAACAAACGATCCACAAACAGATACAATATATACTATAAACAATTTTATGCCGCTACATAGTTCCCCGGTTGATTCCTCTTCCACAAATTTCTGCCGTCGCTTTGTGGCTAGCCCTCCATCGCAGTTCTCCGTCCGGGATCTTCCCAGGCCATCTTGAACGATATATTTGAGGACAAGTAATCCCAATTACCGGCCTTCGCTATTACGGACACCAAATCTCTGTCTCGAAGGTGTCCGCAATGACGGGAGTTGACTCTAAGCCCAAAACAGCAATTCTGTTGAAAACTATATTCTTCAAAAACCTGTCCATACTTTACCCAAAACCAATTTGCAAGTGTTAACAAAAACCTAAGTACCATCATGAACCCTTTTATTTGTGCTCCAAACAATAAGTAGAGTTTGAACCCTAGATCACAACAAATTAATGTGACGTGGGAAAAGATATAATACTTACTGGTCTCTTACTTGCACTCTTTTCTACAATAGCAAAAAACCTTTCCTCCGGTCCATTAAACTTGCCAGCTTCATAAAGGTCTTCAATGCTGGTCAACAAAATGTGAAGATTTTCTATCAAGGCATTATCGCCTCGGCTATATTGCTGTGAAGAAAGGTAAGAATAACAGGTCAACTGAAAATAACCGCATGCTGGAACAATCAGTGTGAGAACAACTATAATGGTTGCACATTTTTAAGTGTGAAGCCTTGTCAAGTGCAGTCGCCTCCCATAACGAACACCTCCACTGATAAAGAGTGAGAAATAGTTTACTTGGCTTGGCCTCAAAGAGACCAAAACTCATATTATCTCTACTTCTGTGTACGGACTCTTCTAGGGCTGCAACGATACATTTTCCAACGATACGACACTTCTATCGATACAAGGGCCACGATACGATACATTACTGTGCGCGACAAAACTAGTTACCAACAACTTAGACCATTACTTGCAAATAATGTATTTCCATAATAACAAATTCCGCCTTACAAGGGCTAGAATGCAGTGATTTTACAAATTTGTTTATGCAGCATATTTTATTGTACCTTAATATCGTAATTAATATCTCGTTCAAATATCGATAATCGTATCGTGGGAAAAAATATCACGGTTCACCGATGCATCGTTGAATCGTTGCAGCCTTAGACTCTTCGACAATACGGACAATCTATCCTATTCCTTTGGTGTTTGTACAGAAAGAGGTCCCCGTCTAAATGCCTCACATTCCTGTGCTTTTCGACAACACGCAAAATCTGAACTTCAAGATTTGACAACAACAACAGATACATTTTCCCTGCTGTCAATTATCGTACATGTAGCAGCTCAACTCTCAACGGAACACGGTTGACTGTTTGTCTCTTTAACTTTGATTGTAATCTAAATACCATTCTTAGGTCTTGTTTTATTGGGATCAACCGTTTCAACAAAAACTGGATTTGGTTGAAACAGTTTAGGTTCCCGAGAGGAACACTTTTTCAACCGTTTTTGGTTGACATGCGGTTGTGACTGGGCATAGTTATTTCCAGACTTCCTCAACTTCTTCTGCCAAAGTTGGAAAGGTGGCGAAAGGCCAACACGTTCTTTCGGTTGACTTTCAAGACCTGTTAGAAGAATTGGTTCTGCCACATTGAACATTGTGAATCGGTCGATGAATCAGAATATTTAACAACATTTTCACTGTTTGTTTTGGTCAGAGTGTGACTGCATCAAGCGAGAAACCTCTCCCATATCATGACAATCTCACTGTGACGACATGCACACTTGAGCAGTTTGCGGACAAAACCAATGACGGAAAGCATGAAACTGATGCTTGCTAACAAGTCAGCGGACGCTACCTATCGTTTTCAACCGTTTCAACTGAGTTCTGAGCTGGTTGAAAAAGTTGACCAACTAAACCAACCGAAAATGGTTTTCTCCCAATGTAACACGAAGAATCTCAACCAAAAATCTCAAAAATTGAATCTCAAAAATGACGACGTCACAAGTGGTTCAATGTCTTCGGATCGAAAACGTCCCAAAAATAAGACTCTTGGCGGGAAAGAGTTAGGAAATAAAAGAGCATAAAATTCTTGTGCACACCACGAGGCATGCCACTCCTTCGCACTTGCGGTTCTTTGCACCCTATTTTGAGTGTCCATCTATTAATGAATAACTTTCCTACAAATTTTTAATATTTTTCAATTTTCCTTAAAATCATCAATACCTTCTCCCCCTCCACCCCCGACCTTTTATTCTTAACACACATTTTAACAATAGCGATAAAAATTCGTACAGCTTTAATTTATATGAGCTCGCACCACACATGGCATTTTTTTTGATTGATTGAGACATTGAGTAGAAAATGAAAAAAACAGCACTTTTACATCACATAGTTTTCAAAGAGCTCTGAAAATGTTTCGATACCTCAATCTGTTGCTGTAAAGCCTCAGTGATGTCTAACACTGCATCCCAGGCCACCACATGAAGCTCGTGACCATACTTCTTTACGAGTCTTTGAACAGACAGGGTCACTTCCAAGGCTACTAAACTGTGATGGCAAGAAAGAGCCTGACAATAGACAATACAGAATCAGATATAAGATTAATAAACCTCTTTAGTGTTAATTTCATCAAAATCATCACACTTTTTTTTTGTTGTTGTTATAAACTTAGTGACGGACAGATGCTACCACAACATTTGCAGACCTTCAACATAGATTTGACAAACAAGCAGAACTTCAAACCAACCTATTTTTAACACCTCCTACAGAATGTTGTACTAATTCAAACTCTCACTTGCAACATAGAAGGCAAAACAGTTGAGTTGGAGTACTTCAGGTTTGGCACCCTTTGTGAGCCCCACAGACACATTCCAATGAAAAACACTGAACCTCGCAGCAACAACACATCTGAACCATTGTCACTACATTGATTGAAAAAAAAAAGGAAAAGTTATTACGAATAATTAAGAGCTTACAATGACATATACAGTAACACATATACAGCAGCTATAGACTTATTTTATATACTTCTTAAAATGTGTTGGTCCAGTCTCCTTAGTTTGTGAGTTTTATTGTTCTACATGTGTGCTTACACTGTGATGATAAATGCTAGTCACTCTAGAGTCGCACCTGTCTTCCATAACATTACACATAGTATACACTCCACTGTGTCCAAGATGGGTCCCAAGCAAATTTCGCATTATCTGGAATGTAACAATGATTTGCAAAGGTCATTTAAACCCAGACACCTGATTGAGTAGACTAGTATGGAATGTCAAGGGTTAATCATTGGAATAACTTGAAGCTTTGTTACTTCTTGAGAACCTATCACCCTAAAAGACAGTGAGCTGGGAAACAACTTTATTTTTAGTTAAAGGCAATCTGCAAGAGAAGCATTGATGAAAATAGTCTATTACGGTCAAAGGGCAAACGGCCACGATGTGACTAATTTTTTCAAATACAAATCAGTTTGTCTAAATGACTCGTGTTTGTTTCTCACCTGAATCACCAATGTTTTTAATAAGTCGACACAGACAACTATATTAGTTAGCTGGACAGAAGAGCTCAGAAAACAGATGTGTTGCAATCTCAGAACGTCCCCACAATCGGCAACGGTGGCAAAAGTTACGAGTTCCAGCTATACACGTTGTTGCCAGTTTTATGGCCTTCTCTGACAGGACTGTAAAATACGTTACTATGTAATTATTTTGTAGTCTCATGAAAAGATCAACTACCTTCCAGCTGTGCTGACAGAACTTTTCAATGTTGACAGCTCGACAGGCAGTGGCAATGAACTCAAATATGGCATTGGATGGCAGACAGCTATAACGGACCACAGCATCCAACAGGCACAAGCACAGCTGTAGAATGCACAAAAGACAGTTTCTAAAAACTAATTTGTCATACATCGATGCAAACAAGTAACACCTGCATTTGGAAGATGGTTGAGACGCCTAAACATACAAAAAAAAAATATATATATATATATATATATCATTATCTCTGCAATAATGACCATTAATGAGGAGACGCATAGTGTAATAGTTACTGCGCAGGAATTTCAATAAAGAGAGAGAAGGTTTGGTGGTTCGAGGCATGGCCTCTTCATTGTATCGCGTTGTTTTCTTACACAACAGACTTTTTTCTGCAACGTCTCTCCCTACCCAGGTGTATAAATGGGTACCAGATAACTGTTAAGGATCCTCCTAGTCGCTATATGCTGGGTATCCTGTGATGATGATGATGATGATGATGATGATAATAATAGTAATAATAATAATAATAATAATAATAATGATAATAATAATAAATCATTAAGTATTGAAGCTTTAGTAACAAAAACATCGTTTAACAAAACCTTCTCCGACCTTCTAGTCTACGGTATTGTTTTCTGTTCAGTCACTTGCAGAATTTAGGCTATAAATAATAATAATAATAATAATAATGATAATAATAATTTTTAATTTAAATATGAAACAATTTTTATTACAAAATGACTTACTATTAACATAATCTAATGACAAATCTTATGTACATTTAACAATAATAATATCTACATTTAATAATAATAATAATAACAATAATAATAATAATAATAGTAATAATAATTATAATAACAATAACATCCCATCCAGGGGAAGAACTGATGCTCCTACTCCTTTCATGTTACAGCAACCAGAGTTAAGCGCCAATTTGACGAGCCACCTTACCTCGTTTAATCCTTTTGTCTGGAATTTAGACGTAACCTTTACCCTTTACATTATGCTTAATCAAACAAAAGACTGCAAAATACGATACCGGCGGTTATGCATGGGCATACCAACTACATTAATTAATTAATTACCTTATATGGTTTGAACACCAGTTTTAACACATCCTCGGAGACCCAGGGGCAAATAAATGGCCGAGGGAAAGTCGGAACGGGCAAACAAAAAAGTGGGCGAAGGATCACCCTTTTTTTTCTGTTTGCCTGTTCCGACTTTCCCTGGCCTGGGTCTCCGAGGATGGTTTTAACATGGTCACAACATAGCTATGGTGATTAACATGGACTATAATTATTTTCCATGACATCGGATCAGTCGTTCATAATTACTTAAAAGTGGTTTATTTAAGGTCTTCTAGCCAGATTTGTGACTTAGATGCAAAAATTGGTGTGCATGGCTGTGTGACGACAGTGTTTCAGACTCACAGATTGACAACTATCTACAACGCATGATAGTTAGCCGGTTTACTATCTGTGCCAAATAATTTGCTCAATGCGAAGGATCGTCTACTCAGTCCATTTTAACACAATTTCAAAAGCGACTTTAAGTACGCTTTGAAATGTCCTGTGAAAATGACCTGTGATTTTTGGAGTGAAATTAGAGAAATTTCTCGGTTATTTCATTGCCATTTGGTTGCCACTACAGTAAAAACACAGCGATGTTTATTTGCGGGGGAGGGGGGGGGGGCTTCAAGCAGCATTTATGCTGACGTCGTATGTGCTCTACTATTTCACTCGCAATCAAATTGCCGTGAAAGTGCAGTAAAAATTGGCGGTAGTGATTACCCAGACGATTTCAGATCCCACTTAAAATCGCCTCAAAAATCTTCACCAAAATCGCACGTGTACAGGGTCTTTGACGTGAACCCTAATTTGGGTTGAACCCTAATTTGGGTTCCATTTACTGTTTGACGGAACACGGATTTGATCCACATCTCAGAATTCCTATTCCAAGAATAGATGGATGCTTTGTTTAGATTCCAGCAAACTGGATTCTGCAGTCCAGGCAAGTTGCTCAATTCTTGATTCAAGGGGCAAAGCAATTCCGGATTCCGGATTACCTCACTCGAGGTGAAAAGAGGAGGAGGTGTCAATACTCCAATCAATGTTACAGTGGACACTAATGTTATTTAAAAAGCACCACTGCGGTCTCAGCACAAGGATCACAAACAGAAAGCAGATGTTACATAATAAATACCACATGAGTCTCTGATGATAATCCTAAATTTTGGACTCCCGCTTACCTCAAGACAGAACTTTTATTATAGTTTCTGTCAGGAAGTATATTTTCGTTAAGTAAGTGACCATTCAGACTAATTTCAACACTTCTCCTATTTATTAATGACCAACCAAAATATTCCACATAGCTTTAGAATAACCTATCAAATGCTTTTTACAGTTTGTCTGTGTAATGAATGACAACAGTATCTGGTTGATCAATGGCAACAACAGCTACTTTTAACATCAACATTACGTTAAATCATTTTATATTGGTCCTACAGCTGCTGAAAAAAGAGACTTTCCACTAGTAACACCCCCCCCCCCCCACCTCCCCAACCAAAAAAAATTAAGCCTGGCATTAATGTTCAATGTAAATATACCTACCAATCAGACACAAAAACCACAACAAATCTTTGATTAGTGAAAAGAGTAATAAAAAGCATTCAAATTACTGCAATTGCTTAGTTTGATACAATTAAATGACAATTTTATTAAAACAGGGCACTTTTTTGTTTCAAACTTGGCACTCATGCTAAACCAGCTGACTTAAAGTGCATTTTTTCCTTGGAGTTTCATCAGTTTTACATTAACTACATTGTTTCTGTGTTTCATCAAATAAATATAATCAACATAACTGTCTGTTTTAAAGGAGTTATCTGATTACACATCTTATCCTAGCATGTGGGTTGCACAACAATTGTAAAATTTTATACTTTTTATGAATTTTCAGTTACTACATGTGGTATTAATTACAAAATTATTACCACAAATCCTTACAAAACAACAACATATATTAGTCTGAAATTAAATTGCCTTCGCTTTATTTAAGAAATAAAAGCCCTCCATGCTAACCCAGTCTAAGTTCTCAGTGTGAATTTGGACTATATATATATGGTAGTATACAAACAATACAATAAGTATTTATCACAAAACAATAGTATTCAATATGAAAGAACTAATATCCATATGGAGCCACTCACTAATATCTCTTAAGATTTTTTTATAGGACAAACAAAGGTCTAATCTCGTACAATTTGGCAAAGATTTGTTTTGTTTTAGAATGAACTATTCCACACCACCAAAAATACTATAACCTATTCTCCTCTAACAAAATACATCAATTAGACACTGGTCCTGTGTTATATCCCTGAAAATCTTAATTGTTAACAAAAAAAAATGGAAAGAATCTTCCTTACATTATATTTAAAGAAAAAGTACAGTAAAGGCACTACTAGAGATTCTTATAGCACCAGCAGATATTTTTGTGGCAATATCATCCATTATCAGTTTTTCATGGATTCTGCTTTATGTCCAAATTGTGCCTAAGTGGATACTTGAAAATGTGCTAATTTCTTTTTTCTAAAGACTCTTAGGTATGCTTCTAAACTGCTATGTATAAAATATACCCAAGCACATGAAGCGAGGTCAAATTTCTTCTCAAAACTCTAAAAATGCCACAATCCTAATTACTTTCTTTTGGATTTCAGTACGCCTGTTCGAACATGCCCTTACAACTGAAATACCGCAAACTGCCGCTTATAACCCCATGTACCTGTAAACAAAAAATACATCCAGGGGATATAAGCCCCCCTCTAGTTTTCCTTGTTTCCTTAATTGACATTAAGCACTCTCACATAACACTGCGAAGACGACCTCTGCATTAGCTTCTGTTTTGTTACATTCCGGTAACGTTTGGTTGTTACAGTTTTGATTTTCTTGTTAAAATTGAAATGAATTCGATTTATTATGATGTTTCAAAGATTAATTAAAAACTGATAAAGTAAAAATGATCAACAATGCTGTGGCTCTTTTGTAACGTTTGTTTTTTATTCTGCTTAGAAGCCCCCCCCCCCCCCGGATATAAGCCCCCCCATTTATAAGTCCACCCAAAACCCCTTACGAATTTCTATAAGCCCAGGGCTTATGAGTGGCAGTTTGTTTAACAGCATATTTGCTATGGATAAACAAAAGGGTTATCTTCTTTGCCATTTGCCATTACATGTACTCCTGATGGCAACAACTTGCTTCTGGTCCCAGTAACATCAACAGATTTAAATCATCCAGGATTCTTTGTATGGCATAAGGTATAATGTCTTCCCAATTCTTGTCAATAGCAAAGGAGGATACAAAGTAACTGCTGAGCAGTTCCTCTTTTGATTCACTCTGAAGGCGGTTCATCATGCCATGTAAACGTGGAAACAGCTCTTCATTTGTCCAGAATTCGTCCTCTGGATATCTTTCCAGCTCAAAGAGGAATGCGGTTTTTAAGATGTAGGAACTCAACACTTCCTTGTCTCCACGGTGATGGTCGCGGAAATACTTTGCACATCTGTAGCAGGTAAGGCGGTTACTTTCAGGGCTAAATCTTCTTAGAATGTGCATCTCAGCAATTGAAAAGGATCCACGCCACAATGGACTGACCGGAACTACATGAAAACCCAATTTAGTGACCTGTTCCTTCAGACGTTTGGAGTAAGATTCCCTGGAAGCACTCAAACCTCTCAGTTTCCTTGCACTTGGTGCTGTTGCTGACATATCAGTCCACTGAGGCCAATGGAAAAACTTAATGGCGGGAGTAATGTCGATTGAAATGTCCAAGTTTTTGTACTTTTGTCCTCTCCAGGTCAAAACTAACGTGATTGACGGGCCATTTTGTCCAATTCTGATTGAACTCTCAAAGCAAGGAGGGAGTATTACCATACCTAATGCGTTCTGCAATGTTTTCTCAAAGGCATTTCGGAAACTTGACGACGAAATAGATTTGGCAGAACCACAGAGAAGGTCGGGAAAAAGTGTGGCCGCAAGAAAAGGATGGACCTTCACTAGTGGACGACCAGGAAAAGCACTGTGCCAATGAAGTGTACAAGCTCCTCGAAAAGAGAGAACTTGGATTTCGGCCATGAAGTCAAATTCGTTAGGTGCCGTTATCTTCGTTCCCTCGTAGAAACTTCCGCTCGGGATAACCGTACTGATAAAACGACCTTCCAGTCTTCCTACACAGTTCAACAAGTCATTGACAAACTTTTCTACAGCAACTTGGATTGCCTGATTTTCTCCATGTTTTTGAAGAGGTTTTCCGACTTCACGTAAGCGAGATGAAACTAAGATACCTTTACCAAAACACGCAAAAGGATCTGGCGCAGTGTTTTCTCTTCTCCAGTCGTGCACGTGCGATAGCATCGATGGCATCCCACCATAATCACCAGGATTCAACGAACCAAAGCGGTACATTTTTGCAGCCAATTTCCAGCAGCAAAAACTCACCGAAAACGAAATAACGTATCTGGCCCTCGTTACTTCCGCCTTTGTGCTGTATCTTTAGTTGAAAAACCGCTGACCACTTGTGAAGACGGCATCTATCACGTCTCCAGGTTTACAGCAGCGATGTGTGTGAAGGGGACAAACAACTGTTTTTTCATTCTACTTATCCATCGGACAAGTGCCACTCAGAATTTGGTTGTCCGAAAGTGAAATTCACCCGTCCAAAAAAATTAACCTTAAAACCAATAAATTTGAAAAACCTTTGGTTATATAATTTACAGTCTACTGGTTCTTTATAAATTCTATTTCATATGTCCACTGATGGTGTCATTAGATAAAGGGCTAAACTTTGTTTATTTCACGGGAAGCCGTAATGCAAATTAAAAGCGTTATGTTTTAGGATAAAAAGGTCCAAATCTACAAGCTGGGAGCTTCGAAAAGCCAAAAAACGTGCCATGAACATTGCGTTACTTGACCCCGCCCGAAAGTCTCATTGACAAAATAGCAAATTGCAGGACGTACGCAAATTTGCCTGCAAAACTTGAAACAAAAAGAAAAGCTCCCAAAAAAAAGTTGCTTTATGCAATGAAAACACTTGACCAAAAAGAGAGATTAGGCATTTTAGTTAGGTCGCATATGTCACGGAAAAAAGTCCCGTGGGAATTTCGTGATGAAATCTTGTTGTGTTGAGAGAGTCCTACCCTCCGAGCAGTGGTTCCCTCTTGTTCACCTTAACCACTGCTCGCAGGGTAAGAGGGTCCCAAAGAACATGAAACATCTTGTCGGCAACTTTGTAAGTTGCACCGACGGTTTATACGGACCTTTCAAAAATTGACGTCAACTGTCCAGCATGAAAACGAGGCCGGGACATTAAACTTGCTTTATTTGTTTTGTTAGGGGAAAAATTATAGTGAAACTTGCCAATACTACATGACACAATGCAATTCTCTGGTGAGGTTAACTCATCGGCATGTTGCGCCATTATATTGAGGAAGGACGTCGATTAGCGGGTAGTCGTGCAAAAAACAGAAAGGCCTTTGAAGGCCCCAGCTTCAAAATAAATGTGCGGCTAAACACATCACGATGAAGCTTCCGTGAGCGAAATAGCGGTTATTCTTATCTTGAGAGTCTGCACGAACTTGTATTCCACATTTTCTGATTAACCATATCTTACACGCGTGAATTGCGCTTGCACAATGAAAGGGTTATTGCATTTGGTAGAATTTGGTAACGCATGTGGTGGACAAATTTCACTCGATTGGTCGATGGTCTGAAAACTTTATAATAATTAAATCGGAATGTCATTGAATTCATTTGTTTTCTAGCTAGGCCGCATGAATTAAAGGAAGACAATAGGCTCCAACCCGAACCAATTTGAAAACCTCCGGATCCAAAGTTCATCACCTAGTCGATTGAGCACTAGAAACTTATAAACGCAAAACATATAAACTTATAAACATATAAACGCAACAAGAAACTTGCATCCGACTATTGACTCAGAGTTCTGAGAAACAGATTTTGACATCCGAAAACATGGTAGACTTCATAGGGAAAAGGATTCAACTGAAAACTACTAAATGGCTTCGAAATGTCGGGAACTAAAGCAGTAACATAACTGTCGATCACTCAGGGGTCAAAAGTACAGCCATTTTCGGAGCACTGCGTACAAAAATCCGCTATCAAAGGCAAAGTACTGTGGTATATTACAATTGTAACCTGTATAAAGGGAAACGGGAACAATACTCCACTGCCGAAAAAAGAGGATGTTGATAATCTAAAAAGTGATGAACTGCACAAGCTCTTGAAAATGCATGATGTGTAGGCATGGTGAACAAAATTAGCCCTTAAATTTCGCATTCTTTCATTCACGAGTTGGCTCACAGTCTCCTTGATTTAGTATAGAGGCATAAACAGTAAGAGGAGTTAACGATTTTGATACCCTGAGTGCCAGAAGCTTCTCTCACGCGCTCGAACACGCGCGAACCTAAGTGTCATATCTTACGCCGCTTGTTGATCGACCTCCGGTCAATCATGTCGACGACTGCCTCGCGAAGGTGCACGAGAGAGCTCGCACGAGATTACCCGCGCGAGAGGGCCCTCTGGTATCCAGGGTATGCTTAAGAGGGCAGTGTATTTAGCTTGTGTGTACTTGTTATCAGTTGCTCCTCTAACACGTCTTACAATACAATATTGACAATATTCCTTCTACACTTCCCCTTTTAGGGGCACTAATAACCACGCCCAAAATAACTTTTACTTCAAAGTAAAAGAAGACCAAAAAGCGTCATTCATTGGAAGCGGACAGACGAAGACATTCCAAGTGTTAATACATAACTTCCGAAGAGTTGGTGAACGTTACAGTTTGTTAAATAGAGTTGTATTATAAGTTAAGACCATCAAGGTACATTCTGTTCCACTCTAACTTGCAGATTGTGGAACAAAACGGCCCATGAAGTTGGATCTTATCTCTGGGTTCCGAAACATAAAATAACCGGAGTTGGAATATTATACTCTCTGGATGTTATGCTTGTTTATCACATTGTTTAATTGCATTTCCGCCAAAGTTTACCATACATAACCCATTTATATACCTAGGCAGAGAGTAACAATGAGGAGAAACCTAATGTTTTGTCTAAGGAAGCAAAAGTTCAAGCAATCAACATACTATCCACTCAATCACCAGCATTCCAAAGTATCTGCTGTACATGAGTATCATTGTGTAAAAGACCCTCCACAGAAAACATATCCATGCTTATGTGGAGTAACAAAAAAATGTAAGAAGAAGTCCAAGGAATGAGAAACTGTTTTGGAAACACAAGAATGTTGTGGAAACAAAAGTCATAGACAAGTGTCTCCTCTTCTAAGCCGAAAATTTGGATTTATCAGCTGAGTCAGTAAGGTACACTGACCACTGTAGGGAAATTCAAAAGCTGACATTTCGAGTGTTAGCCTTTTGTCAAAGCAGTAGCCCCTCTGATGAAGAGCTAACGGTTGAAACACATGAATTTCTCTACGGTGATCAACCTACCTTATCAACTCGACAGATAAATCCAGATGCTCGTGTTTCATGTACTTGTCCGTTGCTGCAGCACCATAGTTTCTTTAGAAACCTGCCCATTTATCCATTTTTTTTCTACCATAGTTTCGAGTTCTCCCAATAACTGTTCTATAAATCTATAAAAACACAGACAAAATGTGTCCTACTTTCTTCAAAAAAAACCCATGGACAAGTCTTGTGAGTTTCCACAGTGTTATAAGCGTCACCTCTGACCAAACAGAACATGCATCTGCTAAAGCTAAACATTTTTTCTGAATACTTGTGCTTTGATTTTACAGTCATGTCATTTAAAAATACATATAATTAATTTAGGAAAATGTTGCTTTTATTAGAAGTCACATGTACCTCAACATCTTCTTCTTCCTTAGTTGTTCTAGATAGATGGCAAGTCTCCCTGAAAAATAAAATTACCCAGACCAAATTTCTCTTTGAAGGTGGGGCAACTTCTTGCTAAGCTGCAAATTGTTCATAAGCAATCTGCATTCTGAAGACAATGTCCAAGGATTGTAAAAAAAATTGCTTCCACTTGCAATTCCTGTCTTTTATCAGCAGTCAATAGTTTATGTTTTGTTAAAGCAAGAAACAGCATTAATTGCTATGACACCTACTGGTAGACATAATAAAAGTAGATTGTAATCTATGGCAAAGTCAGTTATTCACATGTATTCAATGATCCACAATCAGATAACCTCAGTTTTCTCCAAATAAAAATTATCTAAAATCAAAGGTTCCCATCAGCCAACTCATGAAACCAAAATTAATGCTTTTAATAAAACATCTGCACAGATACAGGTAAATTTCAGTTCTTTGATCAGTAACAGTTTTGAATTATATTTTTAAAATGTTTGATCATTTAATTTATAGTTACAAAAATGGGGTGACTACATGTATATGAGGGATGCCTACTATTAAAGGAAACAACCTGGCTAACACGTAATAATCCCGGGATAATAACCTTCACAAACTAAAGTAGACAAAACTAACCTCACAATGCCTGACACAATATCCTCATCAAGAAAACTAGAGTTGTAATGGATCACGTTAATCACAAGTGGCATAAAAACATCCACTCTGAGGACAGAATAAATAAAATAATAAGACCACGACTAATTTATAATGCTGTACTAAAAGTGAGATAGTAAAAAAACGAAAGATGGCCAGTGTTGACCTGAGACAAGTATTTTGTAGTCAGTTTACAGCCATGTTGAAAAGTCAGAGACAAAAATCGAATGCCACATTTCAGGTAATGGACAGTCACTAGCTAGTAAAATATTCTAAACTAACCTTCCTTTTTGCATAACTTCTGGCATCCATGACAACAGAAAAGGACCTGTTATTACATTACCAGAAAGAGTTATTATGGCAACATAAAGAAGTTTTATAATGACATAGGGACACTGCCACTACAATGGATATACATTGTAGATTTACATCTGCATTAAGTACTCATTAACAAGCAACGTTTAAAATGACAAGGGCTTAGTGGGAGGTGAAGATCTAGATTATTTTAGATAACAATACCAGGAATGAAATAGCTTACATGCACATTTTCAAGCTTAGATGAGGTTTCTTTAAATTCTTAAGAGGCTTTGCTGTGTCTCAAAACAGCAGGTAGATAATTTCTGCTGTCAGTGTCATTAAAGCATGCTCCCCAAATCACTTCAATTTTCACACTCATTTCAGTTTTGCTCCTGGCAAAAATCTTTCTGAGCTCTACCTGTGGACAAGTCTATGTCATTAACTTTTCCTTGCCTGTCAGTTCTTCAAAGTATGAGATGTCTTTTCCATTATCACTCAGAGCCTTCAACAATGCCAACCTGCATATAAAGAAAAAAAAAGCATGAAACCTTCCTTTATGGATACAAGATAGAGTGATCGAGGCGTTGGCCTCACTAAGACCACAGGGATTTGGAGCCTACCACAGAGTTCCCACCCAGCTTAACCCAGCCTGCTGCAGGGTTCTCAATCACATAGAATCAGCCAAGGGTAGGCAACTGGGTAGAGAGAAACAATCTAGAGCAGAATTTCTAAAATCTAACACATTTCTGTGCACTCCTTTGACATTATATGGACCTTTCACTGATAAATGTAGAACTTAAAATATTTCACTAGAATTCACCTGGGTGTGATGTCTTCAGGAATCTTGTGATTTGCCACAACAGTGAAGAAATGTGCCCTTAAAATACCAAGTCTGTTGAACTGTAAACAAACAAATATATAAACAAATGAATGCAATTTAACAAATTGATGTCAGTTTTTTATGCGTCTGTCCTCTTACTGATGATAAATTTCGTCATAACATTGTCAAAGTGTTGTAGATTCACGAGCCGCAGGCGAGTGGATCTACAACAAACTTTGACAATGTTATGACGAAATTTATCATCAATAAGAGGACAGACGCATAAAAAACTGACGTCAATTTGTTTTTTACAATAACAAAAAGCCCAAACTGATTTTCAAACGAAGGAAAGAAATGCTATCTAGAGTCAATGGAAGATGCGATTGCCGCAGAATCTGAATTTCATCGCGGTAATTCGGAGAATCACAGGCTCGTAAATTAAATCTTTAGTAAGAATGGGTCAGAAATACAAGGACAAATTCGAATTGCTCAACTAACCTTTAATCCAGTGAAAACTGTTCACAAAATAATCTGTTAAAACACGGTTCAGCTTAATTTCATCGACAGCACAAATTCCCGCTCACCGCCGATTTTCAGGTCTGAATCCACAATAAACATCCTCATCTTTTCGCTCTAAGGTTGCAATGGTTTCTTCAGTTTTAACCCATAAAATTTAGATGATTTCCTCATTGACGACTACTAGATTTGTGGTACAATTCTCGCCTCATCAAGAACGCAGCAGTAAAAAGTTTAACAAACCTTTTGCTGATTGTGTCAGCTTTACGTGTTTCATCCGTCTGTACTCTTATTGACGATAAAAATTAGCCAATCAGCACACGAGAATTCGCTCAGTTATTGTAAAATTTCAGTTTTTCGCTGATGACTACCTGGCAAAGAGGAGAAGTGGAAAGCCACTACATTTAGCTTCTAACCTGTGCAGAAACCATCACCGTCAGAAACTGGAGAGTGACATGACGTGCCTCCATGGCAATGCTTGGATTAAGCATATCCTCAACTGCTGCCCAAGCTGCTTCGATGGCATGCTACAAACAAATCAACAAATGTCAACTGAGACCCATTACACATGGCAGGAATGTGTAGTTCCAGAAAATATCCATACTCCCCCCACAGAAGGTTTTTTGTTTTGCACCTTCACACCCCCCAGGAAATTCCAGTTTAGCTTCATACTGTCCTTCTAATAGTTTGGCTTTTAAACCCCCCCTCCCCGTAGGAATTTCCAATGACCTTCCGTGGGGGTAGTATGGATAATTTCTGGAACCACACAATCTGGCACATGGAAAGATCTTAGTAACAGCCTACAACATTCCCACAAGATCCTAATCTAAGGTCACATATAAATTCTATATCTGGTTACAACGTTGGTTCCTATTCCTAGTTAGAGCACTACTGGATTTTACAGGATGTTATCCAAGGTATCATGAGTTGGATTTAAAACTGGGATGCTCTTTCATTAGCAAGGTATATTATTATGGATAATTTCTGGAACCACACAATCTGGCACATGGAAAGATCTTAGTAACAGCCTACAACATTCCCACAAGATCCTAATCTAAGGTCACATATGTAAATTCTATATCTGGTTACAACGTTGGTTCCTATTCCTAGTTAGAGCACTACTGGATTTTACAGGATGTTATCCAAGGTATCATTATATTATTGTCAACCATAGGCTACCCATGATGCTTGAATATTATGCAAGCACGTTTTTAACATTCAAAGATGATAGACAGGCGGGTAAAAAAAGGATTAAAAAAGATTGAGAACTGCAGACTGGCTCTTACATGTAAGTGAAGCATCAACACAAGTGTAAAAAACTAATGATAGAAAGATGAACAAACAAATAAGCTTGCTTTAATTAATTACTTACATCTTCCACTCGTCGACTGGCCAGGAAGTCACAAAGTTCCTTTAAAACCTTTACCCTGTTTGATAGAGGACTCTCCTTGCCAATTTCCTAACAATGAAGTAGCAAGTAGATTGGTTCAAGGTAACTTTGAGATTAAGATTAACTACACTGAAACTCGATCCTCATGGCCATACTTGTAGATACTGTAGCCAGCTGGTCTGTCTGCTAAAAGTTGGGATTTTTTGCCTGTTATGTTGAAACTGTATCATTTGTTTCAATATGTTTCACATTAGATAAGATAACTTAATTTAGACGCGGTAAAATATCCTTCAGCATACATTTAAAATACCGGTAAATAAATAAATAGATAAAATAAAGATCTATTACACCTAACTGAACTAACTAATAATTAAGCAAAATTACAACTCATTACATACTAAAGCTGCTTTTCAAGGATGCCATGTGGAGCATATTGAACTCATTCAAAACTGTGGTGATGCAGTTTAATTTACGTTTAAAATCATTTAAAGAGGCTGCAGATCGTAGATCACGGGATAGGCTGTTCCACAACTTAACTCCACTATAAGAGAAGTTTTTCTTTAAATAATTGGTATGAGACTGTGGAAGAGCCAATTTATTTTCAGCATTCCTTAATCGATAGGAAGTGATGTCGTCTCGTCTCCACATTGAGTGGAGTGCTGTAAACTACCTTTGGTAACTAAGTAAATATATACACTATAAGACACAGCATTTCATTTTTCTCTTCTTTTTAATAATTACAATTGAGCCAATCAAACCAAAAAATACACATGCCCCCCCCCCCCCCCGGAGGGGGGGACTCCCCTATGAAAGTAACAGGGATGCTCGTTGTCTTGCTTAGGGGTGTAAATTGCAGATTTTGGTCTCAGTTAGGGTGTTCAGGATAGAAATAAGCCAATATTTCTACCCATACAGGTATCGCTTAGGGTAGACTATGAATGAAAAACTAAAAATTTACGACAATGTTTTTAAAATTTAATTATAGAGGACAGCATTCGACGGTCATATCTTTAGTGCAATTAAAATCACTGTAGCTCTTATTTGGTTGTCTGTTTTAGCATGGTCTCCTTTAGAGGCCAAATAAAACCTGAGCCACACCCAGATTGGTCTCCTTTAGGGGTCTAATTCTAATTTTCCGAGGAGCATCCCCGTCCCGTCAAGCAGCACGAGAGGCACCTCGAGAGTTGAAGAACCTGAAGAGGACTGGCGATGTGAGGGGAAGGGGAACTTGCTTCCCAAATTACAGTGGAACAAAAACCAGTGGCACATTAGGTGATTTTAAATACACATTCCTTGGCAAATTTTGACCACCAAAAAAATCAGCAGAAAACAAAACGAAAATAACCGGGTTTGCCTGTTGCCGCTGTCATGGCAGTGGGGAAGCCTTGCCAGGGATTTTGGTTACCACAATAAGCAATCAATAAATTATCATTGATCTCTGACCTTTTCAAATATTGTCAAATTAATTCACCAGCAATTCTACAAAAACCACCAGCAATTGCTCAGTTTCCACTGCCGCAAAAAATTGCCAGCAATATCTGCTGATCAATTTTGTCCCAATAAGGATGCAAAAATGCCTAATGTGTTGCTGGCTTAACAAAACCATGAACTAGAATTATTTCTGGAATGTTTCATGTGTTGGGAAAGTAAACCAGTTAGATATGAGCTGAATAAGCCACAAACTGCAACGGTTGTTATTTTTGTAATTTTTGCTTTTTTTTTCTTTGTGATTTGATCTCGTGTCTGATGGGTCGTGGCACAATGATTATTCCAAAAATAATTCTTAGTGTTCATGGTTTTCTTAATCACACTGTAACCTTTTGTCGACGACTGAAGCTATTTTTAAATGTACAACTGTAAAACATTTTGTAGTGATCGAGCAAGGACTAACTGGAAATAACCTAGTATTGCTAGTAAGAATGTTCCCAGCTTTTACACTGTGCATATCTGTGCACCTTGGCAGTCCATGAGCAAGAGAACAAGTCGCAGAACCATACCTGCAGCAGTTCTTGGTCGAAGAAAAACTCATCTGGTTTAGGTCCCTCGTAGACGCTGCTGGTTATAACATGGCCTTTCTTCACGCCAAAAAACTGCTTCACCTTCTGACGAAAACCCTCGCTGACATTAGGTTTGGACATCTTTGTTAAAACAAATGGGAATACTTGAATTTGTCATAAAAAGTGTCGGACACCACTTTAGTCATGTCGGCCGCCATTTTCAACAACAACTACCGTCGCTACCCCCGATAGGGAAGGAAGTTTACCGTGAGCAGCGAGAGTAGATACTCTGCGGGGAGGGTAGAGGCTCATGTATCACATGCATATGGCGGCTTCAAAATGGACAAACTGCTCGAGAAGCTAAATAAGCGGTTATCTCCAAATGCAGAACCAGAAAATGACAAGGAGTTGGTTAGATATGTCGTTAAAGCAATGTGAGTCTATGTGTATAAATTTAATATTGCCTGAAAGGGCCAAGCGCTGAATTAATCAATATGAAAGTCCGCTCTAATTTCTGTTTGTTGCTCTTCAAGGGCTCTAGAAGCTTGCATAGAACAGAACGCAGCCCTTCAGAAGTGCTTTCAGCGAAGCTGGTACCCAGTATGTAGGAAAGAGCAGGATGATTATTGGAATTGCTACCGCAAAGAAACTGTAAGCTTAATTAAAAGTTAAGCTTTTGCCCTTCATTTATCTTTTTCAATCAGTGTCTTATTAAACCAGGGATAGTGTGTCCTGGTCTGTCAGATAGACAAGAACTATTTGTTTGTGATTTACACAGATCAAGAAAAGACATTGTCTTGTTTCATACTGAGAACTATCCAACTAATGTATGGACATCTAAGAATGTACCCCCCACCCCCACCCCCCAATCCCACCCCCACCCCCCAATCCCACCCCCACCCCCCACTCCCACCCCCCACTCCCTGTGTTCTTTTACGAGGAGGAGATGGAGCAGGTTTTTCCCTAGGCTCTACTCGCTCTAATACTAAACGATCAAACATTTTTGTCCGACATTATGTTTGTCACACAAAACATTCAGTTGCTAAATGAGCAAACATTGTTTGACCAAACATCAGACAATGGAAAACCATTTAAATGCAAAGTGGAGATAGGCAGCTAAACAGTGAAACATGTTTATCCAACATGATTTTGGACAAAATGTTTGATAATTTAGTTAGGGCTTAAATCTTAAGGCCCCTGCAAACGAGGAAACATTTTCCTGGAAACAAATGTTTGCGCATGCTCAAATATTTAAGAAATAGAGCATGCGACAACAGAATCTAGTCAACATTGTTTCCTCGGCACACAAACAGGAAAACATTTGTTGCAAAAACAAAGTGTTTCTGATAAAAATCAGAAACATTTTTTTGTTTCTTGGAAACAAAAAAATGTTTCCACAACATGGGGAGACATAACAGGAACATGTTTCCTCAATCATGTTTCCTTGTTTGTAGGGGCCTTTACACATCCTTCCCCTACAGAAGAGGGCCTGCCTTTGTCAGATTTCATGTAAAAAAAAAGTCCGTTTCTGGACTTTATCCTGATTGGTCAAGAAACAATACTTACTGCCCATTGTGAGACTATTGAGTGCAATCCTGTCAACTACAAAAAATGTGACTTTTGTGAAAATTGTGATTGGCTCATATCTCTGTTGATAGCAGTTGATGGCTCCTTCAGAAAATGTATCAGGTTACATTTTTTCCTCCTTCTTCAGCCTCTTCATTTCTAGGTACTACCTACCAGAGCCTGTTCACAGAATAGGAGGGATGCTGGATCAGTGCAGGGGAGGGTATTCTGGAAAACGGAAAGGGGACAACATTACAAGGCAGCCTGTGCTATTCTTTCCTGGGGTGAAATGCATAAAACGTAATGCCATGCCTACCGGTAACTGCTAACGTCAGACAATAAAATAGTGACTTTGACTGGAGTGAATGTTTGAGGTTAGAAGTTATGCTGGATGTTACGTTCTATGCAACTGGCCCCTGGAGCTATGACACAGGGAAGTATTGGTTTATGGAGAGGCACAATGAAAGTGGAAAGTTACACAGTTCTAGTCACTTTGCATCATGCCAAAACAATGTCAAGATGAAGATTTCAACTGGACTAGGGGATGGGGACAAAAATAAAAAGTAGGACAAAGCAGAATTGAAGAGGTTTTACTGGACCTCAATAACCGTTTTAATTACTGTCCCTATTTTGCTCTTTCAGATCAGACTACGAAAGCATTACGATGTGTACTAAGTGGACTATTTGCATTCAAGGCGTGGTTTTGCATACGAGCTGCTAGCACATGAGAATGATTGACACCTTCTTTCTTGCATCTGCCATGGTTGGTTTTCTGTGTAACCAGATGAGGACTCTTGTATAATAAAATTATGTACTGTGTGGTTATCCTTGTACCACTGGTCATTTATAACACTGTTAGTTTGGTTGCCATGGAAACAGAAAAGCAGTTCAGTGATGCAATCCATGCGGTGTCCAATCAAGTTGCACATTGTAAGGCATATTGGAACATTAATTTGGAATTTGTGATGCTTAAATTACCCAATCTTGTTGCTAGAGCTAGGTGACAGAATGGATGGGGCTATCCTGTATATCATCATCATCATCATTATTATATGCAGAACAAGCCGTTTACTTTTTACCAGAACAACCAGTTTAAAAGTCATTTTACTTACACTAACTTTTCACTTACATTTCCTTTCTGAGGACAGGAAAACAAGATAATCACAATTTTGAGGTTGAAAAACATAGACTTCTCACTTATTGAACCTTGCTTATATCCATGCACCACATGTGTGCACCACATCTATGGTCTCTTAGAGTTTACCACAGTTGTTGCTTTAACAGACCAGAGCTGTTATCTTGGCACCTTTCCTAAGCCAGGTAGACTGAGGCACTGTTTTGACAAGCCTCTTTCCCAAATAAGGTGCCCAAGTTTACGTTACAAGAAAGCAACAATTACTTATCATCCACGCAAGCATTCTCCGAGTTGGGAAGCAACCTTTCAACAGAGTGGTATTGGCTCACATACAACATTGTATGGAGAATGAAGTATTGTAGAACTAATACTTTATTACTCCTACAACATCTTGTAAACCTGTATTCACATACTAAATGGCCACCATGATAACCAATACAGCCTGCCATTAAAAGGTCAAATTCTAGCCCACACAATGCTTGAATGAATGGCAAGATAATTGTTAATCCCTTGCTTTTCCATAACGTGAGCTGGGGCTGCCTGTCTTTCCCACAGACAAATGTGGGAACCAAGAGCCCATTAATCTCCCACTTGCACAGCTTCAGGGGATGCAAGGGCACACAAGTCTCCCTACCACATCAAGGCACAAAACCAGGGGAAGAAACACTACAAACCACATAAAATGTCATCCTTTTTATTAAGCTACTGCCTGCAGCTGTTTAAATAACTTCCCTAAACAGGTTAATAACGTGCCAGCACTAAAAACCACTGACTTTTCATAACTTAAGTTCATTAGTACGTTCACTTGTAATGACCATTTGTCCTCAAAATTCGTATGTCCATAAACCAATTTGTTCTTGCACAAAAACCATGAAAAGCCAAAAAAGTGCATATTATTTAAAATTCACAAATATGCAAAATTGACAAGTAAAATTTTCATATAGTCATGACTGTTCATCATTTTTAAGACTCTTTGTTGATGAACTGCATCTCTGAAGAAAAATTGCACAGTTGTATGAACCAATTGGTTTCTGGGCAGCTTGGAATGGACAGCCGTCAAATGCTCACTAAACAAGAACCAAACTGAAATACTTCCATTATCATCCCAACCACTCTACAAAATATGTAATTAAATAATATTTACTAGGCTATACAAGAAAAGTCTCGAAACCTTTGCATCCTCTTCACAACATCTTAATGGCTAAGATAATAATTTTTTATACACTTCAATTCTCAAGCTATAATACAAAATTTATGAAGAGGTACAAAAATATTTTAGGCTCTTAACAATTGCCTTTAATACAAGAATTACAAGAACGAGTGTCATGAGTTCCCAACAACGGCTAGTATGAATAGCAAACTGTTATTAACACGGTGAAGGAGACTTGCAGCATTTGAAAATGTCTAAAAGACAACAGCCATGGGATACTTTGTTAGTTACGACCTCCTATCTTCTTGCCTGGCTGCCAGAGGCTTTTCTTGCGTGCTCGAGCAAACACGGACTTAATTGTCACACAGTTTTTCTTGTGGCTAATTGGTCAATCATGTCGGCCACTCAGCGAAAGCACGCAAGAGAAACCTCTGTGCTCCAGGGTACCTATACCTTCCTTGTGGAGCCATATTGTGTTGTTCCTGAGAAAATATCCATACTCCCCCCACGGAGGATTTTTTTTTGGTTTGAACTCCACACCCCCCCCCCCTTGGAAATTCCAGTTTAGGCACACACATTCCTTTAAAAATTTTGGCCTTTAACTCCCCTCCTGCTTGGAATTTCCAATGACCCTCTACAGTGGGGGTATGGATATTTTCTGGAACCACACATTCAAACTAAGGAGATGACAGCCCTCCCAAGACCGGTCATCAACAAAAATGGCAATATTAAACTCGAACTGGAAGAAATTGCATCTCCCCAAATACATTAACTGGAAATTTACTTCTTCGAGAGTACAATTTCACACTCTAGTAGTACATTAACTCTTGTGGAACAAACAAATTCAGGAAAATGGTAGTTTTCTACAACAATCCCTATGACAAACTCCCCAATGGCAATGACCATTTTCAAGTCTTGGTTCCTTCTGTGAGTACCGGAGAGCGAATGACGTAAAACAAAAGAAACAATAGACAGAAAACAATTGAACTCCAAAATAGAATGAAACCACAATGTTTCACAAACAAAAGAAGGACAATTTTTTGTGCTCCAGTACCTGCAGAAAGACCCCAAGTCTTGACTGTGTCTTAATGTTACAAAATTCAGTCAAAAGAGTTTTCTTTTACTATTGAAAATATCCTTTCATGTACAGTAAGAAAAAATTAAAAGGAATGTCATGACTGGACAATTAAAACTCTTAAAAACCACACTCATAAAATGACAACGATCACATCAAATTACACACTACAACACAGTATTCCCTGAAGTTTTAACTTTTCATACGCGGTGGGTGTGCCCCCTTCCCTTAACAATCCTACCCCTCTAACCATCCACAATAGGTTGTTAAGAAATTGTTCCACTATTGTACTCTTTGCTGTGATGGTGATTTAAGGACCACTTAACTGCCCACAGTTTGATAAAGTTCTTTATAACCTGGGCCTGGTTCTCAAAGCACAATAATTGTAACCCAGGTTTATACGATTCCTTTTGAACTTGAAAACCAGTATTAATCCACAGGAAGATTTACGTGAAGTATCAATTTTGCTTATCCCATTTTGCTTTTTCTGCATATGCCTTCTGACAAAAGCAATCAAAATTATCACAGTTAATGTTTGAAGACCAAACTTAGACTAGCCCCTGACAAACTTTAACGATATAGTGTTTGATCCATTGTAAAATATTCCAGTCTTTTCCTTTGCAGCAACCAGGCTAATTTTTGCTACAATCAAACAGATATGGATTGGTTAAGAATGAGCTGTGTTTTGTAGATCCATTACCAAAACCCTTTGGCGTGATTTGCATGTAAACTCAGCTTCAGATAGCCTTTCCACACAATTATTTTACAGATGAAGTGAAAACACTCATACAGCACATAATGTACAAATTCTTCATACACATTGATTTTGAATCATATGCATTTCTATGAAACTCCCCAAACCCAACATTTTGCCCTAAGTGATAAAAAGTTAGTAAGTTAGTGTTAAAGTTGGGTTAGGGGAGGGATAAATGGGGAGTTTCCCAGAAACACACAATGATCCTTGGAAAAGTTCACGGTGAAATGCAACTTATTATTAGCAAATTTGGATCTCTTTTCTCATTCACGAGGCAGAGAAAATACTGAAATCTTGTTCATGCAGCTATCCCTCCCAGGGTGATGCATAGATGTTTTACAACTCAGAGACTACATTAACTTAATAAAATACTTCATTAGTCTGATAGAAATAACTTACAAGTTAATTGTTTGGTGCAAAGTGTGTACACTGATGAAGGCATTACATACGTGTACTTAGTAAGTTAGAAAAAGTTGTTGGGCGGTGGTTGAAGTCTTGTTTCCTGTGTGTCACCCGCGCTTGAGTCATCATCACCAACCCCTCTTGGATTTCTTGCATCCTGCACAAGTTTTTCCATCAGAAATCTCTTATCCCTACCCTCCTGGAGTAACAGATAAGAAATTTGTATTCAATATTTTGCTAGCAATGTTTGGAAACTCTGTAAGACTGCATCCAGTTTAGATTCTAACAGTTAACTGCAATCAAAAAAGAAAATCACCACCCCATACAAAGGATTGCATAATTAGTTAATTATTTCCTAATTTATTACATCAAGTACTTATTTAGGTCACAAGGTTCACGTTATCACCATAAACGGTAGGTGTTTTTGTTTTTTGTTTTTTATACCCGTTCACAATTGCTGGATAGTCAATTTGCTGGTCTAGCCCTGATGCCTTTTATAATGGAAAATTTTAACTTTACATATACTATTGGCTTAACTGTTTGGGATGTTCAACCTCAGAGTTGGACGTGACCGATTTTGCTTTCATGTTGTTTGTTCCAAGCAAACTACTGATCCAATATGGGTGTATAAATGGGTCAGATTTAAACAAACTAAGCAGTTGCTTCTTAATTTCAAATAGATATCAGTGATATTTCCCATCTGTGAATGGAATATCCCACAGGCTGCCCACAGGCTGGAAGTAGCACAGACAGTCTGGACTGCCTGTGCTACTAAAGGACAAATTAGGGCAAACGCTCGAAACATCTACTCAGCTTTCTATTTCTTTACGGTGGCCAATTTACCTTGTCAACTCAGTTGAGCATTAAATCCAAAGTTTTGTGTTTCACTCTTCCCCACCAACTTTGAACACTGAACCCCTTGTTTGTTAGTCCCTAAAGGTAGTACATGACTGTATTAACATACCAGCACTAGCTGATCCTTAAGCATTTCTATCATGTGCAAATGAGACTTTGTCATGGACCTGAAGTAGTACAGCATCAAACTGTGAAATCAAAACAAGGAAAAAGGTACATAAGTCACAGAGTATTAAGAACAGATTGAGTATTGCATTTCAACAAGTGTTCTGCGTTAACTTGGGAACAAAATGTCACCTGAAAATCCTCATTAATACCGTATTCTTTATACTGCCCAATCTTAATAAGCACAGATACTTAATTAGAAAGTTGATAGATAAGCTTATTCAAACAACAGAATTGTTCTCTGATTGTGATAACTTTGCCTGCCATTTAAAGCAAACTATTGTACTGAAAATTTTGTTTTGCAGAATCAGGCAACATGATCTAGCCTTGCAAGAATATGTTTTGTAGCAGTGATATTCACAAACAACCAGATGGCAGGATTGACTGCTGAGCTGTTTTGCTAGCAAATAGAGACCTGGAGAATTGTCAGACTTTCAACACACTACCATATCAAGTGAGGTGTGTGCCTGTGTGTGTGTGTGTGTGTGTGTGTGTATGTGTGCGTGCGCGCGCTAAGGGGAGGGGCTGCAGGCAAACTTACCAGATAACCATCAGGACAGGGAAAATAAATGCAGCTGTACTTATGTAGTTTATGATCTCTTGAATCCACGCTGGCCATGAATCTATCTCACCACTAAGAACACCAAAGATCCTTGCAGCACTGTCACAGTTCACATTGCTGGAAAACAATTAGACTCCAATTGAGGATGTACAGGTGTAATTCAGGCTTCCCACAATACAAACATCACATAGACTGTGACCCGCTATTATAGAAACAATTAACACAGTATGTAAGAAATTAGGGGGCGGGGGTGAGTGAGATTACCAGAAACCCCGTAGATGGAGGGATTGGAGATCCTGGTTAGAAGGACAAGAACCTAAAGTATTGAAGCACAAATGACTAAATGTAATGGATAAAATTAATAATCTTATGGTAACACACGTTGTCATTCAATTTTATCCTTGGTTCAATTTTTATTTCACTTTGTTTTTAACTCATTATCATACATTACCATACACAAAAACAAAGGAAAATTAACCAAGGATAAAATTGAACCACAACACACATACCTGAAAGGTCCCTGGCATGATGGCCTCACCCTGAAAGGTACAAACAAAGGAGTATAAAATTAATTATACAATCTGCAGAGGGCACAAAAATTATATACTAATGATAAAAAGCAGAGAGGTGAAAGTTGTTATGGAAAATCTTGCAATAGTACTTGCCACTTTTTCAGAGCCCTACTAACAGGAGAATCTAAATTCCCTTTGTATTATCAACAGATGATCAAAAATCTGGGTCATGAGAATAAAGCGAATGATCACCCAACTTCAACAGCAGTATCAACAACTATCTGGGGGGTGGGGGGGTGAGTGAGTGAATTTATCCAAATCTGCAGTGCCTCTTCCATACAAACAACATGAAGAAACATAAATCTGGGTGTCCACTCTATCCTACTGACAACAGTGAAGCTCAGACTAACAAAAAAAGCCCCAGGGGCATTACATGTATATCCCGCTGTTGTTCTCCCTCCCTTCAGGGTGCAACATATATAACGGTCACTCAAGATACAAGCCCAGCCCATGTGTAGTGGGAGTTTGCAACTGACATCTGTTTGGCCGAGCAAAAACTGGGAGTCTGCGGCAAGTGACCACGGAAAAAAAGAACACGAAAAGAAAAATGGGTAGTACTAGACCCCGTCCTGACAGCAGGGTAAAAACTACTGCTTATGACCTTTTGGCCTTGAAGCCTTGACTTGAGGCCTAAAATTGCCAAGTTAATTGAAATAGCAGAATAAGAATTAGGTTATTTAAACAACTTACCTTGTGATTCCCCATCCAACGGCAACAAGACACATGAGGAATGAGATTAGCAGTAAAACTGTGAACAGGTAATTGGAACGTGTCCCTTGATAAACCTTCTGCGAAGGCTCATTGTTGTACATCAATGCAACCTAAGTATAAGAAAAGAAGAGAGGCAAATTTGTCCTATGTAAGTATATGGCTCATAGAGAATGATGCTTAGTGCTAAAGTGTTTGCAAAAGCATTAATTTACATAGAGGGGTGTATGGGGGAAGATCACTTTTCACTGAGAATAAAACATTCATCTGATGTCCAATCTAGTTAATCACTTTTCACAACAAGTAGAAACACACAATTCTCACTTAACCATAATATTATCATGGCAAATAACAGCACATGGCTGCTTAGTGAATCACGTTTCACTAGGACAAATATCGCTATTCACGGCTCACAAAAATACCGTACACGCATGGTAATACCAAACTAGCATATAGTACAACGCTAAATATTGGCATGCTCCCATTGGTTGAAATCGATCATGTGATGCAATAGTGTCTCTCGTCAGTGGGCGCCTATCAGTGCATAGTGCCCATTTTTGGCAATTTTCCCTCAAAATTTAGCATTGTACAATAAAAACAAAGAGTCCTTTTGTCTCAGGCCTTATGGGTGAAAGGTTCTCTCAGACATTTGATGTTCAAACTTCATAAATTATAGGCCCTCGAACTACGTTCTTGGACTACTATTTGTTGTGAAGTCAACATAAAATTTCATTGGGCAACCTATCACGCGATAGTGCCTTTGACAGAAGAGCTCTATTGTCTAAATAGGAATCACAGGTGGCAGTGTGATTGACAGACTGCGGCATGGTGGTGGTTGCATCGGAATTGAATTCCTTGGCTATATGCTTACCTCCACGGACAAAATGGTCCACCTCATTCTTACTAATTAACAAGCTTATGTTCAATTAATTTGTGATGAAATACATGTGATAAGACTATTAACTGTAGCACTAATGTTCTGAACACATTTAACACCTAAACAAAGAGTTTAAAAGTTGAAATCATTGAGAAAAATATTCAGGGGATCAGCTTAAGTTAACTCTGAAATAATTGTACAGTACCCTGGTCAACATACCTTCTCAACATAAAACAAAATAAAAAGCTTAACAACACCCATCGCTGGCATGAGAGGGCTAAAAAACGTTCCAATCCTGTAACACAGAACAATCAAATTAACATGTAAAGCATAACTTGCCTGAGTGGATAATTGTAGATTGAAGCAACTGAAACCCCAGACACATGAACATTATACTAACTTTTAGCTGAGAGTGTGTTGATCCACAGGCCAAGATTGTGTACAATGTTGCAGTTTTAAGTAACAGTTTTAAGTTGCAGTTTATAGTAACACTAAACTAAAGCAGGTAATTATTCCTTGGCATGACACTTTGAATGAAGATGCAACATACTTTCTGTTTCAATGATCCCAAGATCAATTAACATGCATGCCAACTGAAGATTTGTCCATACAAGTTTAGCTAAGGAAGAGGCCTGCTGAGGGACAGCCCAAGTCAGAAGTGGACCTCCACATTGGGAGGTTGGGCACAGATCCCTACACCTGACCACCCTCTAAAAAATATCTCCACTACAGAAGCCCTCACACAATGACAACCACATTCCATACTCCACAACAGGGATGATTTGGGCCTCAAATTAAGCAAAAATTATATGGTATGTCCAGGCAATACAGTAAAGGATACAATCCAGCGTGAAAATCAGGCTTTGATTTACATGTTCAATTTGCTAACCACTAGATATTAAAATGCATCTTCACCAACCTGTTTTGACATTGAATAATAAAAAATAACACAAAATAACAAACTCACCAAATCAAACATTCACCATATACAAGAGTCAGAACATGTTTGGGGATATCAAATTCTGGAAGGCCAAATGGCAATTTCTTGAAACATTCCGTGTGCTTGTACAATAGTCTGTCATGGAAAGAGCCAAAACATGAGGTCAGGAGCACCTTGAACTTAAAATGTCGACCGACCAACCAGCTGGCCGGTCGGTCGGTCGGTCAGTGAGTCGGTCAGTCAGTCAGTTGTTTTTCTGTGTGTCCTTTCAACACTGGATGTAGCCTTCAGCCATGTTAAGCCACACATCTCTGTTCATGGCACATTTGTGCCACACTACTTCATTGTAGCTGTCAATATCATCCCTTAACCTCTTCAATAGTCACCGTCTTGATCTCAAGTCAAGTCAAGTCAAGTCAACTTTATTTAGGCAGGGTAGCCCTATCAGCCATTGGCTGGTATCAAAAGGGGCCCTGTGTAAATTATGACTACATGATAAAAATTTAAAAATTAAAAATTACTTTAAAATTATCTCTTGCCGACTGACTGACCGATATAGTTGAGTTTCAACAACAAAACATGTACATGTGCTTGATCTATTGATTCCAGATTAAATGGATAAAAAATCTAAATTTCAAGCACTAAAATTGTTTCCATGTTTTTACACATGCAGATATTATTATGTGATCATTAATTTGTTGACAAGAAAATGACCCAAACTTGGTAAGAGTGAGCTTGAAATTAATTAATTTGCTGTTCCCAGTCTCCCTCTCCCTGGTAATCAGATAATTTTGGCAATAATTACTCACTTCCATAATGTAGTAACCACAAGTGCCACGATGATTTGCAAAAAGAAGTCAATCCATATCAACATGTACATTTGTGAAGCAATCTGGTTCTCCCAGTTCTAATAGAAAGAATGAGAAAGTATGGAAATCTCCATCAACAAGATTATTAATAATATACTGTAAGCAGAACAAACGTACTGCTAATAAGGCTGATTTCTCCAGCTGCCTTTAACATTTTGTTAAAACAAAAATTAAGATAACTGTCACAGGAAAAATGTGAGGACTAAAAGCCTTTAGAGAATTAGACCTTTTTCTCTAAATAAACTGGAATTTCTTCATCTGTAAATCTACCCAATTATTGTCGCTAGACAAGCTGCTACTTGTTTCATTTTTTTTTTGGCATGACTATGACTCGCAGAGGTCATGGGTTCGATTCCCGTTCAAGCCTGAATTTTTTCAGGTTTCTTCTTTTCAACCGCTTAGGTTGAAACACCTTCACTGCGATGATCTTCACATAATTCTAGATTCATACCTGTTGGCAGCAGGTCTCTGGGTCATCACTGCATCTGTTTTCCACTTCTGCATAGAGTGTTATCATCAACACTGCTATTGATGCCAGCCTTAACAACACAGTCCTGCATAAAAAAAATCAAAATTAAGTCCTTTATTTGCACTTTGGTGCTGAAGCAAGTTATTTTAATTAACTCTTTAAGCCCCAACAGTGACAAAAATGAAATTTCTCTTTCCATTGCCACTACTTGTTCAAACAATCAAGTGATGAGAAAATAAAGAAAGTGATCACCAAGGATAAGATGTCTTAATATTATTTTAGACAAATTCTCCTCACTAGTTCCATATTAAGAAGAGCATGGAGAACAGTAACTGTAAGGAGAATATGCATTTTTATATCAGGGTCAAAGGGTTAACACTCAGGCCAACAGTCCAACCAAGGAACAAGGTAATTAGTCTTGCTACTTGTACAATAGTGCAAGGAAGACAGCTGCACAACCAGGGCTTAACTCCCGATTCTGTAGTATGAGCCAACTACTACTACCCCCACCCCCCTCCCCCCCAATGAGTTGCTAGTCCATCACAGGGTTATCGTAATCTCTCAGCAATAATTATGTTAACTGGATGAGTAAGATACTCCCCACTAGATACTGCCTACTAGATGACATGCTAGTTCAGTAAAAGGGTTAGTATATACCCAAGAAATTTTCCCACAAATTCTGGCCACAGTGTCTGCAAGCTCACTGCCCTTGTCTCTGTGGCAGCATAAGTGGGGTCCCTTGATTCTAGATAATCAAGTTAATGACTAAAACCCTTTAGACAACACCTTATGTAATGTTTAATAGAGCTTCAGAATTTGTGAAACTCAATTTGTGCCTCTGGTATTTTTGTTAAGTTCTTGATTTTTACATTAGGAGATTGCTTATCACATGAAAGTCCAAATTGAAGGGGTGCCTGGAATAAAGCCCAAAGTGACTTCTGATGAATTGCTACATTCTCCTTCCAATTTGCCCTGTGTATGCTTGTAAATCAAAGGGAGAATTTCATATTTGATCAGGAGTCACTTAGGGCCATATTCCACGCACCCCTTCAATTGTCTCACAAGTTTGTGATAGTGCTGCCAAAGAGGAATAAATTGCAACAAAGAACATGAAAAGTATTGTACTGCAGAACAACTGAAACACACTTCAGCAAAATTGCGACTGGTACAAGCTGAGTATAGGGTTTCTTGTACATGTGTCTATAAAACATCACATCAGGTAAGAGCTAAAAAAAGATTGCAACTTACCTAAACATGTTGATATTCACTTCAAACCTTGGACTCCAGTCTTCAAAGTTCGACAAAGCATTAAATAAGACTGGCAGTACCAAGTTCAGAAAGGTGATGGTCAGCGAAGGAGCAAAGCTCAATAATGTCTGTAAAAAGCTGTTCATTTCTGCTGCTTGCTGCTGGAATTTCTAGAGAAGGAAACAAGATTCAAGCAATACAGCCAAAGCTCTCATAAGCAACCACCTCGGGAATTCAGAAAAGTGGTCACAACTAGTCAAGGCCTGGTCGCTTACGAGAATGGGCTCTATTAGCAACCACGTAATGAAACAATAGAGGATCGTTGCTTGTCACTAGTATGGTTACTAGTAGTACTATAGCTGAATATTTAAAAAATAGTTTACTTAATTATTGCCTATCATAAAATAGGTTCACAAATGTACATTCAAGTCCTGCATCCACACAGATTAAAAACTTCTCAGAATCTCTTATTCAGACAAGTGGTTGCTTGCAGAGTTCAAGTGACAGTTAAAACAGGGTTTCACAATGCTGGTTGTAACTATAGCTGGTTGCCTATGAGAGTGGTTGCAAGGAGAGCTATGACATTGTCATGATTGATACCAAATTAGGTCATATATTCTCATGAATTGGCCACGCTTAGGTGAACACAGTCACTGTGGTATTTGCTGCTTGCAAAACTTTGATCCCACAAACTCAAATATTCACAAATGCATTTGCAAAGTTTCAAGCCATAAAAAACAAATGAACTTACAGGGTCTGTAGAGACTTCAACAGTGATGATGATGGCGTAAACAGCTCCTCCCAACAGGATTGTCACAAACAAACTGATTATGGCCCTCAGAGTGTAAAGCCGACACTTCTTGCCAATTGTTCGAGTTTGCACTCTGAGCAGTCGCTCCTCTTCAGCTAATTCTGCCTAATGAAGACGACAGAACACTTCCAATTAGCGAATGGCTTGATGCCTGCCGTATGATAGCAGTATGTCTACTGTAATAGCCTTGCAATCATAACATCCTTAATTTCTTCCAGGGCCCAGTTGTTCAATAGCCTGTCAATGCTAGCCCACGTTTAAAATTTCTCTTGTTAAAAAAACTTTTCACAGCTTATTTTAAGTGGCCTTTTCAAAGCAGCCAAAGTCAAAAGATGAGGTAAAGAGGATTTACAGGAATCCTCATCGTTTGGCTGTAAGACTGAATTCAAAACTGATGCTAACCCTGGGTCACATTAATCGTGCTTTGAACAACTGGGCCCAGACCAATAAGCTTGGATTCCCTAACTTCCAAACTTCTATACTGTTTTGCAGAGGTTTTACTGGTACCCATTTGATAGATCTAGAGACCAAGTGAAGCAAAGTTAATTTGTCTATGTAAGGAAACTACTTCATTGCAGAGACAAAATTCTAATGACCAACATTCTCACTGCAAGCGCAATAAGCTACATGTAAGTACAAAACTTGCATGCCTTCACAGATTCCTCAAAACTAGTTAGTGATCTCCTGCCTTTCTGTTCCAAGAAGGTGAAAGTTGAAAATTAGCCTAAACTGTCTACAGGACCTTTCTGCTCTCCACTCTTTTGCTGTACTCCACTGTCACAGAAAAACCACTTACGTTATATTCTTTAACCTTTAAAGCGGGCTGATATGAAAATGCATATTCTCCTTACTGTTCTCCATACATTTCTTATGGAACTAGTAAGGGGAATTTGTTTAAATATCAAGACATTATCCTTGGTGATATCTTCCTTAATTTTCATCACTTGAATGCTTGAACAAGTAATCTTATGACAGATGTAAAGAGAAATTTCATTTTCTTCACTTTAAGGGCCCATTACAGTATCTCGTTGCTATGATGCGTGGTTACCATGCATGTGCAATTTTACTTCCGGTCGGCCGCAAATTTTTCGCGCGCTTTCTGGCCTCCCGGCGCCGGCCCGTCGCCGGTTCAAGTCGCCGACAACTGTTTTATTATTTCGTTGCGACAAACACAAAAGAAACTTTTTTGTTTACTTTTTTAATTGATTTTAATTTTCTGCTTTACGTTTACAACATGTGAGTCGTGCCTTTATTTCTTAAACTGGGTGTTTCAGTTGAAAAGGAGCTCAAAGCTATCCACGTACGCATGTAAACATAAAGCGCAGCGATGGCTGCAAGTCGGTGGGGAAATGCAGATCACGAAAAGCCGACATTCAAAGATTTTCAGTGTCAGGTCGGGATAGAAATGTCAATGATGCAGAGGCAAACCGAAGTAAGTATGTGCCATCATCCTGAACCCATAAAGAAATCCCTGCTGTCCGCGGCCGTGACTTCGACTGCTCCCAAACTACCTGACGTCGCTTGCGAGAAAACTGTGATCCATGTGCGAACCTGTGAACTGTCCTTACGAACCTGAGCAACTCCAGTGTTTAGACAGCTCTTCTGAACAAACGAAGCTCTCGAGGCCACGGACTTGTAGCCACTGTTGCAAGACATCGTGGAGCAACATACAGCAAGAAAGGAAGCTTGTAAATTGTCCTTGAAAGCAGCTCTACCGCACGAATTTCATGCCCACATTGATAGAGCTATTATTAAAGCACGCGATGGATAACCTGACAAATAATGGTGAGCTCGATACATCTGATGGGCAACGTCTGCTAACAACCTCAACCTCACTTGAGAAATAAGCAAAAAGTAATTTAAGCGATCTAAATGACTGTGACTGTGGAAAGGAGAAATACGAATTTTGTTCGGTAAAACAAAACACAGTTTAAGCGTTCGAGTTCGAGTGTAGTCGATGTGGACAAAAATTCAGCTTTAACAGTGATACCTCTGTCTTGAAAGCCACAACTAGTCCAAGGTCTGCAATACGTAATAATTTTATCGTTGCTGTTTCATTCCTTGTCAGTGGGCAGTATTTCAGAGTTTAAGCTTATCATAAAATTCTCTGAACTCTCGGTCTGGACGAAGTCAGTTCGACTCAGTGGATCCACATTGTTGAATGGCTTGCGCCGTTCGTAAAACAGATCGCCGACTGGAGCGTGAAAGAAGCGAGAACTGAAGCAATCCAACGGGAAAACCAATCATCATTACACATCCAGTTCGACGGCTTTTATCTGACTCGCGGCCATTATTCCAACAACAGCTGAGCTACCGTCCACGATGCCAAGAATGGGAAAATTATCGCCTTAGCTACCTAGCCATTTAACGCTTAGGCACCTGGCCATTGAAAAAACTAGCGTCACTTCCGGTGCCGCGAAAAATGTACTTTTCTCGTCGAGAAGTAAACGTAGCTGCTGCATTTTAAAAGAATTCGAAAAAACATCTTTTTTTTCTCGAAATTTAAGCATCCTTTTTGCGAAAAAACAGAAAACAAAAAAAATATACCCAAAAGAGTGGTCAAAGAAGCACATTTTTCATTCTTATTTGTTTATTTTTCTTCGTAAGCCAAAACGCATGCTTAAATTTCTTCAAGACGGCTTATGAAATAGTATGGTACAAGAAATTATGGACAAAAAGGTAAGTCTTAAATTAAAAACGCATTTTTCTGTTTCTGATCACGTGACATGGGGCTTGGTCCGATGACGTCATAAACTGAACCCCCGTACGAAAATTTACAGCCAGACACGGCAAGAATCCAGCCTGATTCTGGCCAGAAAGCCTTTTTCGCGGCGAGAATGGAACGGGACAAAGCGAGACACGAGATTTGTCTCGCTTTGCAACGAGAACGAGACATTTGTCTTGCTACTGTCCGAGCGGGAATTTGGCTAGATTTGAACGTGACAGGGCGAGACTGAACTTATCATCATTGAAAAGCTACGTAAAACTCAACGAGACATTTGTCGGGCTGTATTATGAGCGAGAATGCGGCCAGAATCAACGAGACAAAGATAAAGAGAAATTTGTTGATTATATATCTGGTCTGAGTGCTTCCCGTACGAAAATGTCTGGCTTGACAAAGTCTTATTCAAGCCAAACTCTAGCCTGAATTATTGAGAAACGCCAGAAAAGCCCAACATCTAATGTGTTTTGTTTACGAAGTCAAACCTTAAATTAATCAGGATTCATTATTTCATTATATCTTTCTCAATACAACATATAACAGACTGAACACGAGCCAAAACTCACCACGATTTAAGCTTAGATTTTGTAGTTATCCGACTGATCTGGAACGATTCAGTCTCACTGGTTTCATATTACGGTCCGTTTTTGTGCCAACGGCTATCCGTTATATGTGTGTTTTATTTTATGACAATGCACTGAAAAAATATTTTTCCAAGTAGAAGACTCTGAACAGTTTCGTCAGCGAATAAATATATATTATTTGCCGGCCGGGAGGTCCGTATTGAGAAAAACTGTGCCAGAGGTCTTGAGTATGGCCCGAGGCCGCAGGCCGAGGGCCGTGCTCAAGACCGAGGGCACAGTTTTTCTCAATACGGACCGACCAAGGCCGGCAAATAATATTTTTATTTTTTTCTTGTTGTTTTTCAAAAGTTAAACGTGTCTTGTTGTTTTCGGAAAGCAACGTTTTGCAAGCGCGCGTAAAATGAACCATGAAACGAAGCCGTTTGTGACACCAGAGCAGCAAAATACGCTTTTTTACTCTGTTAAAACTCAGAAATCACAGGAAGCAATATAACTAAAAGAAACCCCTTTATTTTCCCAAATTTCGATACATGTAGCTAACTCCTGCTCGATTTACTCAAATGTTTGTCGAAAGGGAAGAGGCGATTTACATTGTACAACCTTCGGTATTTTAACAAGAAATTTTGGAAAGAAAGTTTTTAACGACAATGTACAAAAAATTTCAGAATTCTAAGTTTCGGAGAACGTTTTAAAGATTTTAAAGGTTTTAAAAACCCATTACAAATTTTTTGTTATTGACGTTCCGTTGACCGCGGTCAAGATCGGAAAATTCCGCCCGCTCCCGGAACCAATCAGATTGCAGGATTTGGTTCATCTTGCCCGCTCACGCGCTGAGAAAAAAATAAAGCACCATTACTCCACATTTCGTGACAGGCATGCGTCGGATTTTATCGCAAAGTTCCCTTGGGACAGCTGAGGCGTAAATGTAATTGGCCAACTTTTGTGAAACAATTGTTTTCTTATTATCCTGCCCGATCGCATTACAAAATTGACGTGAAAACATTCTCGACCGTTGGTAATTTGACTTACAACGTAGAAAAGCGCGGACAGTTTTAGCGTGAAGTAATTATGCAGTTCAGTTGGGAAACGATTTTAATGTTTTGCTTTCCTGGAGCGAAGATCTGAAGCCGTTTTGTAAATGTCTGCTCTTTCGGATTGGCTCCAAAGGATAATGTTCGCCACGATAAATTTAGGTTCTTTGATCTGCTGCAAATTGCTGCAAATTGCTGCAAATTGAAGTCACTCTCGAATTGTATTTAAGTCGATTTTTCCACAAGGGAAAGAATATGGAAGAACTGACCACAAATACTGAGGTGAGCAAAGTGTCCTTGAAAATTATAATTATCAGTGGCACATGATTATCTACATTTTATACTGCCGAGTTCGACATTGATCATGAGAAATAATTGTAGTTTCCTTCGAGCTCCGTACCGTAAAAATATCAAGTCCAGGTTAACCTTTGCCTAGCTATAAAAAATGTTGTAGGTCTTACCTTTATTACAACGTGTGCTAGTTTAGCGTCTTACACCACTAATGCAATTTATCGTGTACAAAGGTTACAAAATAAACCTAACACATGTATTTTGAAATTGTTGTTCGTTGTACTAGTTATATATAGAGATACAGAGCTACTCGAACCATTAAAACCGCTGTTGTTGTCTCGCTCGCCAGCGGGATTTTTCCTACCGTGAATCGGGCCTGAATCTCGCCAGATTACCGCTCATAAAGGCGCTCCAATGTCGCGGCGGTACAAATGTCTCGTTCCATTCTCGTTCATTTTTCCCGCTCGTGTCAGCCTGATTTTCGCTGAGTTTTTTCTCGCTCAATTCCCTCTGTTTAGCGGGACATTTGTCTGGCTGGAATTTCGCTTGTGTCAGGCCATAAATTTTCGTACGGGCCATACTGAGCCCTCAATGAATGTTGTCCAAATTTGGTCCAATGAAAGCATACATGTGTTGAGTTACAGCAAACTCATTTTTCCCTAGCAACGGCCTAAAAAGATACTGTAATGGGCCCTTAATAACAATCCCAAAAACTATTAGAAATTTACTTGTAGACCGAAGTTAAGTGTCTACTGTTCTTACACTGCAGATGCATGAAATAATTGTCTGTATTCATTGTTTTCTAACTAATAAGCCTCCTTACGTACCCTTACAGTCTGTACAATATTCTGACTCTTAACTTTAGCAGTGTTTTCATCACTGATGCAGAAATCCCAGGATGCAAAGACTTTGTTGCAAAAGGATGATGTTGTTCCCCCGCTTTCAATGTAGCTTTCTTGAAAACTCTTTGCTAAACTAAAGAAAAAAAGAAAAAGGTGCTTTGAGATGGTAACTAATTCAGCACCTTAAATTAACACTTTACCTGCCACATTTTTAGTAAAGAACAAAACTCGTATTTTGCAAAGAATCCACTTTAACGTTAAAAAACAGACAACAGGTTTTGCTTTTGCTTTTGCTTGAATCATGAAAATACAACAACCTCATAAATTATAGAAAATAATAATATTAACAGATAAAAAGTGCACCACAGGAAAGTAATGTAACTACTTATCTCTAACGTTAAAACCAAGGTATCGCATTACCAACTGCTTTGTTAAGTGGAAGGATGGTGCCTGGGACGTACAGGACGTACACCCCAAAGGCTGGCAAATCACTGCAACCCAGCCATGAGCCCCCCATTTCAGGCACCTGTCATACTGAGAGGGTAGGAGTGGGTGGAGGGGAAAAGCTCCTTTGACAAACCGCTAAAAGACAAGCCAAAACACTCAAAGGAAGATCACCAAGCTACAATGCAAAGGTGACATTATCATTTATTTTAATGCAAAAAAAAATTCTTCGAAAGAAAGTACTGCTAAAGAACTTTGATTTGACTGGTAACATTCAAGAATTTCATTTCACACCCACTTACTTTCGAACCATGAGAAGAAGGCTGACAAAGAAATAGCCTCCGCCGACCAACAGGTAAGCTAATGGAAGGTCATATTCCACGTCATCGTCTGATGTTAAGTGGGTGTCAGGGTATCCAGCATAAAACATAAGAGTGCTATTAATCCAGCCCTGAAATTTCAAAACAAAATTTTAACCCTTTTACCAGTACGCGTCGGTTTTCCAGCAAAGTGAAAAAGGGTCCATAACACTATGCACCGGAAAACTGGCAAAAAAAAACATGCCGGAAAAATTGTCCCCCGAACAAGGCGGATTTGTCTAGAGGGGGGAAGAACTACAACTGGGTTAGCACATGTTTGGGAGTCAAAATGGTCGCCAGTTTGATGAGGTAAATGGAGAAGAAAGTGTGCACAAACAAAAAATAAAACTTTACAAGCAGTTTTTTGGCCATTATGAACAACAACCACAGAGAACACAGAGAAGAATTTTGGCATTTTTTTTCCGTTTTGAGAGGAAATACGTATGCTGAAGAACTAGCCAAAGTTTAAAGATGATTGACAAACATTTAGGACAAAACATTTGCTTTTCTGCACGTTTGATGCTATGAGACATTCACTTCACATCGTGGTATTAGAGTTGTAACACATTCGTACATCTTTTTGCCTGTATTTTGAATGAAATGAAGTTTAGTTTTTAGACACAATTGTTCTTCATGAAATTCACTACAACGTTTGTTTTTTTGGCAAAAATTAGTTGTCTAACATTTGCGCTAGCTTCACTTCAAAATCATCTTCTGCCATTTTGTGTACAAAAACACCATTTCAGAAACAGTCGGTGTCCTGGGCACTTTTTGTTCAAAATAGCTAGCAAATAGCAGGCGGTGGAGGGTTAAAATGATTATTCCAGATTATTCCAGAACTACCATGACAGACGTTTCCTCCATTCGTTCCAAACTTAAAAAATTAACACTGATTTCTCACATAAGACTGTGAACCATTCTGACTGTTGAATTTGTGAACAAAAAACAGTGTTAAAAGTTATTATCAATTTCATACCTTGAAGTAATTTTACAGGCACTGTGTTTTTTGTAGTTAGCATATTTTTTTTTTAAGCACAGCACCAATAAATGTAACCAAGGCATATCAATACTGACCTGGCCAGTTATGAAGTCTATGATCTGATCTGCTGTGGATCTTGAACTTCTAGAAATTGCTTGCATCTGGTCAAAGTTGCACGAATTTGTATTTGCCTGAGTGGTGACATTGGTCTCGATGATTATTGCAGGCAATGACACTAATCCAAATTCCAAGATAAAGATCACTATGTTCAGAAAGAGTAACCATTTGAGGAAAACAAAGAATGACAATACTCCATTTCCAAAGCGACCTGCAAAATGAACATCCAGTGAAACGACAGATTACAGGTGTAATAATTTTCAGCATTACTGGAACATATACCCGAGTATGATATTTCCATAAATCAAGGACATAATTAAGCTTTGAAATAGCCAGTTTCACAATGAAAATAGACTGTTATACAGTGTACAAACTAAAATTTAAGGGCTGGTTCTTTAAACACAGTTTAGACCAGGTTTAACAAAACAGCAGTCTAAATAAATTTCAATCCAGATGGCATACCCAAAAAAAAAAGCCTTCTTTACCACAACTAATGACAAGCAGGCATGTAGTACAGACTAGGAGAACATTAAAATTTTATTTCCTATAAATAACCCACCCTTAAACCTTGTTTAAATAATTGGCCCTAAGACTCCCATTCCTGTTGCCTTTTGGTCATTTTCAAATTCTGAGTAGCCAGTCATCTTCCCTGTAGTTGCTGGTCATAACAGCCCTGGCTTCTGATAACAATATCCTAGGCTTTTTAGGCCAAATCTAGCTATCCATTAGTACTAGCAAATCTAGTCTTTTCAGTCTATAAGCTATTATGTCTTTTTTTTTTTCAGTTTTTACAATGGGATTGCATTCAACTTCTACCACACAGTACCATGCAAATATGACTTGACGGCCTCTTTCAAGTCTTAATCCTCGACACAATTCTCGTCACTTGATTCGTGAGTATCGAGAATTGACAATTACTGAGCACTGAAACACGGAAAACTTTTCCTGGGTTAGTGGATTGTGCCAGTTTCCTGTTTTTCCAAATTTCTACATGCATTTCTATCATGCTATCAAAATGCAAAAACAGTCTCTGCTCATCAGCTATTGCATTTACCTTCTACTTCTTTCAGGTGCCCTTTCCAAAGCTCAATATCACGAGTCCATTCTGATATTGACGATGTAGTCAACTTCCAGTACTTATAGGAAAAAAAAGAAATGGAAAAATACAATCTTAAAATATTTCAGACCAAACTTTTCTATAATAACATTGGATATTTTAACTCAACCTTTGCAACTGTGTCCTTAAATGATCATATCATTGATCTGACTAAAGCAAGATCCTGAACAAGAGTCTATTTTAATTTAGTCTGGGCTCAGACGTCTAAATTCGTAGGCTGAATTCACAGTTACTGTAATGTTCATCCCTGCAGATTAGTATTAAGGTATTTTGACTACTAACCATGGCAACTCGCAGCTTGAAGGCTTTCCATCTGGAGATACGTTTTTGGCTCTTGAAATTCTTCATTGATTTCCTGAAAAAAAAAGTACCAATCAATTAGAGCAGAAAAACTTTTCATTGTGTTGGTATGTGTAAGTCTTCAAACCAATTCTAAGTGGTCACTTACAGTGGTTGCACACAAGAGCTCAGACTACAGGAGGTCAAAATTCTCATTTCTTAGTTTAGCTAGTTTGAGAATTTTCTTTGAATCTTTAATCCACACACAAACTGACATTACGAAGGTTTGTGATGTGGTCAACTATGAGAGGTTTCACTATAGTCATTTGACTAAGAAAATTTTGGTATTTTCAAAAAGTGGTAACTGACAGAAGATGCTCACTCACAAGAGGAGGTCGTACAGGGTGGTTTGACTGTAGTAAAAGAAATTTCTGTCCAAACATACATGTATACTACCTCTACATGATTGTACAGGGAAAATATACATTACTTAACTGTGCAATGTTCATAAAGTATCTTCTTTAAAGCCTAGTATTACAACAAGCTTGCTGGCAGTAAATGGACTTTTTCCTCATCCAGGTTGAAATAGATCACTCACATATAAATAAGTTTGAATCAACAAGAGTTTATTGCCACAAAGCAGAGATGACTAAATTAAACAAGACTGACAATAAAACTTCAATGCCCAAACTCAAACTGAGATGTGGTGTGCAAGTACAAATGTGAGGCAGTGAAAGGATGAAAAAGCTAGTCTACAGTAGAACTGCAACTTAACAAACTCCCCAATAGAACGAACAATATTCTTCAGCCTGGTCAAAGTTACCATAAAATGTATGGAGCAAAAACCACATATTACGAACCTGGCATAACGAAATCCCTGACATGATGGGCCAAACCAAAACCCCAAGCTAAAAATCTACCCCGATATAGCAAACAAATGACATCATGCGACTGAAATTGAAGGCAAAACAAATAAACAAGGTGGAAATTCTTTCATCCTATTGTATTGGATTGCAAAATACTGTTAAGCTTCTGACAACAGCTCACCGTGTGCTTCCAGAGGGTACAATTAAATCCAATGCTCTTTAATTTGAGACAACTTAATTATTAACCAACCCCGATATAATGAAGATTTTCAAACCCCCAATGTAACGAACTCATTTTCCCAGTCTCTTACACTTCGTTAAATCAGGATTCCACTGTAAATAGAGGTAAACAGTGCTTTCAATAAGCAATGACGGTAGACAAAGAGCGTCTGCTATGTCATTCAGAGAAGTTGGCTACTTTTTTTCCGAAATTGAAGTAATTAAGAAAGATTATTTCAAATCCCTTGTTGATAGAGTCGGTTACTCTACTCAAACCAGCTGCCTACTTCAAATATTACTGAAACTCCTGGGTTAAGAAGACTATGCTAGGGTAACCTGCGATCAGGCCGAATTTCACTCTCATTTCTCCGACGAGAGGTTGCCTTTCTCCCTCAATGTTTCACAAAACAAAACAAAAATAGAACCTGATTGCAGGTTTATGATGGGGAGTCTTAGGGGACATGAAGTCGACTGCGAGCTACAGAACGTCACATTGAACAGCATTTTAAATCACCCATGTGACGGGATAGTAATTAATCTAACTGAATATCCATGTCCCTTTTCTTTCAACTGAAGCATGGATTAACAAAAACAATGTAAATAATCTCCATGAGTGAATAATAGGTGGCAATTAACTGCCGTACATGTACAGGTGTATAAAGTTTACCAAAGAAAACGGTATCAGATTTCCAAGGAATATTTTGATTATGCAGGTGTAAAAGATCGGTGTTTTTGCCCCCAAAATTTCTGTCAAGAATTTTAAGAATATTACAAATCCTAAAGGCAATATATTTAACAGAAATGTAAACGAAATCGCACTCCAAATCAATTTGTCACGCTTGCACGAGTCCTTGTATTTTGCTTAATTAAATACATGTATTAACCTTGGCTCTTGGCCTACCGGTTTTTCCCTCAGAAAAATTCTTGTTCTGGCTTCCGTTGTTGTGGATCGTAAATCTCAAGGTTCTTTTTAAGTACAATAAAAAAATGCCAATATAAAACTCAACCAAGAGCTAATAACATGTACAACGACTGACCCGCATTCAAGATTAAAATCTGCCATTTATCGACGACCTTGCACACAATAGTTCACAGGTTAATGAGAAATGTAGTAAACACACGCAAACTTAATATAGATTGGGATATGCGTTTGGTAGCCACAAACACAAATTTCATTTACCCTGCTTCCCAAAATGAAAAGACTTCATAATAAACACAAATCTCTGCGTGAAATTGGTGATCCTTTGTAATTATAATGTGCTACAGCAGTCGAAACACGCCATTCGATGAAGAAGATACATCAGGGTTCTCTATTTTACTCAACTACAATCAAACCAACAATGATACCCCCACCAAACCGCCTTTGAGGAGAGTAAGCTTATAGTATGCATTTACCGACTAATAAATGCCTCCAGTTACAAAACTTGAGCTTAAAACTGCAGAACTCACTTGTATCGTCGTTTCGCCGACATCGGTTGATTTAACTCCTTCGGATCGACCATATCTTCTCCTGTTTCATCGGCGAAATCCTCAATGTTTATTACCTCCACGTCGTGTCCTGACCTCATAGAACCTCGCCTAACTGAACTAGAGCCTCTTCGCCTCATACTTCCACTAGTCTTGTGGACAGACCTGTGAGCGCTTCGGCTAGGAAGCTGGCGAAACCCTCTGTTGATGTCCCTCTCGTCCGAACCATCGTATTCTCGATCTGCAAACATAACGTGCGATTATCTTTGGAAACAGAATCAAGTTGAGAGTTGAAAAGGTAGTAAAGAACATCACATGATCGTCTTTTAAGCCACTTGGGTCAGGAGAAAGGGAAAAAAATGAGAGAGAATAAGAGAAATGCAGCAAATGTGATGTATGTTGCTCACCCGAAGAGGACAAATTGTGCATTTCCAGAGAGTGAGACATGTTGGTATGAGGCCTTACGCGACTGTTCATACCCAAAAAACAAAACACTAAAGTGTGTGTTGGACTTGTAACATCTCTGAAACTTCGATGCTCTCGAAAATCATCGGCGAATATAAATAAAATTGCTCGGTCATAGATGTTATACTTCCTGAAACTCAAGTAGCCCTCCACAGATTGCGCTATTCAAAACCTTTGCTCGATAAAACGCGTCCTTTGATTGGTAAATTGATGTGAATTTTCAATGAGCAAATTTCATTGGCTTATGTAGTTGCTACGCAATCAGCCCCTCATGCATGGCGACCTATAAACAAACAGTTCCGCTTCACACCTCAATGCCTTTTAAGCTAAATTTTGCCTTTTCTTCCAAATTTAATATACTCAGTCAACGAGGTGAAAATCAAATTATTTCTCGAACGGGATTCACAGCCTTTTCTCGCGTGAAAAAGCATTCAAGGTCACAGTGGCGTGACAGTCGAGTCGAGTGATTTATACCGCTGGCTCTCTTATGTCATGCCTGTAAATTCGAGGGGGCGGTTTGTCGTCACCCAAAAATCAAAGCATCCAATATCGACAACAACACAAGAAAACAATGTTGTATCGCATTTTTCCGTTATTAGTGCAAGAAAACAATTTTAAGGTTTCAAGCAATGGAGTATTTTGTTATTTAATTAATTGCCATTGGTCGTGAAAATATTGACATTCCTTCAAAACATAGGCCTGCATAGCGTGCGTACGAAGATGGCGGGATGTACGCGACCACAGCTACACGTGTAGGTGACTTCTACCCCTACCCTTGGACTTACTAAAAGTCGCTTCCAATACTAATTTTGGCAGGTTAGTTTCTTCGCTGGAAAGTCTCAAGCGACTTTATCGATCGTTACTCGACTAAATATTGTGGTAGATCTACCCTGCCTTTAAATTTGAGTTGAATTGGCTAATTCTCTCGTGTGGAACGCCGGAAGCATAAGCAGTTTTACCATCAAGTCTAAAGCCTGTGCAACAACTCTGCCATTGAGTTTTGTTGTGGCGTGTGAGTAGGATCCGTTGTTTTGGGTTTTGTACGAGTATCTTAGCAAGTGGCGAGGCCACGAGTTACGATAACTTATTTTCTCTGTTAAAATATGTTTCGCTACTTCGTGTAAGGAAGCCAATATTTAGTCACTATTTTTTCACGGTCAAATCCGAACAGCGTAACGGCATAAGCAACAGCAGGGGATCTTACTGAATTGCTAATGGTAATTGTCATGTGGTTTATACGGCGCATTTTTCTTGTACATGCAATAGCAAAAGAGTGAGACCGGACGTCAGCATGTATAAAGGCGCACTTGGCGACCGCTAATAACCGTTAAGAACAACCGGAAGAAAGAATTATAAAGTAAGTAAGCGTCAGGGCTTAGCTACGAATGACACAACATGTTTGCTGTTTCCTGGAGTAAAGCCAGAAAAAATGAAAACTGAATCCAAACCAATCTCTGTCATAGTTTCTTGGATAAGGCACTTACACAAACCTTTACGCAAAATCCGACTCGTATACATTCGAACAAAGAAAACGGACTAAACGTGCTTGTCTAAAACAGCAGCATCTACCCGAGCCAGACTCACACTGGCAAGGCGACAGCTGAAAACAAAATCACTGAAAAAGTTGCAAGAAATTCAGTAAGCTGATTTTTCACACCATAATAAGGGCTTGGTGCTTCCAATGTGCGATGTTCAGCAGATGTCGGGAGGTCAATAGACCCGCTGGGCCCAGTTGATCAACCACGACTAAGCTAACCCAGGATCAGCGTCAACTTTTAATTCAGTCTCACAGCCAAGAAGATGAGGATTCCCGTGAATCATTTTTGTCCTCAGTACTTTTCGACTTGGGTTGCTTTCAAACTTCCACTGAAGATTAGTTCAACCACCTTGGTTAACTTTTAATACCGGTGTCCCAGCAGATTTGGACCCCCCCAAATCTGGACCCCCCGGTCCAAATTCGCTAGCGGATTTGGACCCCCCGGTCCAAATCCGCTAGCGAATATGGACCCCCGGGGGACCCAATCCGCTAGCGGATTTGGACCCCCTTCGCGGATTTGGACCCCCTATGTAATTGTAAAAATCCACGCTGTTATTCGCATATAAAGTACCGGAAATAATTTCACTTTTCAATCTTGGCGAAGTAACGTTTCGTTTGGGTTTCAAAATACTGCAAACCTATTCATAATAGAGGTAGAGTCAGACTTTAGATCAAGTAAATTGACCGTTCGTTTTAGGCACATAGCCAGACCTCTCAACGTTCCAGTTAAAGCACGCGCCGCGGTATTTCTTGCAGAAGATACGATTTTAAAATCTTGTTTTCTTTCATACGCGTTGTTATTACTTTTCCAGGATACTGAATTTAACATAGTTTGAATGGCGGTTTAACAAAGGAGGTTTTAAAGTAACACCTCTAGTTTGAACGGGCAGTTTAACAAAAGAGGTTTTAAAGTAACACCTCTTGGTTGAGAATCGCATTGTGCACCCTGCAAAAAAAGTTTGCTTGATTACACAACTTCACAGGATGTTTTTTTTCAGAAACTTTTCCAATCATGATATTTTGAGTTTGTATAAGTCATGAGGACACCAAGAAAAACATCAAGACTTTGCTGCAACAAAATTTAAAAATTCAAAATTCAGTTATCGCATGTTAACTAGGTCATCGATGTTACAAAAGGCCTCTAAATAAAGAGCAAATTTCAACAGTGCGTCTTTGAAGAAAAAATTAGATCAGTTAATTTCTCAAAAAGCGTGCTTACGTACACGCGCTAGATTTCTCTTGTTCATTTTAATGAAAAATAGCAGAGTCATGCTTAAGGGTTCTTAAGGTTCAGTAAACTGGAGTGCTACCACAAAGCCACAAAACTTTTAAAAGTGTCTGAAACACGCGCTGCGGTATTTCTTACAGACGGTGCGATTTTCAAATCTCTTTTTTTTCTTTTACTCCCGTTGTTAATATTTATTCTAAAAAAATTAATTTGAGGTGAGAAAAAGGTGAGAAGAAAAGCTAATTTTTAAAGTACGCTTGCTACTCCGTCCCTCCAATTACCGCGGCAAGCTGATGTCAAATACTATAAAAATTGTTTTTCTTAGCGCGGCTTTATAAACTCGCTTTAAGTCAGTTATGTTAGAAAATATTGTAAGATATCTTCAAGAAAGTTTAGTTTTTAAAATTTATCGATACAAACTAGCGTTGTAGGATCTCCTTTACCCTAAGTATTAAAGATTATTTGAAAAGAAAAACTGCTTCAATATTGCCTCTTTAACAGCTCCAAAAAACAATTTTACCAATTTTACTCAATAGAACGCTTGATTTCAGGGGGGTCCAAATCCGCGAGAGGGGGTCCATATCCGCTAGCAGATTTGGACCCCCCGGTCCAGATCCGCTAGCGGATCTGGACCGGGGGGTCCAAATCCGCGGGGGGGTCCAAATCCGCTGTGACACCGGGTTAGTGTTAAACGGCTTTCCGGCGAACAACCGGGCTCATATGGTGACTAGCAGCGACGACAGTTTCCCAGTTCTCTCCGACCAACAGATGAAGAGATTCAAGAGACAATCATGACTTGAGCCAATGGCTTAGAGTGGACAAGGCTTAGAATGCATCTGATTGGTGTTGCTTACCTGCCGATGGAGTAGTCGAGGCCAAATCATGCAATTCCAGATCAGACATGTCGGTTTTAGAGGGCGGTCGGGGATCGTATCCAATAATTAAGAACAGCGACTTAGACTCTTCAGTCAAAGTAGCGGTAAACTGAAATATAACTGCGCACTCATCGATCGCTTGAACTTCCTAAATCTCCAACTTTTGTTTACAGATTTTATGTAGAAGAGCATAAACTGTTGCTAAATTAAAAACAGGATTTGATTGGCGGCAGAAAAATAAAGTTTTAATCAGTGCATGTGATTGGCTAGATAAGGTTAAGGAAAAACAACTCACTTCGTTTCGACACAATACTTTTAATTGGAAGAGCACGAAAACATTTAATATTGCTTTAAGTACCAAATTTCATCTTTTATAAAACGATGCGCAAGAGACGTTATTTCTCGATAGAGCACGCTTCTTTTTGGCTTGAACTTGAATCAATTTAGGACAGAAATATTCCCGGATACCACTCCAGCATGACAGCCAAATGTTAAAATTTTACATATTTTAGTGTCCTTTCACTTGCAAAAATTTAAGTGCGTGGATTTTCGTCACTCAAAATCAATGCGGAACAACAGCAACATTCAATATCGACATAAATATTAAAAAAAAAAAATGTGTAAACTTGAGGTTTGCCTTCCAGGCAAACAGTGACCGTAAAAGCGACCGACCCTTTTAGTTTCAAAGATGATAACATTCATTAGCCCGTTAGGTGTGTATCAAAACAACTTGAGGTTTGTATCGAAACGACTTAAGTTGGTATCGAAACGACTTGCATCGAATCGACTTTGTATCGAGACATGAGAGGAAGGATAAAGCCTTAACTGTAAGTATCGTTTCACGCAGAGCTTTTTTCGGCTTTTCTTAGGAAAGTGTGAAAATCTGTTTAACTGTTGGAAATCAAGCTATCATCGCTTCTAATAAAGCCACGGTGAATATTGTAAAATGACACTATGCTCTGAATGAAAGACATAAAGTTCTGGTTTTCGTCGAAACGTGATTCCCTGAAATAAATAAAAGACTGAATTTTGTGACATTCCGCCACGAGTAAGTTGTACACAGTCTTTTACCTCTTCGCTAGCCGATGAAATTGTTTTCGAAGGCAAAGCTGTGTTCGATTTCGAATTTATCCTCGTTATTTATCCTCCGACTATTCTTGGAGGCTAGCAAAGCGTAAATCAAGGCGTATCAGAGGAAGTGATCTAATGTCTCTCAATAATTCACGCGGATTTCCGTCCATCCTGTTAGTAAACCTTTCGATCTTGCATACAGAGGGTAAAACTAAGCTCTCGAAGAATGGAAAGAAAAACATGAGGTTCTTTGTTATCCTGTCGCGATCAACAAAAAACAAGGAGCAGTGTCTCTGGCTTTTCTACACAGGTTATTCGAGCAAAAATATATATATATGTGTGCGAGTGTGCGAGCGATGAGACTATAATAATGTTTTTGATTTTGATTTGTAAAAACCGCCTGCCGCGAGAAAAGGTGCCTCGCTTTTGCATTGAGCCGAGCACAACGAGTGTGTAACTGTGCGCCCCAAAATGTATCATTGTACAATCTCTACAGGAATGATGCCCGGGGGGGTACTCCCATATACACGCTATATGGGTATGTGCCGCTGTGAAGGGTATGGTTTTCAAGCTGTTTAGTCTGGGATAGGGTACGGAAATCAGAGAGTTTTGGTCTAGAATAGGGTATCATTTTCAAGGAAACTAATCAGTTGGTTGGAGAATTTAGTCTAGATTAGGTTTCCCGGCAATTGACACTAAAAAGAAATCAATTTGGCAAATTTACCAGCAACTAGCAAAGAAAGCGTTAATAGAGATGGGTTTAATTTAATACCCAGGATAGTTTATCACTGAAAACACTGCTGGATATCCTAGACTGTCAACATTCAGGATTCAGACGGAAATCGGTGGGATAGGGTTACGGATTTTTGGTGTTTAGTCTAGTATAGGGTTGCAAAATGCACCTCAACTTGGTCTAGTTTAGGGTAGGGGTTTCAGAGTCCCAGCGGCACACCCCCGCCGAAAAATTTGCAGAGTACCCTCCCCCGGGGAATGATGGTCACAAGCTGCGTTTATTCCCTTCCAACTGATATAATTTTCTCACTATTTCGAAAAGTTCAGTTTTCAGTATCTTATTTTATTTATTTAATTTGCAATGTCTGCTATTTCTAGTTTCTCCGAAAGTTCTAAATATGTACAGAAACCCATCAACTGGTACGGGCGAAACTCGATTTGTGCTTGCTCAGTGTATGCCTATATAAATATTCTCGCGCGAGTTTTAAAAGACTCAGTCAATGCGTCTGCGATTCTTGTCACCTTCTTCAGTTGCAAGTTTGAACCGCATTCTTAGATTTTATGAAAAATGTTTCGCTTCCACAAATCATTTTTAAACTGAATTAGACTACGGGAAGTCTCTCTTTCCGCTCTGACAGGGACAGTCGAGGCCGAAACGAGCAAGCGAGCGAGCGACCGCGAAATCGCCTGCGGGGTTGAAACGTGACGCGCGTGTCGAGCCGCTAGTGTAGTGAGACTATCCCTGAGCGGAAAGAGAGACTGCTCGTAGTCTATAACTGAATTTCAACATATACTGCACGCAAGAGAGGATAAAGGGGTATCCTCTCTTGCTGCACGTGATGAACCCTCTTTGATGCATGTATATTCGTAACATAAGCCTTCAAATGTAGTTCTTTCCGATCCTGATATTGAGCAAGCAGGAAACATCTCCCAAGACTAAGGGAACTTTTATCACTGCTTTACTGACAAACGAAAAGCGCACGATGAAGACGAGCAGCCGTGAACCCAAGTGAACCCACCAGGTTTCAACTTCTTTTATTTACTTTGACACAGTTTTTCACTAGCGAGCTGTGGCATGGCGTTAAGGCAGGACAAATTTCAAAACAATCAGGTATCAGATACTAAAACCAAACCAATTACAAAATGCAGACAATCAAATGAGCCAATGAGAACTCGTAGCAAATACATGTGACCAGTACCAAGCGTGGAGAAAACAACGTTCAAGGGCGAAACAAAATTTGGCTGTCATTGCAGTATACGCAGTAAAGTCTACTTAACTGTCTTAGTAGGCTGCCAAATTGTTTGAAGACAGTTTCCTAATACATAGGGTTTTCAGCCATAGCCTTCTCGCTCTCCTCTCCGCCGGGTCATAGTTGCTGTTGTTCTGTTTTTCTTGTGTGTGTGTTTTTTTTTTGTTTTTACCAACTGCTCTTGGTGTAGCGACATTTATTTCTCGTGACAGCAGCAAACAAAAACTGGCAAAGATGTGTCATCTTGGCAGTCCCGCTAATAAAAGATGTGTCATCTTAAAAGCAGGAATGTTTGCCACCGTCACAAAGAAACAAATAGTCTTCGGCTGATTGAGTTTCAGCCAGGGTTTCAACTCTTCTCTTTTTTTTTTTTTTTTTTTCGCAAACTTCATTGCTATGAGAAGTGAGAAGACTATTTATGGCTCAGGTTGATCACGTATTTCGCTAAAAGTTGCTTTCCGACTAAACGGGTCGCTGCTTTGAACTTTTTAAATATTTCTATGTTCATTTTGCCAGTTCGAGACTTAGTTATGCAGGCCGCTCTCGTCCTTAACTCTACTCAAGAAATTATCTGATCACAAACGCTTTGTAATCATAGCTTTCGTTTCTTATTCACGGACGGGTCATTATTATCATATGTTTGTTTGTTTGTTTGTTTGTTTGTTTGTTTGTCGTCGTTGTTGCTTTTTTTGCTTTTTATCAACTGCTACATATTTCTTGTGACAACAGCAAACACAAACTGGCAAAAGATGTGACATATTGGCAACCCTGCTAGTGATAGACTGCGAGTAGTCTCTAATTTTGGCGATGGCAATTGTGGGGTGGGCGAAATACACACACACGCGCGCGCGAAATTTCGAGGCGAGGTGACGCGAAGGGAGCGCCGAAAATGAGATCTAATTTTCGGCGCTCCCTTCGCGTCGCGTCGCCTCGAAATTTCGCTCGCGCGCGTGTGTGTATTTCGCCCACCCCACAATCGCCATCGCCAAAATTAGAGACTACTCGCAGTCTATGCTAGCGAATGATGAGTCATCTTAAGAGCAGGGATGGTTGCTACCGTCACAAAAAAACAAATATTCTTCAACTGAGTTTCAACTCTTCCATATTTTTGCTTAAACGTTACTCCTGTGAGAGCTGAGAAGACTCGTAATGTTACTCAGAGGGATTAGCCTGTATTAACTAAATTATGGACTGGCAAAATGAACATCGCAGTAACTGAAATTTCAAATATCTTTCCATGAATCAGAGTTAGTAAGTGGCAAAAATACTGTCAACTTAGTGGAGAGTCCTTCTAACAGAAGAGGTGCCTCTTCCATCGTCTGACTTGTTTAATAGACCGAAAAAGCAAAGCCGATTTCAAACACTACTGATTTCTTCTGATTCTTTCCTTAACATCTTACTGCAAGCAGACCTTGTAAACAAATTAATGTGGATTAGCTAAAATTAATTTTAATAAATAAATTTGGTATCCAACTTGTCATACAATGCTGTTTTGCGTTTGTTCGGTCCACTCCCGCCGAAATTGTAGACATTATAGTGCTTTTATTGAGCACTGATCACTGATCGGGGGCGTTCCTGCCTTTACGCGAAATACGCAAATGCGTACCAGAATTTCTCGCCTTTAATATGATATTTTTCTATTTGACGGCTTATAATATAGAAGAGGAAATTAGAACTCAAGTGTAAGTAGATAAGGTAATGTTGTGCAATTTCAATATTGGCATTTTCTTCAACACACTTCATAGTACGGAGGAGTGCGCCCGGACGTATTATATTCTCTCTTCGTCTTGTACTTTCAAGTAAAACTGATATAAGTGCGTGCAATTGTATAACAGGAGATACAAACACTGCTGGAAAACGAAATTAGGTGTAGCCTATGTTATTATGCGAGAACGACAATACGATTGAAATAATAAATGTTTTTTTCTGACTGTAATCATAATCTGTAACTATGTTTGTCTCCCTTCGGCTAAGGGAAGGACCATTAGAAAAGTTATGGGGGGGGGGGAGCAAAGTACAAAAAAATTCATGCAACGGAAAATTGAGTAAAAAAATTCATACACAACGAGTAGCCCAGAAAAAAAGTTCCTGCATACGGAAAAAAAATATATTCCTACAAGGGACATGTTAACAAAAAAATTCGTGCAGCTCGAAAATTCTCCCCCCCCCCCCCACCTCAATAACTTCTCCAATGGTCCGTCCCTAAGTATCAAGCTGACTTTGTGCGTACTGCCAAAACATGTCTGGGAACGCCCCTACTGATCGAAGCCGATCCAAAATAGTGGCGAGAAAAACCAGGCATGTAATTCATGTAACTTCGCGTTTGTGATTAGCAATGATTTATAGCTCTAATGAGTCGACGAAATCTTAAATGCAACCAAGCCAGATCTGAGATAAATAACACATAACAACGCTGTTAAGTTCAGGGAATTACAGATCGAACACGTGGGGTCGTCTCTCATATACCAGACATGTGGCTTTGTTCAGTTCTTGTAGCCCTCTAATATTTTCCCATGCCGACAAGACTACTGAGCTAGCAGCTACAATTATACCGGTAATGAGTTTGCGCGGCTTACATTTAGATTCAACTTAACAGAGTCCACTACGCGAGACTTTTGTAAAGGACATCAGGGAAGATTTTTCTAATCTTGTTCACTGTAATCTAGTTTGAATTTATCCCATTGTTTGATATATATACAAAACGAAAACAAGATGTCGATTCCCAGACTTCAAGTGTAACGTCAATCTAATCACATCGCTTTTAGTCTTCGGAAACGATTGCACTGACGGTATTGGAAGGAAAATAACCACTGAAATCAGCGTTTAACAACCATTTGTGACATCGCATCGTTTCTCAAGAAAATGAAACCAGAAACTGCAAGAAAACACTTCATTGATCCTTTTCGTTACTGGCATCCGGTGACAAATTATTAATAATGTACAAAAGTCAACAGTAAAATACTAGTCGCATCCAACGAACAGAACAAGCGTCATTATTTTGCTTTTCGTCGCGTTTTTTTTAATTTTTTTTTTTATTTTTCGATTGCTTACACCTTGAGCGGTCTCACCTTGCCGCAGATAAATTTTATAAATGAGTTTTTGGTTCGAATTTCCTATTTCCTGTTTCCTGTTTCCTATTTCCTATTTCCTATTTCCTATTTCCTATTTCCTATTTTCTATTTCCTGTTTCCTGTTTCCTATTTCCTATTTCCTATTTCCTATTTCCTATTTCCTATTTCCTATTTCCTGTTCGAATTTCCTATTTCGAGTTTTTGGTTCGAATTTCCAAAATTGTCTAGTGATAACTTCTGAATGATGCTTAACACTCCTCTATGGGAAAATCAAGTCACGTTTTATTCTGACTTGATGACATGTATAAGTCTGTCCTTACGTCTCCGCGGATTTGGTTTACATTTGATACAGTGACATTTCGATCATGAAGCAGCAGATTAAGACGCGTTGCGGTAAGCCCATTAGATACGCTTGAAAAACCGCTCACAAATTCTTAGAAAAGTTTTCTAAGAATTTGTATGGGACAACAGGAGGTACTTACAGTTCGCGCTTTCTCCGTCCTGTCATGGACAGGATGACGGACAGGTACCGGAAGTCAAATGTATCCCTTTTGACGTATTTTGAGGCGATCACGTCAGTAATGGTAAGCCACACCGGACATCACAACAACCACCTTTGGCGAGAAGCAAAAACAAACCAACATATAAGTGGAAACATTGAACTTCCGGTCTGAACGTACGTGACCCAAGAACATGTGTGCCGAGGAAAAATGTAGACAAGTAGAGGACCGGAGAGAACTACTTCACAAGAAATTGTTTACCTTAACTTTTTGGTGGATTTTTACAATTTATAAGAGAACAAAAAAACTGACTGGACTGTAATAGTCGGAAATGTTATCATGTGCGCGATCGTCCTTTCAGGTTTAAAGTTTAAAATAATTTTTGAAAGACAAGAATTAAAGTATATCGCCTTGTCAAGAAATTTCCCGATCAAAGATTGCTGTTCAACGAACATATGTTTCAGAAGGTTACAATTTGGCGCAAGAGGAACCTGGAAACGAGTTTTATTGACTCCGCTCGCGCACTTTACGTAATAAGCTCTTATTGTGACGTCATGTTTTAACTTCAACAATCTTTGCAAAACTTGCTGCACATTTTAAAGAGAAGAAACAAGAGCTTTCATTTGTTTCAAGTGAAAGTTCCTCCTTCGAAGCATGAATCACAGTGTTATCTAAGTTCACTCCAAGGTCATATGTACAGCTAGTTCCTTCTGGTTTCGAATTTTTCAAGCAAATTGGCGAAGAAAAGGTAAGAAATAATCTAGTTTTGTTTTTTTTTTGTTTTTTTTTCACTTGCGAAAAACATTCCGCTGAGAATCTCATAAAGAATTTTCTTCTCAAAATCAAGTATTTGCTTTCTCAACAACAAAAACTTGTAGCCTGCATTTTATGGAAGCATACCGAATTATTTTTGCCGAATAAGAGGATTACATCTCTATCGTTAGTAAACTTGGCTACTGTTGTTTCTGTTTTGAAAATCCTAACAGTTTTTAGGTTGTCATGGTAATTATCACATGTGTTTTGTCCGCGTTCGTTACCGCGCCAGCCTCGTCCCCAGGCCTTTACGCGCTTATCAAATGACATGGTGACGTCACATTTGATATTCCGCCGAGGACGACTGGAAACGAGGCTGTGCTCGCGCGTCATGCATGTTGCTGAACACAGTTTCCACGCTCTACGGTTGTGTCTCTATGATTTCTACTGCTAACGTGAGTAAGCGCCAGCATAAAGCTTTGACAAAAACAACCATGGCACCAATGGGAAAACCACCCTAATAGTAGACAATGAAAATAACAGTGGCACAGTTTTTTTCATTGTCTATTATTAAGATGTTTTCCAGTGAAGGTTACGACTGATGACTAAGAAAAAAACATAGGCACGCATAGCGTGCGTGAGCTATTTTGTAGCTGTCAAGAAGAGGTACAGAAACGGTTGTTGAATGAACGTGCGTGTACCAAGGTACACTATTGGGATGTTGTTTATTTGAGTAGCGTTGAGCATTCGAAAAGTATTGGTTTTTAGACAGAGTTTACCTTATAAGTGGAACTGTGTCCGACATTGTGCAACCTCGTTCCCAGGGCTTTTTACAGAATGAGGGTGATCAAAGATCAATGTATGAGTTTGTGTTAGTGGTTTCGAATTCGTATACGTCATTGATCAATAGGTGGTACGCTAATGCGTACAAGTGTGGCTTCAACTTACGACAAAACAAGAAGAAAGTGAGATAAAATCTGTAAAATATCTGACAACAGTGTGAATATGGGACAAACAAAATAATTCAAAACAGTCCTTTCTGAAGCTCATTCTCAGATGTTTCTCGGAAGCTCAATGGATTGAAATTTAATTTTGTGGCTTTCAATTATAAAGATTATTTTTCCATGGACAATATTTTAGATCTAGTAGGAAGCGTAACTTGTCACAAAAATTAATTTAGTAATGTTTGAACCAGAAGAGAATAGCCGATCTTGAAAGTCACGTACGTCTTCTTCTTGCGTGACATCATGCTTGACGAACGTGGCAACTCCCGTATCCAGACAAATATATATATAAGCTCTGTTTTATTTTCCACATTATTTCACACGGACTTACATTTTGGAACACACGAGTAATAAGCGTGCCTTGTTAGAAAAGATCATGCCATTGTGTGACTTGTGCAACTCTTGCGTGACTAGTCACGCAGCAAACTGTCAAAAAAGCCAGAAACGTCGCACGTGCTGACATACCATGTGCCACTATTTTTTTCCGGATTCAAATTTTTGGGATTTTCGTGGTTTTTTCACGATCCGCTGCAAAAGTTCCCACTGTCGAAATTTGTATACAAACATCGCCTTTTACATGGGATGTAATATTATGTTGGTGCCCATTTATTTAAGCCGTCTCTTTCGTTCAAAAATAAAACGAAATTAGAAGCAAAACATTCAGAAATAAAATGATGAAATTGCAGTCGGTACATTACAAGTATTAAGCTGTTAAAAGCTTTAAAGAAAAAGATCGTCTGAAGGTACTCCATTGATTAACTGATTTAACCACAGGTAACCAAAGCGTAATATGAGAGTTTGTATGGAGCTGAAATTCGATCGAAAATAATCAGCGGTTTTCCGCCGAAAATACATTAAAATCGAAATAAAGTTTAAAAAATCTTATGCATGGTTCAATTTTACCTGTTACCATCCCCCCCCCGGGCAACCCCGGGGACAAGTCCAGCCCTTCGGGCCCGGGGATGGGGAATTGTTTGAAGCGGTCTTGTCCCGGGGGTAGGGGGGCGGGGCAAATCGAAAATAACTTTTTGTTGTTCTTGTAATTATATTTATAAAGCACGTCAGTTCTCAGCCCGGACTGCGTGGAGAAGACTACCTATTTCCAGGGAAATCTCTCGAATTTGTAGCAGACTGGTTAGAGAATAATCTCTCAAAATTAAAATCTGTGTTCGGCGGTTACGTTTGTTATAAATTGTTGAACGAATGTGCGTTTGATGCGTACTCGAATGAATGGCGGTCGTCACGAATAAAGAAATATTTCTTCAGTGTGTACATATTTATAATAAGGCGACTTAAATACACTCTATATAAAAACGGATGCACAGCTTTATATTAAACAGAGATCTCAGTCCAGTGTTCTTATAAAACAAGCTAAGAAAAACTCCTTTAAATGCTGCCATTAATTTGTTCACGGGCCTCTTGTGAGTATGCGCTATATTTAGAATAAAACACGTGGCGAAGAATTTCTTTACTCGCCTGCCGTATGTCAGTGTGGTTAGAGGTTTTTCTTGTTTTCTTTTTCAAATATAGTGTTCATTTTTTTATTATATTATGCATGTAGTGTCCTTCGTTCAATAAACTCTAGAAAAGCGTTTAAGTTCTTGTCAAAATGTCTGGTTTTGCTATTGTACGGAAATCAATATAGTTATTCATGTTTTGAACACAAAACAACGTATTTGTGGTCGATGAGGAGTCCCGGGGGTGGGGAATTGTCTCTTTCTGCGTGCCCGGGGGTGGGGAATAGACTGCCAAGTGAGAAAAAAATTGCAAATCCCCGGGGGTGTGCCCGGGGGGGGATGGTAACAGGTAGAATTGAACCATGCATTACCTGTTGTGTGTTTGCTGTGTTTTTATCGCTTTTCCGAGTTTCCAGAGGCCGTTTTGGGCGATTACAGCACACACGCAACAGGTAAGATTTTTTAAACTTTATTTCGATTTTAATGTATTTTCGGCGGAAAACCGCCGATTATTTTCGATCGAATTTCAGCTCCCTACAAACTCTCATATTACGCTTTGGTTACCTGTGATTTAACGTGTTATACATCTGCATGTTGTTCACCTGCATTCGATTGTTTATACTCAAAAAACGAGAATGTTATATTCCTAATAGAAGGCGGCTTCCAGAAAATCGCAAAAATTAATTCCAAGGAAGAATAAACAGTTTCCCCAATCGCAAAAATTAGTCCCGCAAAACACACAAAAAAATCGCCATTCGCAAAATTAAACTCCCGCAAAAATATTGGTGCCACACGGTAGTGGTCTCAGCTTCGCTGAAGCCACGCAAAAATCAGTGGTTGTGTTCAGCGAATAAATTTTGTTTTCATGAGCGTTTTGATGTGAAAGTAAGATGCAAAATTGGGTGAAAATAAAATTAAGGGATGTTTTTTTTTATGTAGAGAGGTGGTAATCGTTGGAATTTTAAATGAGCGAATTCGAGAATAATGGAGTGGTTCGCCTGTGTGGTAAACAACGTGAATTTTATCACATGGAGTACACGTGATCAAGTCAAGGCCAAATTTTGCTTTAATAGCTCCGGGGGTGGGGGTGGGGGGGATTTTATCGCACGGCCGGGCAGTCATGTGATAATGTTTGGTGCGGGTCGTTTCATGTGTAAAGAACGTGTTATGTTGATTGAGCGTGAGATCAGGTTACTGTTTAGTGTAAACAAGTGGTGTTTTGTCACGTACAAACAAGTGATGAGACAAAGTTCAATGGCGAGTCACGAGACTTACACGAGACTGTCAAAAGTTCGTTTTCGGCGCTTTTTATTGGCTTTCGTGGCAGCTAGAGTTGTGTAACAAAGGGAGAAACTTAAAAGGAAGCGGGTAATGAGTAAATTTATGCGTTTTTTTTTTAATCTGGAAAATGATAACCGATTTTTTTTGTCTGTAAAACTGTGAAACGAATCTTGCGTGGAGCTATTGCGTTTTTGTCTTCGTATTGGCGGTGATAATTGTTTTGATTTGATTTGATTGTCGTGCTGATCTTTCCGCTCAAACTTTGTACAAACCAATCCCGCTACCGCCACGCAGCCTAACCAGAAACCCATTTCTCTGGGAAGTCGCCTCTGGCTTTGCGCTTAGCTAGTCGCACGTAAGAGCAACGTTTATGCCACCCATACAATCTTTTTCCTTGCCGACCTTGTGCATTTGACGGACCTAGTGATCGAGTGGCATGGGCATTAATTTTAAAACCTACCAAATGGTGCGAACAATAATTCGTTTTAGTTCGAAATTCACGATTCTGCCCTTTTTATACCTTCAAACTACTTGCCATCTATTTACCATCATTTAAGATGAGACATCCCTGCACAGAAGTCACGTTATTTCTCACACTCTAAAGTTGAACCATATAACTCCAAACGTAAGTTATGTGCATGCGTACAAAGGATTTGTTCCAATTCTTATCTACCAAAACAAACGAAGCTGACAAATATTTCCTAGACCGAACATCATAAATATCAGATAACCCACGAATTATTTACTAGAACTCGCTTCCACTCACGTTTAAACCAGGTTTGTGCTGACGATTCGTTTTCTAAGGAAGTCTACCACAAGGAAGCCAGCCATTTCTCTTTGATATATAAATATCCAACGTCAAACAAATAAAACCCGGACACTTTCGTCGTGTCGCTTTAGTAGCGGAATTTTCCGTGCGTTTTCATCTGCATTTTTGTTCCGGCCCCGACAACTAGCCTTTCGGTAAAATTCGACATTCATCGGGAATGCCGACCATGGTCCACCCAAAAACCAACCAACCAAAGAGCCAACCTTCCCACAAACTTGAGGCTGCATGCCGACTATGAGGCTATTTTGTAGACAAAATAGCTCAATGAAGTAAACGATTCCTCCGTTCGCGCTAATTGTTTCTGCGCATCCTTACTGCGCACGCAATTCAAGTCTCCACCATTAACAGTAACATTTTTCAATTTAAGTTCCAAGGGCAAAACGTTTACAACAAAGCTACATAACCAGTTTGATAACAAAACTATTATTGCTTATTACATGGCATTAATCTTGAGCTACAATTTATCTGTTTACATATTGACCTATTTATACTTAATTGAAATTAGTATCCAAAGTACCTATAGTAACGAAAGAAACCGAACACACATGCATGTTTAAAATTTGTTTGAGGGAGCATTTCTTTCTGTGTTTAAGTGTCTAACGTCATGCCACGTCATGCATTGATTGCGCGCGCTGCAAAGACAGGCCCGGAGCAGGGGGAGAGGCAGGGGGATTTGAGCCCCCCCCCCCCAGAATTTTTAAAAATAGAAAACATTACAATTAATGTGGCAAGAAACAAATAATTAAAACAAAGTAACGTGCAACAATCAGTCTTGAATGCTGACGCTAAAAATACCTTCTATAATTTCAAAACAGGGATTGACATCTGTTGAGTTGACTCACTGGCCACCGGGCAAGTGGGCTTAAAAAATCTACTATTCCACCACACATTCAGTCGCCCAGGTTCCTTACCAATGTCTTTCTTCACCCATACTACCTTGACGCTGGCAGTATAGCTTAAGACTGTGAAGGACCTTTATACATTTTTAAAATAGCTAAGCGACTGCTGTGTATTTGCTGCAAGCTTTAAGCCCATTGTTGTAAGACAAGTCTAAGGAACAAAATTATATTTATCTCACCAATCGAGTGACAAACGTTACGTAAACGTATACGAGAGTTAGGTAAAACAGGTCCGAAATTCGTAGCTTAGCTATCGAAATGTTTGAATTTTTGCAAACCTTGTAACTTTAAGGATACCTTTTTACGTAAAACTGCTGTATAAATCCGGTGGATGTTGCCAACAACTTTGTAGGCAAAATAGCAAAGAGTAAGCAGCTTTTTGACAAATTTTCAACGAACGGTGTTCCCATAAGGGTGTCCTTTTTGACGAAATCGACACGAACTGTGGCATTGTGAACAGTGTTAGTATCTATCTGACCTCGCACCGATTATGTCCGAAAAAGTTTCTCTTATAGCGGTGCTGCGCTGTGGAATAGCCTTCCAACTGATACTACACTGTTTTTTTTATAAGAACCTTTGTTATAGGAACATTGAGGCTGAAATTGACCTAGATTATAAGAACATACTAAGAACGTACTCAAGCTGAGACTAAGAGACAAAGCAGTAAGTTAATTTAGTTCTGCTAAGCCAATTTGCTCGGCCCCTCCAGTTATTTCAGCCTTGCTACGGGCCTGAAAGAAATGTAGAGATAGATGGCGCTAGCGTAGCGTGGGCATAGGACGCAGTGCACGTTGGTACATTTACTATTGATCGCTACGATCGCTGAAGAGTGGTTTCCATATGATCGTAACGATCTCCGATGGGTCGCTAAGATCGCTGAGATAGAACTGGAGTCTATCTTGAGCAGCGATCGCTTACACAACGATCGCTTAGTGTCGATAGCTGGACTTTTTTCAGGGATTGCAGCGATTGTAGCGATCATATGGAAACCATCCGTGAAACAGACTTCAGTTCTATCTCAGCGATCGTAGCGACCCAATAGCGATCGTTGCGAACATGGAAACCACCCTCCAACAAACGTTGCGATCACAGCGAGGCTTGCGATGGTAAATATACCAGAATGCACTACGTCCTATATGCATTCCAATATGGCGGCAAACAGCGTGCCAAACTTTATGGAAGAGGTAAAACTGTATGACTGCTTTAGCTTATACAACAAACAAGTTTTCAAAAGATATGCAAGAATGAATACGCGAAGGTCAATTGCTGGGCGGCATGTCTGCCGAAGATGCCGACAAGAAGTTTAAAAATACAAGAACAGCGTACGGTGGTGTACGGTAGATGTTGTTAGAAAAAGGAAAACAATGCTATCTGGTTCTTGTATTGCCACAACAAGAAAACAACAAGCTTCGAGCATGAATTTGCGATTGACTGTAAACACGTTGAATTTGAGAAATGGCGCGAACGAGATGTTGTTTTATCCAGGTCCTCTCGGTTACTTTTAATTTTGTCAGCGATCCAAGCGATCCGTATGGAAACCGCTCGGAACAATCGCTCAACCTTTTTGGTAGCGATCATAGCGATGGCAGCGATCGTAGCGATAATATGGAAACCAGCCTTCAGTTGAACGTTGATTAAATTTTTTAAATAGTTATTTCTTTGTACGATTTTTTTCATTTTTGTGCCAAACAGAAGTTTTGCGACGTTTGTTCATCCGTTGCTAGGAGTTAATCCTTACCTGAAGTGCCAATATTTGCCAAGAGAATAAATAGTTTGAAGTTGCAATTCGCTGTGACCTACCTGGTTCGGGGGAAACCCGGTTGTTCAAATCTGCAGCCAAACCTTAAAACAAAACAAGCCTGTACGCACAACTTCAGTAATGCTGTCAAAACAGTGACGAAAGCAGCATTTCTTACTGTCCTTTGTGGCGAGGTTTTTATTGTACTTTGCAATACACAAACGAACAATAGTTGAAAGCATTGATTATTCATGGTACGTTCGTCTAGGGAACGAGAATTAGTAATTAGGCCTCCTGGAAAACTAGGATCAAGGATGGCAGATCAAAATACTTGCTTTGCAAGTGTCGACGAAGATTGTGGAAACCAGAGAAGAAAGCTTCCTTTTCCTTTAAGAAATAGAAATTGGAAATTGAACGCGTTTACAGTGTTTGGACGCAGAAATAATTGATCGGCTATGTTCGGACTTCTATCTCTAAGCAGGTACTCCTTCTATAAGGAATAAGATCGAAATTCAAATCTTACCAGATACGAGACTGTTACCTAGTGAGTTACGTTTCAGGTTTTGTCAAGGGTCAATCACTTTAAGTGTAACTGCTTCGTGTTTCCTGCCGAATTCAACATGCCGTTCCACTGGGTATTTTTTGTAGTAATTGCTTTTTAGTTGAATTGTTTTTAAAGAGAAAGTGTTGGACAAGATTAACGATCTATTGTTCATGGGCGTTCGAGAAGTGTTGGTTGAAATTTTAATTAACTCAAACCAAGGCTAGAAGCACGTCCTACTCGCCATTTATGGAAAAGGATAGAACCTTGAATAAATCGAGAATATCGACAAGAATTTAAAGTTGTCACTTCTAAAATTAACGTTTGTTTAGGGATTCTGTTCTGTAACAATCAGTGTATTCACTTTATGTTAAGGAAAGAAACCAGCTGGAAACCACAACGTTATTTCGATAAAAATGTTCCTTGTAATTTTTATAATGCTCTCTTGACGTTGTTTCAGCCAGATACTTTGGGAACGACGTCGTAAAACTGACGTGAAAAAGATTTCGACACTGTTTTAAAACCAATACGTGAAAAAGAAGCGGGAATGCAGGATCAGGACCCCCTTCCAGACCCTGCTTAAAAGGTTGACCAGTCATGCTAAGACCACTGAAGGAGGTCAGAAAATCATTAAGTTTTCGGATTGTGTTAAATAGATTCGCTTATGTAGAGCTGTAGTGTTTTTGCAAATGTGAAATGTTATCTTGTAAAGACCCGTCACACAAGTAGAAGCCCCACACAGAGGAGAATGGCCAGCTTTTCGAGCACGCACAGCCTGCCAATCCTCAACTTGGATATCCATAATCTGAAAAGTGACTAATAACAGCCAAAAACGAGACATTACATGATGCAAATCTTTCGAAATCAAATCTTTTGAACGTCGACTGACATGGCATTCGGCCTTGTGTCTTGTTTTGTACTCTAAAAGTACATCCTCGTTTAAAACACTTCTATTGTTGCTGTTTCTTTTAATTGTGGGGTGCGGCCCTACAATTACCTTACCTTACCTCACCTTACCTTACCTTACCTTACCTTACCTTACCTTACCTGCCCACTCCTTTTGTAGTTAGTGACGCGCTATCTGACGAATGACAATTACCGACGGGCATTTTCCTTTAATTGAATTATTCTCCACATGTTTACAATAGGAAAAGCGATTGCACCATATGTTTTGCAAAGAACAATCTGTACTCGCAAGAAACAGTTTCTTGATGTGTAATCTACTTTTCTTTCATTGCTTTTCTATTCTTATGCATAATACCATGGCCACATGTCTCCTAAGTGCTTCCTATGTGAGGACTTGCCAGTTTATTAAAATGAACGGAACATCAGTGTATCAGTGAAAAAGAAAAAAAAATCGTTTCTTTCAGAAAGAGGGTGAAAAGAAAACGTTTTGAAACAGTGAACTTCGTTTCGTTCGTGGCTTACTTAGAAAACAAGTAGAAATTCAATGGAAGTTATCAAACGGAAGAGTTGGACCCTTATGGGTGGTAGGCCAAAAAAGAAGGCTATGCAAATTGCTAGACAGTTACATTGTTGTGCTTTATTGATTTTTAAGATAATATTAATTGTCTACAAGTTTCTGATTTAAAGATGGTATTATTCTTTGAAATAAAACTGTTTCTTCCACCTTCCTTACACTGAATCCGAAGTTAATCAGTTTTGTCCACGTTTTGTTTAAATGAGAACAAAAGTAGCTACTTTATCGTTTTGACAATTCTTAGCGGGAAGGGTCAGTTGCACGAACCATGCTACCTTATTTTATGACGTGGGTTTTTAACGTTTACTCCTGCACTGCACGAAAACCGGTGAAGAGGTTCTTGAAACCTTGACGATAGTTTCCACTGAAAATGAAGCAGATGCAAGGATTGATGGCACCATTCGAAAAAGCCATTAAACGCGTAATAGACCAGTAATGGACAAGTCTACTGTTATTTGCAAAGAACATTTGTAATGAGAAGAAGCTAAAGGGCAACCAGCACAGTGCAAAGCCTAACACGATAGCAATAGCCATCTTTAGCACGTTTCTGTTCCTTCTTGCGCGCTGTTGCTCGGCGTTGACCGATTGCTCGCCTGGAATCTTTTGTGACTTGAGCTTAATAAGGATGACGGAATAAAGTATGATCAACAAGGCAAAAGTGATATAACGGAGTACAAAAAAGGTTATGAAAAAGAACTTTTCAATGGAGGAGGGCTCCTCAAAAGCGTTATTCCACTGCATCTCACAATACAGTTGTCCTATTTGGGCGAATAAATATGGCCAGCAAAAAGCCATCGAAAAGACCCATGTGACGAGAATGAAGAAGGGGCACAGTTTTGGGCTGATGAGTGGAGAACGAAGGGGAAATACGACAGCGACAAAGCGATCTCCCGCTATTAAAACCAGACTCTGAATAGATACTGCCGCGGAGACGTCTGCTAAGAAGGGCACTAGCTTGCACAGAGCCTGACCAAGAGGACCGCTGATAAGCCAGGAGCCAGCGTACAACTTGGTTAATTCAGACGGGAACAAGAATATTGGCGACAGCAAGTCGGACATGGCCATGTTAACGATAAAGAAGTTAATCGGTCTTCTCAACTTTTTCGTCTTGAAAACAACCATTGCAATGAATAAATTCCCGACCAGTGAAACAACAAAGATGAGGATGTAAGCAAACGTTTTCCCGATTTTTCCTCCTAGAGGATTCAGCGGAATGGAGTCTCTCGATCCATTCACCGATGTGTTCATGATTCGGGACTGTCTGATAGTTCTGACACCCCCTTAACAATTTAGTCTGTTTTTTCAACGAAAAGTGCTACTCCAAATATGCTTTTATAAATAGCAAACCAGACGGTTTTTGCTCCTAAAAAGGAGCAATAACCCTCTGGCTTGCAATTGAGTTTAAAATTAAGGAAAATACTTGATTGAGCCAATGTCGTCGTCACTCCGTTCTCAAACTGTTTGCCTTTTTAATTCTCATTATTACATCTTTCCTGAGCTTGATATTAATTAAAGTTCGAAAGCTTTTATCTTATGTTTAAGGAAGCCGATTGAAAGGTTACAATTTGGACAAAGCGACAGTTGGTGACACTTAAATTTTGCGAATTACGGGAACATATTTCATGTCATACACGTTTTAGCCTTGCCAGTCTTTCTGTGACCAGTTTGCGCCAAAACTAGCTTTACACGCATTTATTCTGTCAAGTGTTCTTTCCAACTTGCGATCCTCTGAAGATTTAGCATATTAGCCTTTGTGGGATTGTTTTTATCGGTTACGCCTTCGTTGATGCATAACTCTCTACTTTCGATTTTTCGCGGCACTGAAGAATAAACAGACTGAAATTAGCGGTAAAGATATCATTTTTAGAGTATTCTAATTTTCCTACTTTAAACGCTAAAACCGCCCAAGGAGTCCTAAAAAGATCATTAAGTTTGTAGGTTGTGTTAAATAGATTCGTCCACGTATAAAAAAGAATTGTTATGCAAATGTGTAAGGTTGTCTTGGAAAGGGCCGTTACACTAAGAGAAGCCCCACAAAAGAATTGAAATAATTTGAAATAGTTTTTTGAGCTCGCAGGGTTTAAGGCAACCCTCAATTTAAAATTCCATATTTAGAGATTCCAGTGCATCGAGGTTGCTGCTTTTCTCCTCCAAACAAGAAAAAAGTCATAATTGAAAATATTCTCTTTTTTTACCTCTCCTTTGAGAGAACAGAATTGTTTTCATTCAGGTGGATACACCTGATAGTCGCCATGCAATTTACTTTGAGCGTATTCGGCATAAACGAAAAATAAACTGTAAGAAATCAACGGAAGTTAGTTTTCAAAGAAAGTGACTACTGCCAGTGAGGTCTGTTTCAAAAGTTCCTGTCCCTATTTAAAGTCGGATAACTTTATATCGATCTCGATTTCTTTGTCTAGATATTCTGAAAAAAAAAAACTCTTAAAATATAGTTTTTTTTTAAGGCATCAAAGAACAATTTAATAATTCCCAGGCAATTAGAGCTAAACCTGTTTTTCACAGCGTCATAAGCGTGTCTACCAATTTTCGCTTTTCTCCTTAACTGGATAAAAGTGATAGAACAGGTGAAGAAACTATAGCGGACAGCTCAAAATTGGTCTGAAGACAAGGTTCACATTAAGGTGGCTAGATACCAACTTTCTTTGAACAGCAAATACAAAGATGCCTCAAACGAAACAGGAAATCGAGTTATACCTATTTGTCGGGTATAGATTGAAGTTTAAAAACGTGGGGTTTTTCGAGATCGATGTAGCCATAGCAACACGGTGACGTCATTGCTATTTCACTTTTCCTTAATTTGTAAGAACACCAGACATTCGTTTTTAGAGCTATTTATAGGACTTGTAGTTCATGTAATTTTCTTCAGTTGTACCTATTTTAAACATTTTTTATGACAGCGCTTTCGAAAAATTATTGATTGAAGTTTTTAAACATCAATCTGTACCCTACAAATAGGTATAACTCCGTTTCCTGTTTCGTTTGAGGTGTCTTTGTATTTCGTGTTCAAAGAGAGTAGGTATGGTTGGTGAAAACTGGGTCTAGCCACCTTAAAGCAGAAGCCAAAGCGAACTTTCGAATAGTAAAAAAAAAAAAAAAAAGAAAAAGAAAAAGAGCAGAGAAAGTTCAACAAATAAATTTACCCCGCCCCGCGACCCACACACCCACAACAACAACAAACTGATTTTCAAAGTCAGTAGAGATTGGGTTTAATAGACGTAACCATGTCAAGCTTAGGGGTAGTTTTCAATTTTTCGTTATATTTTAAGTTTGGCGTGAATTTCAAAGCAGTCAGGTTTCTTTCAGAACATTTTTTAATTCGGCCCACGATGAAATACCTCAGTTGATCATCATCCAAAAGCTCAAACTTGGTATTCTCTCTGTCACTTTTTACAAAACGTAATGGCATAAACGTAGAGGAAAGAAGTAACGACGTATGAAAAAAGGGCGGGCTTCAAGAAAAGTTGAAGGGTATTTTACTTTTTTCTAGAGTGAAACGGACGCTAGTTTACCAAAGAAGCCTGCACTAGATTCACTACTAATCACACCAGAGAATTGCATAGCTATACTTTATTGATTTTCTTTTACTCTGAATCTGAGTAGATCATTTGTAGTAAGTAAAGTTCATAAGCCGTAGAGGTTCCAAAAAGACAGAAACGGTATGTAAAGGCAGATTCCCAAACTATGGTGCAAAATCTGCGGTTCATCAACTTTCTTACTTATGTTTCTGTACAGACAGAGTCACAGAGGTCCAAAGAACGATTAAAAATCGCTCATCACATTATTTACATGTACGTGCACTAAACCAAATTGGAGGCATCTTCACATCTTTTTCAAGAAAGTATTTTCTATGGGTTTCCGATTTACACTACTTATTAATTATTTGTTTCTTCATTTACTTATTTTCTTGATTATTTATTTATTTATATTTTTAAATTCTATCTACTCAGTATTATATTGTAAATAGTTACGTGTATATATTTATGTATTTTTAATATTTTATAGTTTTAGTACAGAGGGCCACAAGTTTATTAGTATGTATATACTATTATGTGTTTTACCCTCTTTAAATAAAGGCTTTACTTACTTACTTACTTACAGATGCAAGATTCCTTGAAAATCAGATATTTACCTCATTTTTAAATACTGAATGTGAAGCTAAGCAGTTTTCTCAAACTGCTTATGAGAATAAAGATCACAAACAATATTAAGCGTGAATAGTCATCTCTTCCTGATGAGAGTTCCACAAGCCGCTCTCTGTGTAAGTATTTTAAATTTACTCCTGCTCTGAGTCAAAACACTTTAACAGTCTTCTTAAGACCCCGTCGATAATTACCATTGAAAATAAAACAGATGCAAGGATTAATGGCACAATTTGAAAAAGCCAAAATACGGGTGATAAACAAGTAATAGACGAGTCTACTGTTCCTTGCAATTAGAGCGCTCGTAATGTGATAATGCTGAAGGGCAACCAGCACAATGTAAACCCTAACACGATAGCAATTGCCATCTTTAACACTTTTCTGTTTCTTCTTTCGCGTTGTTAGTCAGCGTTGACTGATTACTCGCCTGGAATCTTCTGTGACTTGATCTTGGTAAAGGTTTTGCCGATTTTTACTGCCGTAGAATTCAGCGGAATGGAGTCGATCGATCCATTCGATGTTGTATTCATGTTCGCCGACTTTATGCTCGCTCTGTTTCTCTTCCTGCAATTTCATCTGGTTTTTTTTTTTAAGGAAGCGATGTTCTATTTATGCTTAACGGTATTGTTATGCAAACATGCTAAGTTATTTTCCGTGATCGGCACTATGCCTATAGAAGCCCCACTCAGAAACCGAGCAAGATGGAAATAGTTTCTTTCAAATCCTCCTTTTTTTCTGATAACCCAATCAATGGGTGTTATGTGTGAGAACGTTCTTATCAGAAGTGCTACGGGTTGTAAATAGCTTCAGTTGACGAAACTTTTCGCTAGTACCCGCTTTACACGCAGGTTTCTCATTATCTTTTGGAATCATTAACACTGTATGTTTTATAGGTTGACTCTTCTTTTATGTACAACTTCTAGTTTCAATCGCGTCACTAAGCTATTTTAGTATAAATCTACCAGCGTTCTATCATAAATGCTGCAATCTGATTGGCTACCCTACTCGCTATCTATTCCGTGATAGATAGTGAGTAGCGAAAAGGTGAGCGGCAGGCACAGTCTTATACTTGAAAATAACAGTGCAATGATGTAAAACTTTTCACTTTAGTGGAATATTAATCGAGATTTATACTAAAACAATTAGATTATTCGCTCTCGATTTCTATGCGTGATAGTTGATTCGGCCTTCGGCCTCATCAACTATCACGCGATAGAAATCTCGAGCTCATAATCTAATTGTTAAATAGAAAAGAAAACATCACTGCTGCTATTATATAAAAAAGAACAGCATTGGCGGAAAAGATGTCTTTCTTTTAAAGAAATTCTAGTTTTCCCGTACTTTTTAAAGCTGTTTAAAGCTGTCATAAATTTTGCAGCTTAGCGTAAATTGAATTTTTTCCTCGATAAACCTTATGGTTATGCAAGTATGCAAAGTTATCTTCCGTGATGGTCGCCATGCCCATATAAGCTACACAGAGAAACTCTGACTCTGATACTTACTTCTGTTGTCGGTTTTTGAGTCCACAGAGTTTAGTGTTCCTTAGTTCTGACTTTCTGGTTAAAGGTAAACCTGTGCCAAAATAACGAAAATCGTGATTCCTTTCGTTTGTTTATGCTAGCGGCTGGTTAAGGTGTTAGCAAGCGGAAGGAGTTAAAGTGTTAGCAGTCAGTTCCTACGTGTAAGATGTTAACAGGCCGGTTCCTCAATTTTGTCTAAAAAATGGAAAGTTCAGGAGATCGGCTCTTCTTTTCCATTTTTTTTCCTGCTGTAGGATTAAACGGCCTGTAGTAACTGAACCTGTCGGAAGAATAGCAAACTATCACAAACTCGGGAAATATCGAGGATGGAAAATCAGCAAATAAACGATTTGACAGTACAAACGTTTTGTGATGAAAGTGCTTCACTGGAAGCTTCCGGCGAAAAATTCGAGGACCTCATCTGCCTCATATTAAAGTGAAGAGAAAATGTCACGTACAAACTAAAGTGGCCTTCAGACGTCAAACTAATGTTGGCCAACTCGTGTTGGCAAACTCAAATTGGTGTGTGTGAACGACACAACAACATGTTGGCAAATTGTTGACGAGAATAGAGGCAAGTTCTATTTGTCGCCAACAGTTTGCCAACATGTTGTTTTGTCGTTCACACACACAAATTTTGAGTTTGCCGACACAAGTCGGCCAACATTAGTCTGACGTGTGAAGGCCGCTTAAGGAATATTATGGCATGTTTTATGGGTACATCATGACATTAAAGTTACCAAAACTGCGTAGGAGCAACAAGCAAGATACTGCTTGTAGAAAAACTGCAAGACTTTTTAAACGTAGGTAAAACATGTTTCAGATGAAACCTCATCCATCGTAAGTCGCTAAATGATCTGTTAAATGTAGCAAATAAACTTGTAAAGTGTGAATAAAAATCGCAATAAATGTTGCAACATGACAGTAATAATGTCAAAAGAATACAGAAGAAGGAAACAAACGATTAAAGTATGCTGAAATACTAGTGTGATATATAAGTGTATATAAATATGTTTCAATTGCATATTGAGTGTGGGTTGTTCCTAAAGTTTAGAATATGCATAGCTTCCTTGATCTTTAGTGGAAGCCGAGTCAAGGATCGTGAAACTTTCTTCCGAAGAAAGTCGACGACAATACTCCAAGCTCTCGAGACGTTTGAAAATATGAGAGTTTTAACCGAGAACAGATGTTCACGAATACGTGAAGCAAGTGTCTGTTGAACATGACAGGCGCTACAGCCTGCGGAATTTCCAAACTTCTCGAGAACGTACCACTCTGGGAATAGGATCCTTGATTCCAAATAATCTTCTAATCTTAACCCTATCCAGCCTGCCCCGGCTGACTTTGAACGTTTAACGAAACTTGTGATTTTTCCAAAATTTATCTGGGAACAAGTTGGTCTGACACATCTTTGTTCATAGAAAATGACGTTGCTGTAGCAGCAATTTTTTGACTGCCACTTTTCAGAAATTTGAATTTTTACTTTTTAAGTAAAAAATTTTAGCTTTATTGATGCAACTTTTGCATTTTAAATCACTTAAGTGTTCTTTTATTAATTATAAATATTTATTGGCGAATTTGGGTGGTTTTGGAAAAATCAAGAAATCCAAGATCGCAGATCCAAGATGGCGGCCGTTTGAAAGTCATGAGGCAATTTCCACGCAAAATATTCACATTTGGACGTAATACGTACCCTCGAAGATTCGTTGCCGTGGCTTTAATACTCTTAGAACTCAAAGAAAGCCCAGGCTGAATAGGGTTAAAAAGGGGTGAACGATCAGCTGAGCTTTAGCCTTCTTAGCAGTCACGAGGAAGGGGTAGGAGAGCGTTCTGCCCCCCCCCCCCCCTCAACCTATCCCCGTTTACGCCGTTTATCTAAAGCTAAGCTTTTGATTTAACGACTTCTCGACGCCAGAACCGAAGCCTCTATTAGGAATAATGAGCAATTATATTCATATACTTTTTCACCACTTTTCGACTTGGGTTGCTTTCAAACTTCCACTGAAGATTAGTTCAACCACCTTGGTTAACTTTTAATACCGGGTTAGTGTTAAACGGCTTTCCGGCGAACAACCGGGCTCATATGGTGACTAGCAGCGACGACTGTTTCCCAGTTCTCTCCGACCAACAGATGAATTCAAGAGACCATCGTGACTTGAGCCAATGGTTTAGAATGGACAAGGCTTAGAATGCATGTGATTGGTGTTGCTTACCTGCCGATGGAGTAGTCGAGGCCAAATCATGCAATTCCAGATCAGACATGTCGGTTTTAGAGGGCGGTCGGGGATCGTATCCAATAATTAAGAACAGCGACTTAGACTCTTCAGTCAAAGTAGCGGTAAACTGAAATATAATTGCGCACTCATCGATCGCTTGAACTTCCTAAATCTCCAACTTTTCTTTACAGATTTTATGTAGAAGAGCATAAACTGTTGCTAAATTAAAAGCAGGATTTGATTGGTGGCAGAAAAATAAAGTTTTAATCAGTGCATGTGATTGGCTAGATAAGTTTAACGAACAACAAGTCACTTCGTTTCGACACAATACTTTTTTAATTGGAAGAGCACGAAAACATTTAATATCACTTTAAGTACCAAATTCATCTTTTATAAAACGATGCGCAAGAGACGTTATTTCTGGATAGAACACGCTTCTTTTTGGCTTGAACTTATCAATTTAGGACAGAAATATTCCCGAGTATCACTCTAGCATGACAGCCAAATGGTAAAATTTTACATATTTTAGTGTCCTTTCACTTGCAAAAATTTAAGTGCGTGGATTTTCGTCACTCAGAATCAATGCGGAACAACAGCAACATTCAATATCGACATAAATATTTAAAAAAAACATGTGTAGACTTGAGGTTTGCCTTCCGAGGTAAAGTGGACAGTGACCGTAAAAGTGACCGACCCTTTTACTTTCAAAGATGATAACATTCATTAGCCCGTTAGGTGTGTATCAAAAGAACTCGAGGTTTGCATCGAAACGGCTTAAGTTGGTATCAAGACGACTTGAATCGAATCGACTTTGTATCGAGACGACGGGATGACGGACAGGTACCGGAAGTCAAATGTATCCCTTTTGACGTTTTTTGAGGCGATCACGTCAGTAATGGTAAGCCACACCGGATATCACAACAACCACCTTTGGCGAGAAGCAAAAACAAACCAACATAAGTGGAAACATTGAACTTCCGGTCTGAACGTACGTGACCCAAGAACATGTGTGCCGGGGAAAAATGTAGACAAGTAGAGGACCGGAGAGAATTACTTCACAAGAAATTGTTGTAAAATGTAAATTGATGATTATAGTGGTCAACGCGCTTAGCTATCCTTGGTACTGCCTTACGACAGACCAGCTATTTCACAGGCGTGCCACTCAAACAAATGAAAAAAATATTGTAAATGAAACATAACATGTTTTAAGAATCCCAACTGGCGGGAGGCAAACCAGTTGGCTATTTACAAGCGCAGCCGAAGGATTTATGACGCGGGACTGCCGTGAAACAAATCCATGAAGTGCTCAGAGTGGGATTCGAACCCAGGACCCACGGACTCGAAGTCCAACACCCTAACCACTCGGCCACCCTGCCTCCCAAAATTCTCATAAAGAATTTTCTTCTCAAAATCAAGTATTTGCTTTCTCAACAAGTGTTTCCCTTAACTTTTACTGAATTTTTACAATTTATAAGAGAACAAAAAAATTGACTGGACTGTAACAGTCGGAAATGTTATCATGTGCACGATCGTCCTTTCAGGTTTAAAGTTTAAAATAATTTTTGAAAGACAAGAATTATAGTATATCGCCTTGTCAAGAAAGTTCCCTATCAAAGATTGCTGTTCAACGAACACATGTTTCAGAAGGTTACAATTTGGCGCAAGAGGAACCTGGAAACGAGTTTCATTGACTCCGCTCGCGCACTTTACGTAAGAAGCTCTTATTGTGACGTCATGTTTTAACTTCAACAATCTTTGCAAAACTTGCGGCACATTTTAAAGAGAAGAAACAAGAGCTTTCATTTGTTTCAAGTGAAAGTATCTTCTTCGAAGCATGAATCACATTGTTATCTTAGTTCACTCCAAGGTCATATGTACAGCTAGTTCCTTCTGGTTTCGAATTTTTCAAGCAAATTGGCGAAAGAAAAGGTAAGAAATAATCTAGCATTTTAACGCTTTTTGGTTTTTTTTTTTCACTTGCGAAACTGAACATTCCGCTGAGAATCTCATAAAGAATTTTCTTCTCAAAATCAAGTATTTGCTTTCTCAACAACAAAAGTTGTAGCCTGCATTTTATTGAAGCCTACCGAATTATTTTTGCCGAATAAGAGGATTATATCTCTATCGTTAGTAAACTTGGCTACTGTTGTTTCTGTTTTGAAAATCCTAACAGGTTTTAGGTTGTCATGGTAATTATCACATGTGTTTTGCCCGCGTTCGTTACCGCGCCAGCCTTGTCCCCAGGCCTTTACGCGTTTATCACATGTCATGAGTGACGTCACATTTGATATTCCGCCGAGGCCGACTGGAAACGAGGCTGTGCTCGGGCCTCATGCATGTTGCTGAACACAGTTTCCACGCTCTACGGTTGTGTCTCTATGATTTCTACTGCTAACGTGAGTAAGCGCCAGCATAAAGCTTTGACAAAAACAACCATGGCACCAATGGGAAAACCACCCTAATAGTAGACAATGAAAATAACAGTGGCACAGTTTTTTTCATTGTCTATTATTAAGATGTTTTCCAGTGAAGGTTACGACTGATGACTAAGAAAAAATCAAGTAACCGATTCCTCCGTTCGCGCTAATTGTTTCTGCGCATCCTTACTGCGCACGCAATTCAAGTCTCCACCATTAACAGTAACATTTTTCAATTTAAGTTCCAAGGGCAAAACGTTTACAACAAAGCTACATAACCAGTCTGATAACAAAAATATTATTGCTTATTACATGGCATTAATCTTGAGCTAAAATTTATCTGTTTACATATTGACCTATTTATACTTAATTGAAATTAGTGTCCAAAGTATCTATAGTAACGAAAGAAACCGAACACACATGCATGTTTAAAATTTGTTTGAGGAAGCATTTTGATGGAGCATTTCTTTCTGTGTTTAAGTGTTTTACGTTATGCCACGTCATGAATTGATTGCGCGCGCTGCAAAGACAGGCCCAGAGCAGGGGGAGGGGCAGGGGGTTCGAGCCCCCGCCCCAGAATTTTTAAAAAAATAAAAAACATTACAATTAATGTGGCCAAAAATAAATAATTAAAACAAAGTAACGTGCAACAATCAGTCTTGAATGCTGACGCTAAAAGTGCCTTCTATAATTTCAAAACAGGGATTGACATCTGTTGAGCTGACTCACTGGCCACCGGGCACGTGGGCTTAAAAAATCTACTATTCCACCGCACATTCAGTCGCCCAGGTTCCTTACCAACGTCTTTCTTCACCCATATTACCTTGACCCTGGCAGTAAAGCTTAAGACTGTGAAGGACCTTTATACCTTTTTAAAATAGCTAAGCGACTGCTGTGTATTTGCTGCAAGTTTTAAGCCCATTGTTGTAAGACAAGTCTAAGGAACAAAATTATATTTATCTCACCAATCGAGTGACATCTGAAATTCTGAAATTCGTAGCTTAGCTATCGAAATGTTTGAATTTTTGCAAACCTTGTAACTTTAAGGATACCTTTTTACGTAAAACTGATGTATAAATCCGGTGGATGTTGCCAACAACTTTGTAGGCAAAATAGCAAAGAGGAAGCAGCTTTTTGACAAATTTTCAACGAACGGTGTTCCCATAAGGGTGTCCTTTTTGACGAAATCGACACGAACTGTGGCATTGTGAACAGTGTTAGTATCTATCTGACCTCGCACCGATTATGTCCGAAAAAGTTTCTCTTATAGCGGTGCTGCGCTGTGGAATAGCCATCCAACTGATATTACACTGTTTTTTTATAAGAACCTTTGTTATAGGAACATTCATTTTGAGGCTGAAATTGACCTAGATTATAAGAACATACTAAGAACGTACTCAAGCTGAGACTAAGAGACAAAGCAGTAAGTTAACTTAGTTCTGCATCCGTAGTAACAACATGAATTTCTATCGAATCACATTCTTTTTAATGAAGAGCTCAGGCTATATTTTCTCGTCATTCTCAACTGTGGAAGAGTAATAAAGTGAATTTCCTGAGATGAAAAAACAACAACAGCATGTATGTCAAAGGAATTTGACATGATACAGCGCACAATGTCACGTTTATGTCAGTTTCCTGGAATTCTATACCACTTAACTTAAGAACATGTTAAGAACGTCTTAGGCTCAAAACGAGAAAAAAAAATAAGAGCATTCAGTTTTCGGTTCAGCCTCAGCCGCAAAATTAGACGTTCTTATAAAATAAAAAGAGTGTAGAGTATCTAAAACATTAAATGGATTTAAGACGAAGGTAAGTAACTTCAGTTTTGAGTGAATTTACGACACGGCATTCCTGAAGAGCAGTACTTTTGTTTTCATTTATTTCTATTTGAATATGTAGTTAGTTTAGATAAGGCCTTTATGCTTTGTGATTACTTTTATAATTATTGTATTGTTTTTAATTCTTTAGTCATATTTGTAGTTAAATTTTGCTTTCCTACTGAGGAATCTACCGTGTATAAATTAAGTCATCTCTTCTATTCTATTCTATTCTATTCTATTCTATTCTATTCTATTCTATTCTATTCTATTCTATTCTATCAGAAGCCTATTACTACGTGATATGCTCCTGATTCTATTCTATGCCTTATGACCTATTTGTTAAGGTCTGTATTTTGACGGGGGAGGGGGGCGCTTTGACTAAGCCAATTTGCTCGGCCCCTCCAGTTATTTCAGCCTTGCTACGGGCCTGAAAGAAATGTAGAGATAGATAGCGCTAGCGTAGCGTGGGCATAGGACGCAGTGCACGCTGGTACATTTACTATTGATCGCTACGATCGCTGAAGAGTGGTTTCCATATGATCGTAACGATCTCCGATGGGTCGCTAAGATCGCTGAGATAGAACTGAAGTCTATCTTGAGCAGCGATCGCTTACGCAACGATCGCTTAGTGTCGATAGCTGGACTTTTTTCAGGGATTGCAGCGATTGTAGCGACCATATGGAAACCATCCGTGAAACAGACTTCAGTTCTATCTCAGCGATCGTAGCGACCCAGTAGCGATGGTTGCGAACATGGAAACCACCCTCCAACAAACGTTGCGATCACAGCGAGGCTTGCGATGGTAAATATACCAGAATGCACTACGTCCTATATGCATTCCAATATGGCGGCAAACAGCGTGGCAATCTTTATGGAAGAGGTAAAACTGTATGACTGCTTTAGCTTATACAACAAACAAGTTTTCAAAAGATATGCAAGAATGAATACGCGAAGGTCAATTGCTGGACAGCATTTGACGATAAGTTCGGCATGTCTGCCGAAGATGCCGACAAGAAGTTTAAAAATACAAGAACAGTGTACGGTGGTGTACGGTAGATGTTGTTAGAAAAGGGAAAACAATGCTATCTGGTTCTTGTATTGCCACAACAAGAAAACAACAAGCTTCGAGCACGAATTTGCAATTGACTGTAAACACGTTGAATTTGAGAAATAGGAGGAACGAGATGTTGTTTTATCCAGGTCCTCTCGGTTACTTTTAATTTTGTCAGCGATCCAAGCGATCCGTATGGAAACCGCTCGGAACAATCGCTCAACCTTTTTGGTAGCGATCATAGCGATGGCAGCGATCGTAGCGATAATATGGAAACCAGCCTTCAGTTGAACGTTGATTAAATTTTTTAAATAGTTATTTCTTGGTACGATTTTTGTCATTTTTGTGCCAAACAGAAGTTTTGCGACGTTTGTTCATCCGTTGCTAGGAGTTAATCCTTACCTTAAGTGCCAATATTTGCCAAGAGCCGGAATAAATAGTTTGAAGTTGCAATTCGCTGTGACCTACCTGGTTCGGGGGAAACCCGGTTGCTCATATCTGCAGCCAAACCTTAAAACGAAACTAGCCTGTACGCACAACTTCAGTAATGCTGTCAAAACAGTGACGAAAGCAACATTTCTTACTGTCCTTTGTGGCGAGGTTTTTATTGTACTTTGCAATACACAAACGAACAATAGTTGAAAGCATTGATTATTCATGGTACGTTCGTCTAGGGAACGAGAATTAGCAATTAAGCCTCATGGAAAACTAGGATCAAGGATGGCAGATCAAAATACTTGCTTTGCAAGTGTCGACGAAGATTGTGGAAACCAGAGAAGAAGGCTTCCTTTTCCTTTAAGAAATAGAAATTGGAAATTGAACGCGTTTACAGTGTTTGGACGCAGAAATAATTGATCGGCCATGTTCGGACTTCTATCTCTAAGCAGGTACTCCTTCTATAAGGAATAAGATCGAAATTCAAATCTTACCAGATACGCGAGTGTTACTTAGTGAGTTACGTTTCAGGTTTTGTCAAGGGTCAATCACTTTAAGCGTAATTGCTTCGTGTTTCCTGCTGAATTCAACATGCCGTTCCACTGGGTATTTTTTGTAGTAATTGCTTTTTAGTTGAATTGTTTTTAAAGAGAAAGTGTTGGACAAGATTAACGATCTATTGTTCATGGGGGTTCGAGAAGTGTTGGTTGAAATTTTAATTAACTCACACCAAGGCTAGAAGCACGTCCTACTCGCCATTTATGGAAAAGGATAGAACCTTGAATAAATCGAGAATATCGACAAGAATTTAAAGTTGTCACTTCTAAAATTAACGTTTGTTTAGGGAGGCTGTTCTGTAACAATCCGTGTATTCACTTTATGTTAAGGAAAGAAACCAGCTGGAAACCACAACGTTATATCGATAAGAATGTTCCTTGTAATTTTTATAATGCTCTCTTGACGTTGTTTCAGCCAGATACTTTGGGACTGAACGACGTCGTAAAACTGACGTGAAAAAGATTTCGACACTGTTTTAAAACCAATACGTGAAAAAGAAGCGGGAATGCGGGATCAGGAACCCCCTTCCAGACCCTGCTTAAAAGGTTGACCAGTCATGCTAAGACCACTGAAGGAGGTCAGAAAATCATTAAGTTTTCGGATTGTGTTAAATAGATTCGCTTATGTAGAGCTGTAGTGTTGTTTGCAAATGTGAAATGTTATCTTGTAAAGACCCGTCACACAAGTAGAAGCCCCACACAGAGGAGAATGGCCAGCTTTTCGAGCACGCACAGCCTGCCAATCCTCAACTTGGATATCCATAATCTGAAAAGTGACTAATAACAGCCAAAAACGAGACATTACATGATGCAAATCTTTCGAAATCAAATCTTTTGAACGTCGACTGACATGGCATTCGGCCTTGTGTCTTGTTTTGTGTCTTGTTTTGTACATCCTCATTTAAAACACTTCTATTGTTGCTGTTTCTTTTAATTGTGGGGTGCGGCCCACTCCTTTTGTAGTTAGTGACGCGCTATCTGACGAATGACAATTACCGACGGGCATTTTCCTTTAGTTGAATTATTCTCCACATGTTTACAATAGGAAAAGCGATTGCGCCATATGTTTTGCAAAGAACAATCTGTACTCGCAAGAAACAGTTTCTTGATGTGTAATCTACTTTTCTTTCATTGCTTTTCTATTCTTATGCATAATACCATGGCCACATGTCTCCTAATTGCTTCCTATGTCAGGGCTTGCCAGTTTATTAAATGAACGGAACATCAGGTGTATCAGCGAAAAAGAAAAAAAAATCGTTTCTTTCAGAAAGAGGGTGAAAAGAAAACGTTTTGAAACAGTGAAATTCGTTTCGTTCGTGGCTTACTTAGAAAACAAGTAGAAATTCAATGGAAGTTATCAAACGGAAGAGTTGGACCCTTATTGGTACGTTGGTAGGCCAAGAATGAGAAGGCTATGCAAATTGCTAGACAGTTACTTTGTTGTGCTTTATTGATTTTCAAGATAATATTAATTGTCTACAAGCTTCTGATTTAAAGATGGTATTATTCTTTGAAATAAACTGTTTCTTCCACCTTCCTTACACCGAATCCGAAGTTAACCAGTTTTGTCCACGTTTTGTTTAAATGAGAACAAAAGTAGCTACTTTATCGTTTTGACAATTCTTAGCGGGAAGGGTCAGTTGCACGAACCATGCTACCTTATTTTATGACGTGGGTTTTTAACGTTTACTCCTGCACTGCACGAAAACCGGTGAAGAGGTTCTTGAAACCTTGACGATAGTTTCCACTGAAAATGAAGCAGATGCAAGGATTGATGGCACCATTCGAAAAAGCCATAAAACGCGTAATAGACCAGTAATGGACAAGTCTACTGTCATTTGCAAAGAACATTTGTAATGAGAAGAAGCTAAAGGGCAACCAGCACAGTGCAAACCCTAACACGATAGCAATAGCCATCTTTAGCACGTTTCTGTTCCTTCTTGCGCGCTGTTGCTCGGCGTTGACCGATTGCTCGCCTGGAATCTTTTGTGACTTGAGCTTAATAAGGATGACGGAATAAAGTATGATCAACAAGGCAAAAGCGATATAACGGAGTACAAAAAAGGTTATGAAAAAGAACTTTTCAGTGGAGGAAGGCTCCTCAAAAGCGTTATTCCACTGCATCTCACAATACAGTTGTCCTATTTGGGCGAATAAATATGGCCAGCAAAAAGCCATCGAAAAGACCCATGTGACGAGAATGAAGAAGGGGCACAGTTTTGGGCTGATGAGTGGAGAACGAAGGGGAAATACGACAGCGACAAAGCGATCTCCCGCTATTAAAACCAGACTCTGAATAGATACTGCCGCGGAGACGTCTGCTAAGAAGGGCACTAGCTTGCACAGAGCCTGACCAAAAGGACCGCTGATAAGCCAGGAGCCAGCGTACAACTTGGTTAATTCAGACGGGAACAAGAATATTGGCGACAGCAAGTCGGACATGGCCATGTTAACGATAAAGAAGTTAATCGGTCTTCTCAACTTTTTCGTCTTGAAAACAACCATTGCAATGAATAAATTCCCGACCAGTGAAACAACAAAGATGAGGATGTAAGCAAACGTTTTCCCGATTTTTCCTCCTAGAGGATTCAGCGGAATGGAGTCTCTCGATCCATTCACCGATGTGTTCATGATTCTGGACTGTCTGATAGTTCTGACACCCCCTTAACAATTTAGTCTGTTTTTTCAACGAAAAGTGCTACTCCAAATATGCTTTTATAAATAGCAAACCAGACGGTTTTTGCTCCTTAAAAGGAGCAATAACCCTCTGGCTTGTAATTGAGTTTAAAATTAAGGAAAATACTTGATTGCGCCTGACGCAATTGATTGCCTTTAAAAAATCAGCCAATGTCGTGGTCACTCCGTTGTCAATCTGTTTGCCTTTTTAATTCTCATTATTACATCTTTCCTGAGCTTGATATTAATTAAAGTTCGAAAGCTTTTATCTTATGTTTAAGGAAGCCGATTGAAAGGTTACAATTTGGACAAAGCGACAGTTGGTGACACTTAAATTTTGCGAATTACGGGAACATATTTCATGTCATACACGTTTTAGCCTTGCCAGTCTTTCTGTGACCAGTTTGCGCCAAAACTAGTTTTACACGCATTTATTCTGTCAAGTGTTCTTTCCAACTTGCGATCCTCTGAAGATTTAGCATATTAGCCTTTGTGGGATTGTTTTTATCGGTTACGCCTTCGTTGATGCATAACTCTCTACTTTCGATTTTTCGCGACACTGAAGAATAAACAGACTGAAATTAGCGGTAAAGATATCATTTTTAGAGTATTCTAATTTTCCTACTTTAAACGCTAAAACCGCCCAAGGAGTCCTAAAAAGATCATTAAGCTTGTAGGTTGTGTTAAATAGACTCGTCCACGTATGAAAAAGAATTGTTATGCAAATGTGTAAGGTTGTCTTGGGAAGGGCCGTCACACTAAGAGAAGCCCCACAAAAGAATTGAAATAATTTGAAATAGTTTTTTGAGCTCGCAGGGTTTAAGGCAACCCTCAATTTAAAATTCCATATTTAGAGATTCCAGTGCATCGAGGTTGCTGCTTTTCTTCTCCAAACAAGAAAAAAGTCATAATTGAAAATATTCTCTTTTCTTACCTCTCCTTTGAGAGAACAGAATTGTTTTCATTCAGGTGGATACACCTGATAGTCGCCATGTAATTTACTTTGAGCTTATTCGGCATAAACAAAAAATAAACTGTAAAAAATCAACGGAAGTTAGTTTTTTTTTTAAAGAAAGTGACTACTGCCAGTGAGGTGTTTCAAAAGTTCCTGACCCTATTTAAAGTCGGATAACTTTATATCGATTTCGGTTTCTTTGTCTAGATATTCTGAAAAAATACCTCTTAAAACTGATATAGTTTTTTTAAGGCATCAAAGAATAATTTAATAATTCCCAGGCAGTTAGAGCTAAACCTGTTTTTCACAGCGTCATAAGTGCGTCTACCAATCTACACTTTTCTCCTTAACTGGATAAAAGTGATAGAACAGAGGTGAAGAAACTAGAGCGAGAAGCTCAAAATTGGTCTGAAGACGAGATTCACATTAAGGTGGCTAGATACCAACTTTCTTTGAACAGGAAATACAAAGATGCCTCAATCGAAACAGGAAATCGAGTTATACCTATTTGTAAGATATAGATTGAAGTTTAAAAAACGTGGTGCTTTTCGAGAACGACGTAGCCATAGCAACACGGTGACGTCATTGCTATTTCACTTTTCCTTAATTTGTTAGAACACCAGAAAATCGTTTTTAAAGCTATTTATAGGACTTGTAGTTCATGTCATTGTCTTCAGTTGTACCTATTTTAAACATTTTTTATGACAGCGTTTTCGAAAAATTATTGATTGAACTTTTTAAACTTCAATCTATACCCTACAAATAGATAGAACTCCATTTCCTGTTTCGTTTGAGGTATCTTTGTATTTCGTGTTCAAAGAGAGTAGGTATGGTTGGTGAAAACTGGGTCTAGCCACCTTAAAGCGTTGTCATTTGCAGAAGCCAAAGCGAACTTTCGGATAGTAAGATGAATTTTTTTGAGGAAAAATCAGAAAAAGAAAAAGAGCAGAGAAAGTTCAACAAATAAATTTACCCCGCCCCGCGACCCACACACCCACAACAACAAAAAAGTGATTTTCAAAGTCAGTAGAGATTGGGTTTAATAGACGTAACCATGTTAAGCTTAGGGGTAGTTTTCAATCTTTCGTTATATTTTAAGCTGGCGTGAATTTCAAAGCTGTCAGGTTTCTTTCAGAACATTTTTTAAGTCGGCCCACGATGAAATACCTCAGTTGATCATCATCCAAAAGCTCAAACTAGGTATTCTCTCGTTGAGTCCTCGCAAAAATGAGGCGGTACATGTTTGCATATCTGTCACTTTTTACAAAACGTAATGACATAAACGTAGAGGAAAGAAGCAACGACGTATGAAAAAAGGGCGGGCTTCAAGAAAAAGTTGAAGGGTATTTTACTTTTTCCTAGAGCGAAACGGACGCTAGTTTACCAAAGAAGCCTACACTAGATTCACTACTAATCACCAGAGAATTGAATAACTACACTTTATTGATTTTCTTCTACTCTGAATCTGAGTAGATCATTTATAGTAAGTAAAGTTCATAAGCAGTAGAGGTTCCAAACTGACAGAAACGGTATGTAAAGGCAGATTGCCAAACTATGGTGCAAAATCCGCGGTTCATCAACTTTCTTACTTATTTCTGTACAGACAGAGTCACAGAGGTCCAAAGAACGATTAAAAATCGCTCATCACATTATTTACACGTAGGGTACTGAACTGACGATATTGAAGGCAACTTCACATTTTTTGCAAGAAAGTATTTTCTATGGGTTTCCGATTTACAGATGTGAGATTCCTTGAAAATCACATATTTAATTCATTTTTTAATGCTGAATGTGAAGCTAAACAGTTTTCTCAAACTGCTTATGAGAATATAAAACACAAACTATATTAAGTGTGCATAGTCATCTTTTCCGGATGAGAGTTCCACGGGCCGCTCTCTGTGTAAGTATTTTAAATTTACTCCTGATCTGAGTCAAAACACTTTAACAGTCTCTTAAGACCCCGTCGATAATTACCATTGAAAACAAAACAGATGCAAGGATTAATGGCACAATTTGAAAAAGCCAAAATACGGGTAATAGACCAGTAATCGACGAGTCTACTGTCCCTTGCAAAGAGCCTTCGTAATGTGATAATGCTGAAGGGCAACCAGCACAATGTAAACCCTAACACGATAACAATTGCCATCTTTAACACTTTTCTGTTTCTTCTTTCGCGTCGTTGATCAGCGTTGACTGATTGCTCGCCGGGAATCTTCTGGGACTTGATCTTGGTGAAGATAATAGAGTAAAGTATGATCACCAAAGCGATAGGAATATGAAAAAATATAACAATTACTGCCAGAAAGTAATTTTCAGGGGAGGAGGACAGTCTAAAATCTTCATTCCACCGCATCTCACAGTAAAGTTTTTTTCGGAGATCAACAAGTTTGAGAGCGAATAAATATGGCGAGTAGACTGACATCGCGACGATCCACGTGACAAGAATGAAAAAGTGACACATCTTTGAGCTGATAAGTGGGTAACGGAGAGGAAATACCACAGCCCCAACTCGATCGACAGCTATCAGAACCAGGCTCTGAACAGATACAGAACTAGAAGCATCTGCTATGAAGGGATGGAGCTTACACAAGGCTTGGCCAAGGGGACCTCTGATAAGCCAAGAGTCAGCGTACAACTTGGTTAACTCAGAAGGGAACAAGAATATTGGATACAGTAAGTCGGACATGGCCATATTGACAATAAAAAGGTCGACTGGTTTTCTTAAGGTTTTCGTCTTGAACACAATCATCGCAATCAAGGAATTCCCGACTAGTGAAACAACAGAGATTAGAATGTAAGCAAAGGTTTTCCCGATTTTTTCTGCCGTAGAATTCAGCGGAATAGAGTCGCTCGATCCATTCGATGTTGTATTCATGTTTGCCGACTTTCTTTTCGCTCTCTTCCTCCTCCTGCAATTTCATCTGTTTTTTAAAGGAAGCGATGTTCTATTTATGCTCAACCGTATTGTTCTGCAAACATGCTGTTATTTTCCGTGATCGGGACCATGACTATAGAAGCCCTACTCAGAAACCACGCATGACGCAAAAAGTTTCTTTAAAAACAAACAATTAGCCTATGAAAATCCTCCTTTTTTCCTGATTAAAGCAATCAATGGGTGTTATGTCAGAAAGTTGTTTGAAATGCTACGGGTTGGAAATAGCTTCAGTGGATGAAACTTTTCGCTAGTACCCGCTTTGCACGCAGGTTTCTCATTATCTTTTGGAATATTAACACTGTATGTTATTCTGCACTTGGAGTGTTTTAAAGGTTGACTCGTCTTTCTTGCACACTTCTAGTTTCAATCGCGTCACTAAGCTATTAAAGAAAAAAAAACATCGCTACCGCTATTATATAAAAAAGAACAGCATTGGCGGGAAAGATGTCTTAATAAAGAAATTCTAGGTTTTTCGTACTTTTTAAAGCTGTTTAAAGCTGTCATAAATTTTGCAGCTTGACCTAAATTGAATCTTCTCCTAGATAAACCTTATGGTTATGCAAGTATGCAAAGTTATCTTCCGTGATGGTCGCCATGCCCATATAAGCTACACAGAGAAACTGACAGAAACTCTGACATCTGATACTTACCTATGTTGTCGGTTCTTTGAGTCCCCAGAGTTTTAGTGTTCCCTAGTTCAGGCTTTCCAGTTTAAGGTAAAAATAACGAAAATCGTGACTCCTGTTGTTTGCTTATGCTAACAACTGGTTAAGGTGTTAGCAAGCGGCAGAGGTTAAGGTGTTAACGTCAGTTCCTAAATTTTGTCTAAGAAATAGGAAGTTCAGGAGATTGGCTCTCCTTTTCGATTTTTTTTCTGCTGTAAGATTAAACGGTCTGTAGAAACTGAACCTATCGGAAGAATAGCAAACTATCACAAACTAGAGAATCATCATCAAGAAGGGAAAATCAGCAAATAAACGATTGGACGGTACAAACGTTTTGCAGTGATGAAAGTGCCTCCTCAAGGAATTATCATGAAATTTTTTATGGGTAAGTCGTGACATTAAAGTTAATAAAACTGCGTAGGAGCAACAAGCAAGATACTGCTTGTAGAAAAACCACAAGTCTTTTTAAACGTAGCAAAACATGTTTCAGATGAAACCTCGTCCATCGTAAGTCGCTAAATGACCTGTTATGTGTAGCAAATAAACTTGTAAAGTGTGAATAAAAATGGCAATAAATGTTGCAACATGACAGTAATAATGTGAAAAGAATGCAGAAGAAGAAAAGAAACTATTAAAATATAGATTCTAGTGTGGTCAGTGTAAATAAAGATGTTTCAATTGCACATTTAGTGAGGGTTGTTCCTAAAGTTTAGAAAATGCATGGTTTCCTTGATCTTTAGTGGAAGCCGAGTCAAGGATCGTGAAACTTTCCTCTGAAGAAAGTCGACGACAATATTCTGAGCTTTCGAGATGTTTGAAACTATGAGAGTTCTTAACCGAGAACAGATGTTCACGTGTCTGTTGCACATAACAGGCGCTACAGCCTGCGGAAAAAAATTTGCAAACAACTCGAGATCGTACCACTCTGGGAATAAGATCCTTGATTCCAAATAAACTTCTAATCTTAACACTATCCAGCCTGCCGGGGCTGACTTTGAACGTTTAACAAAACTTGTGATTTTTTAAAAATTTATCTGAGAACAAGTTGGTCTGACACATCTTTGTTCATAAAAAATGACGTTGCTGTAGTAGCAATATTTTGACTGCCACTTTTCAGAAATTTGATTTTTTACGTTTTTAGTAAAAAATTTTACCTTTTTTTTTTACCACACATTATAAATTACGTGATTACAATTACAAAAAGATACAAAAATGTAGAAAGTAATGGCGAGGAGGCCTAAAGGAAGCTATAAAGCTTATGTTAATTAGGCCTCCTCAATTACAATTTTTCAAAGATGGCATAAAAATTACGGCGACGGATACAAATTATTATCAGAAGGAAATTAAAGTAACAATCAGTATTAAGGAAGTTTACAAATGCTGAAGATTAAACAGTTTTTTCCAGATTTTTGTAAGAATATACTAATAATTATTACAAATAAATGCCTTGAGTGTTTTTTTAAAGGAGAAAGGGGAGGAAGAGTTGACGATGTCGGTGTTTAAGGGGTTATAAAATGTAGGTCCTTGATAAAAGACGGAAAATTGTTTGATTCGAGTACGACAGAAAGGCAAACGAAATTTATAAGAGTTTCTTGTATTATACGAATGAATTTGATTTTGTAAGGTAAATTTACAATGAAATTTTGAAGATAGAGTATGGTTTTGATAGGAGTACATGAATAAGCCTAGTTGTATTAAGTATATATCATGAAATTTTAAAATACCAAGATTTTTAAAGATTGGATCAGTACGTGCATCCCAAGGAGTTTTAGCTATAGTTCTGATCACTCGCTTCTGTAGAATCTCAAGACGAATAAGGTTAGTTCTATAAGTAGATGCCCAAACTAAGTTGCAATAAAAAAAAGGTATGGATAGACTAGAGAAAAATATAATGTTCGTAAAGTTTTAGTAGATAAATAGAAACTCGATTTGCGAATAATTCCTATGGATTTAGAAACCTTGTTGGCGACATGTGAGATTTCAGGCTCAGTTCCAATTTAAATTTTCATCCATGATTACTCCCAAGAAAACTGTTTCTTTTGCATGGTATATTTTTTGGCCATCAATTAAAAGATGAATATTTTGATTTGTACGCTTTTGGCAAAGTTTAACTACAATAAATTAAGTTTTTTTTTTTTACATTTAATGATAGCCTGTTAAATCTAAACCAAATTGACAACTTGTTTAGCTGAGCGTTCAGTATATCAGTCAAGCAGTCTTTATCCTTATGAGATAGAAAAACGTTTGTATCATTGGCAAATGAGATCAATTGTAATATTGTGGATGCGTTGATTGTATCGTTGATGTAGAGCAGAAAAAATAAAGGTCCTAGTATTGAACCTTGGGGAACGCCACATACGATATTGGCACGAGAAGCATAACCATTGTATTCTACAAATTGAAGTCTGTTGGAAAAATAGCTCTTAATCCATTTCAGAGCCAAGCCACGTATACCGTGGTATTCAAGTTTATCAAATAAGATGGAATGATTGACTGTATCAAAAGCTTTCGAGAGATCTAAAAAGACACCAACCGCTAATTCACCACGACCAATAGCAGATGAAATTTTTTCGTGCAAATTAATCAAGGCAAGCGTCGTAGAGTGGTTTTTTCTGAAGCCGAACTGGTTATCACAGAGGATATGTAAATTAGTTAAATAATCATACAAACGATCATAGATGATTCTCTCTAGAAATTTGGAAAAGCTTGGTAGAACCGAGACAGGGCTATAGTTGATGAATAGTGACTGGTCATCAGCTTTAAACAGTGGTACCACACGAGCTATTTTCATTTGATCTGGTACAACACCAGGAGCGATTGACAAATTCATAATGTGAGCTAGAGGTTCCGAAAAGATTCAAATGGATTCCTTAATTGTAGACATTGGAATATTATCGTATCCAGCGGCTTTCCCAGAAGCAAAAGTTAATGAAGTAACTTTTACATTTTTAGATTATTTAAGTGTTCTTTTATTAGTTTTAAATACTTATTGGAGAATTTGGGTGGTTTTGGAAAAATCAAGAAATCCAAGATCGAAGATCCAAGATGGCCGCCGTTTGAAAGTCATGACGTAATTTCCACGCAAAGGATTCACATTTAGACGTAATACGTACTCTCGAAGATTCGTTACCGTGGCTTTAATACTCTTGGAGCTCTAAGAAAGCCCAGGCTGAATAGGGTTAAGAAGGGGGGAACGATCAGCTGAGCTTTAGCCTTTTTAGCAATTGTAAACAGGGAAGGGGTAGGGGAGCGAGAAATATTCTCCAGCGTTCTCCCCCCCCCCCAACCCATCCCCGTTTACGCCGTTTATCTAAAGCTAAGCTTTTGATTTAACGACTTCTCGACGCCAGAACCGAAGCCTCTATTAGGAATAATGAGGAATTATATTCATATATCGAACTGAAGTAATGGAGAGGGGGGTTTTTGAGGAGTTCGAAATTGGCCATTTTTGCAGTTATGGGGTAGAAATTTCCCCCTTTTTTCATTATCTTTTGCTCGATGGGTGGAAGTGGGCGGGGAGGGTGTGGGAAATGAATTTTTTTAGTGAAACCTTGGAAGTGAAGTCAAAAAAGCAGTCCGTGTTATTCAGTTTGAACTGCAGCTGAGGCCTCTGTAAAATAACAAACAAATGCGGATTATCCCATGCTAAACAACGTTTTTCATTTGCAGGTTTTCAATACCATATTGCGAATCAAAAAAAGTTTACGAGCGACTAACCACAATATACGATACAGCACTGAATTTCTCTAAGCGACCATTCTCGCTTTAGGAGTGTTTTATCGGGTTATTTTTGTTCAATGATGTACAGCTTCCCAGTTTAATTTTGTCGTGTAGTAATACATAAAAATCGAACAGACTCGCAATGGCGAAAAAGTTGTCGTTTTTAAATTAAAATGTTCTGGTTTTCCCTTCTTTCAAGCTATTTACACGCTAAGACGGCGAAGACTGCAGATATTGTGCTACATAGATTCGCCCCATGTAAAACTGTATTATTGTGCGAACGTGTAAAGTTATCTTGGAAATGGCCGTTGCACCAAGTAGACTAAACAGGAAATGAAAATGATTATCAAATGGCCAGTTCTCTGTTCTCGCTGAGTTAGCTAATTCTCATTTTGGATACCCATGTTTACAGCTTTTAGTAAATTATCGGTACTTTAATTACTAACCCTCAATAAAACGAAATTCACAACTGAAAATAATAAACAGTTATTGGACGAGGTTGAGCAAAATATCCTGATTTGTTAGTGGCGAGCAGATCAATTATTTGCCGATGCCGAAGGCAGAGGCAAATAATTGATCTGCGAGACACTGGCAAATCACGATATTTTGCGAAATTGAGTTCAATAATTGTTTTATCATTCAACAAGACAATGTGTTTATGCATTTCACCAGCACGCTTGTTTCACAATTTTTTATTTCTACACCAAGTGTGCGCTTTCATTTCGTTCAAAGCTTTAACTGATTCTGCACAAAAAAATACAACATTAGTAAATTCCGCTTTCGCCAATAATTAATTGCTTTAAAACGAATACATCAACTGATTTGCCAGAAGTACAACGTTCAAAAGGAAGATTCACACTTTTTTCTTCAAATTTTTTTAGTCAAAAATCGCAGAAGTTCCGCACTTTAATGGCCTACTTGTCCGCATTTGAATTTGAGCTCTGAACAGGTGACTTAACTGCGCACAAGCAGAATTATTCGCAGCAAAACAACTTTGCACCGTAATGCGCATGAGCAGACAATTATTCGTAGGCAGTTATTTGCAGTGACGTAATGGTCTCTCGGCCAATTAAAACGCCGGATAAAACAACGTGAATGATAATGTTTCTTATTTCTCTCGAAATGAAGAAAACAGTTATTGTTTCCCGCAGATATAACGGGACCTCCTAGTCGCCAGGCAAATTATGAGGAACGTGACCACAAGGGCATCAAATGTTCCTTTCCCTATAGAGGCATGTATTTTCTTAACGTTTGTGTCACTTTGGGTTACTTTTCCTGGATGTTCCAACAGAATTTAGAACATCAAAAGACAACACAAAAGTTTCCGGGCAAGTTAATTGTTCTTCACAGTGTCCGCTAATTTTTTCTGCTTTCTTCATTTGTGTTGTCACGGTTGGTTTTCTTGTAGTTCGAGCTGAATCGCTTTGTAAATATCAAAATCCAACTTTCCAAAGCGAAATTATCTATTCGAGAGTTCAGTGCTCGTTACTGAGATCATCAAGCCTGTCTGTTCGAGACACACCAAAATTATTGAATAAACGTGACCGAAATCGGGTCTAAAGAATTATAGTGGGAAGCTCAACGTTTTTATGAAGACAACGTTCGTAGTTGGCGACTGCCTGCCCTTAAAATTCTCATAGAAAGACAAGAAATATATGAACGATTTGCAAAAACATTTTTATTCGAGATTCCAGCGTTTATTTAAAACTGAACCTTTATATGACTGATTCGCATCAAAAAATTAGTCATAGCAATTTCAGAAAGGTTTATGAACCAGCTGAACGTACTTCAGTTCAATTTATTTATTTATTATTCAACTGCATTCAGTAGAGTACAAATAACACCCAAAACGAGTACAAAAATCCCACGGTATTTGTACTCCAGAAGACCGGTTTGACAGGTTTTCTACAATTGCCGCGTCAGGCATTAGGCTTACAAGGTGAACGATGAAAAAACGGCCGAAACAGTCGTTTCTCCGGAAGAAAACAATGAATGCTTACCAAATTTTGAGGTTTTTAACGAAAACGAGATCCTAGAGACAAGCAATGACCTAGACGACAGTGAAATTTCTTTATTTATTGAAGGAAATCGAAGCGTATTAAAATACAACAGAAAAGACAAAAACTGACCTCAAGTCCGTTAAAGAAACAAGGGCCATTGAAGAAATTCCCGCCTATCTATCAAAGTCAGGAAACGGAACCCATCTTTTCTCAGGGGCTGTCTTCAACAAATGCACAATTGTTGTCGGTCAGTAATCTCCACCGCTTTCTCCTCCAAAATACTCGTCTCTTGTATTTTGACTCGCCCTACGGGTTCGCCAAAATACGGCGCGACTCGTAAAAATATCCCACGATACTAAACACTAAACCGTCTAATTAACAATTATTCTACGAGGGCGCGCTGCCCCATTTCACTGTGTTTTATTTTCTGTCTTGTCTTGATATTTTGAAGTGGAAAGCTTTCCTGATAAAACCTACCGTGTTCAGTTTCAATGATCGACGTGACGATCGATGAAAGAAATTAATTGTAAACACGACTCTTAATGCTTAAATTTCTGTTTCTGCACAGTTTCTTCAAACAATTTTGACTTGTGCTAGACGACGCTGTTGGTGATGCTTGTTGGTGACGATGTTGGAATTTCTTCTTAATTTAAATTCGCTGCAAAGTGATTTTTCTCGTCCATTTTTCTCGTCGGGTTGCTCGCGAGGAAAAAACTTTCAGCTCACTTTGTTGTTGAGTGTTCATTGACCATATTTGTCGCAGCAGGTATATGAGCTGATAACCTAGCTCCGTTCAGCCAATCAAAATGCTAGAAATCCAATATACCTAGTCCAGTTTTTAATAATAAGATTTATTTATTTCCAACTGAAGGAAGTTGGCGTAATGTACTCTACACTCTGCTGAGAACCCAATTTTCCCGACTTATAACATAGAGGGCAAAATTACTGAATGCTGATTGGTAGAGACAGAGGGCATTTTTTTATTAATTTTCTTTCGGACGAGGGCAAAATTACTAATTCCTGATTGGCCAAGCGCCAAAATTACTCGCATTTGATTGGTTAAGCGCGAGAGCGCGCCATTTGCACTTTGTAGGAGTGTTGAAACGAAAAACGGATTTGAGTTATTCAACACAAGGATCGCTTCAAAGTTTGACTTTTAACCGAGATGGTTGGTAAAAATGGTAAGAAAATCGAACGTTTGCTTGAAGAGAAATTCCAAAAGGTGAACCAATATGTGTTACGGGAAACAGCAAATTGTTATTTGCTTTAACCCATTGACTCCTGGACACTTTGCCAAAAAATGCCTTTCGAAGCGAGTCAAGCCGTTTTTAGGCCGCTGTCTAGCCGAAAAGAATCCAAACTGTCCAAAGCGTTGTTTACAAGTCGAGCACTGGACTAGCTTTTGTTCCTGATGCCAAATTACAGCTTTCAAAGTTCGGGCATGCGCAGAAAGCAAAATTTCGAGAAAGTTTCGCTGCCCTTTCGTCTTTTACCTTTTGCTTTCTCCCCTCCCCGCTTCCTTTGCTTTTCTTTCCCCCCCCCCCTTTTTTTTCCTTTGTGGGGCATTTACTAGGCTACCTTTTGGTGGGAAAAGATTTTGCAAAACGTTCGAGGATCGTGAATTTTTTTGGAAGGAAGTACCAGTGGGTAGTGGGACAAGATTTTCATTGGAATGTTCTGCTCAAAGTTACACGGTTTTTTGCGTCTTTCTCTGGTCTGTTTGACTGAATCGCGCTCATTTGGGTATGGCTTGAAAGATCTCATCTCCCCGCACAAGGTAGTTGTCAAAGTTGTCCAGGACCGTTAAAACTGATGACGTCACAAGTGGTACAAGGGACGTGGTTAAAGAAGGGCGGTTACGGGTGGTTCAGGGGTCAATGTGTTAAATCTACTGAAAACCTTGGAGCGACGTGGTCGATAATTTTTCCAGCGAGCGGAAGCTTCGCAACTCAGGTGAATAAAATTTACTTAGTTAATTGAGTTTTAAGCGTGTTTTGTTAATGGACTAGAATTGTATTTATCTCTTAAGATGTATGTAATGGTCAGTCGTTCTTGTTCTGTGCGCTGAGCAACAGTTAAAATGCTTGTTTGGTGAATTGTTTACGAGCGGGTACTTTTATCCTGAGGGCCGGCTAATTGTGTTTCAACGTGCATGGAAAGTTTTCCGAAAATTTTGCCCTCTGTGTTATAAACAAGTAATCGCATTGAGTCCTCGTAGAGTTAAGGATAAATTTCACTTGTATTTTCAAAGTTTTCACAAATTGCCCTCGTCGCTGCGCGACTCGGGCAATTTTGTGAAAACTTTGAAAATACGCGTGAAAATTTATCCTTAATTCTACTCGGCCTCATGCGATTACATATACTTATTTTTTTACTCGGCTGTTGTGCTATATTTTAGAGACCAAAAAACTAAGCCTATCAGAAATGATGAAAAATTATATTCTTTTATATAAATGCTGGGCCGTGAATAAACGCTTGGTTCAAATAAACGCCGGATCTACGAGGTCTAGTTTTAAGTAAACGGCCCCGGCTATTAATCTAGACAATATCGTACGTTATTACAGCCATATTTTCAAGATAATATCATTTATCTGCAAGTTTATTGTTTACTATCTATTAAGGTATCGTTCCTTGAAAATCAGCTATTTACTTAATCGTCTTACACTGGATGTAAAGTTAAGCCGTTTTCTCTAAGTTTTGTTTTATGATATTACAGACACGAACAGTGAACGAAAAAAGGCTTGCAATTTTCCATGGCGACAATTTTTACCGATGGTGGGTGCACGAAACACTCGCTATTATATCGTTTTATTGTGGGAGTTTTCATTCCAGAATTACTCCTGGACTACGCTAAAACACTTCAGAACTCTCCTGACACCTTGACGATATTTTCTACTAAATATAAAACAAATGCAAGGATTAATGGCACAATTTGAAAAAGCCATGAAACGGGTGATAGACCAGTAATAGACCCGTCTACTGTCCCTTGCAAAGAGACCTTTTAATACGATAATACTGAAGGGAAACCAGCACAGTGTAAACGCTAACACGATAGCAATAGCCATCCTCAGCACGTTTTTGTTTCTTTCTGCGCGTTGTTGATCTGTGTTGACTGATTGTTTCCATGGCATCTTCTGTGTCTTAAGCTTGATGAGGATGATGGAGTACAGTGTGACCAACAGGGTGATGGGGAAATAATAAAATGCAACAATTATCGCTAAAAAGTAATCTACGACAGAGGAGGACTCTCCAAACACTTCATTCCACTGCATCTTACAGTTAAGTTTTCCTTGGCACTCAACAAGTTTGTGGGCGAACAAATATGGCGAGTAGACTGCCATTGCGACCATCCACGTGACAAGAATGAAAAAGTAACACATCTTTGAGCTGATAGGTGGGTAACGATAAGGAAATACCACGGCTCCAAATCGATCTACCGCTATCAGAACCAGGCTTTGAACAGATACAGCACTAGAGACATCTGCTATGAAGGGGTATAGCTTACACAAGGCTTGGCCAAGGGAACCTCTGATAAGCCAAGAGCCAGCGTACAACTCGGTTAACTCAGGCGGGAACAAGAATGTTGGATACAGTAAGTCGCACATGGCTACATTGACAATAAAAAGGTCGATAGGTTTTCTTGAGGTGTTCGTTTTGAAAACAATCATCGCAATCAAGGAATTCCCGACCAGTGCAACAACAAAGATGAGAATGTAAGCAAGTGTTTTCCCGATTTTTTCTGCCATAGAATTCAGCAGGATGGCGTGGCTCGTTCCATTCGTCGTTGTGTTCATGTTTGCCGACTTTCTGATCGCTCTGTTACTCCTCCCGCGAATTCATCTGGTATTTTAAGGGTAAGCACTGCTCTATTTATGCTTAAGGAGAAGCCGACTGCCTTACTATTCGTCATGCGCAAGGAATTAATGACCAACTCTGCTCAGTTAAGACAATTAATTGATTGCAGATGATGCATGAGGTTGCTTCAAAAACCAATCAGTTAACTTATACAGAGCCCTCTTTTTCTTTTTTAAAGCAATTAGTGGGTGATATTCGTAAAGACGTCGTTTAAAACGCTACAGCCTGATAACGCCCGTTAATGATACATTGTTTTCGCTTATTATAAAAATAAGTTTTTATGTCGCGCACGTTCTCTCTTGCGACTTCCCCTCTGCGAATTTACGCTCAAACCCGCTTTGAATGTAAATATACTGTTACGTATTCTTTCCATGATCTTCTGAACTACTAACATGTTATTCTGCCTTGGTGTGTTTTATCTGTTCCCTCTTCATTCATAGACAGCGTCTCTATTTTGATTTTTATTGCTTCACTCAACTTACAATAAAAAAAAAATCATCACTGCTGTCATTGCACAGAAAATAACAGGTTCCCATTTGCGGAAAACATGTCTTAATGTGATGTCCTAAAACGAGTCGTCTCCGTCTTCAACCGAACTGTTATGCAAATATGCAAAGTTGAGGTTCATTATACATATGGAAGCCCCACACAGCAACTCTAATAATTACATAAGTGGCTCGCATTTTTGGCGTCTACAGGACTTCCCAGTTACGTTTAAAGGTCAAGGAAAGCTAAAATGGGGCACAACAATGAAAATCGTGACCCTGTCGCTTGCTTGTTTTAACACCTGCTGAAGGCATCAGCCCCTGCTCGATTTTGACTAAGAAATGGGAAGTTTAGGAGATCGGCTTTAGTTTTCCTTTTTTCGGCTGTAGGATTCAGCGGAATGTAGTGACTGAATGTAATTGAAAGTTATAATAACACCGTCACAAACTCGGAAATCGTCGAGGACGGAAAATCGGCGAGTATATCAAACTAGCTGGTACCCCTGATCAATTCACCACGCAACAAAATGTCATCCCTGTTATCACGCAAGCAAGGACTTCAAAAGTTTTTTGCTTCTTAAGGCAAATGTATTTGTTATTTGAATAAAAGATTTGGCTGGAAAAGGTTTTCGTCGACTATTCTGTCTGTTTTAATTCACTGTTCAGCTAAGGAAGCGATGTTTTGAAAACCGACAAAAATTTGCATAGGTGGTTGAAATTAGTCACACATCAACAGCCATCGGCGCGGTGTTCGTTTGTTGAGAGAAACGTGCGACCAAATTAGGCACATCCTTGCCAGGAAAGTAAAGAAATGGTGTGGTTTTGGTTTTTGTAACTTAGCCACCCTTACCGTGATGGGTGGCCAAAAGTTCTCTCTTTGCGTATTAAATACATAATATAGTGAGATAACGTACGGATACTAAACGTTTTCAGGTGTAAGGACTTAGCCTCCGTATTTCAGTGGTTTGACATCCGGTATACATTCAAAGACTTAATGCGAAGAGGTGAGAAACAATCACGTACAATTTATGCCAAAGTGACTACTTCCATAGAGATTGTACCGATATATAATGACATTAAAGTTCCTTTAAAGACCCTTTGACGCCACCTTTGTAAAGAAGTCTCTGTACGCTGGTTTACAGCCCTTTAAGGGAGGCGATAATGAGAGGTGATAATCAGATACTAAACTGACGGAGGAATTTCGGAGAAGTTTGGATTGGACATTTTGCCAGTTATAGGGTAGAACATTTTCACCGTATTTTATTATGTTTTGTTCGATGGAAGGAAAGGGTGAAGTGAAAAGAAACCAATCCCTTTAATCAGTTGTTACTGCAGCCTATTATAGTGAGATTATTACGTGTTAAGAGCTTCTTTCACGAGATTTTAGTACCATTGAAGGTACAAGTTAACAAGCGAGCGAGCGAGTGGCCGGGGAACCACTCTCACAAACGACTCAGTAGAAATTTTTGCATTATTTCCCTCTACAATGCAACAAAACAGACACGCAAATGTTTACCGAGGAAACTGCCTCAGTTGCCTTTATACTGGCGACGGGCCTGCGATACAAAAGTCCCCGCGCACGTCAATAGTTCAATAGTCCGCCATTTTCCACTTTCCGATTTTTCCTTTAAAAGTCACTGTCGATTTTCTTTTATCTTGACTTCAATCGCTTTGTAGAAACAAAACCACTTAAAAGAGCGAAATCTCTACTCAAGAGCTCAAGTCTCATGTAATGAGATCACTGGGGCCATGCCTTTTCAAGAGACCCGAATTTCATGGATCAATACATGTGACACAGGAAATCAAAAACGATAGTGGGCAGCTACAAATCGTTCTGAAGACAGGGTTCTTGTGGCCGACTGTCCTTCCTGAAACTGTCATGAAAAGAAAGGACAATGTGCCAAGGCATGCCAAGTCTCAAAAACGTTTTCCTAGCTGTTAAAATGACTGTAGAACTGCAGGGAGCCAACTTTCCCTGAACTATATTTAAAACATTGAGACAATCACGTAGCGTGAGACTTTTCCGGGATCTAAGTTATTGAGGATAAGGTTTTGACTTTTTTCGAGTATTGGCCGAAAAGTCAAGTACATATTGCAAACAAAAGCATAAAATATTACCAAAAAATACAACCCCAGTTAAAGAACAAACATTTCAAACGTCAGTACTGGAGAGTTTGTTTGGTGGGGACTGGAACACCCCAAGGTAAAAAGCAATTTTGCATTACACGTAAATTTGGGTTTGCAGCTCAAAGATGTCATGAAGGATTCTTGGGGAAAATTGTTTAATTCTCACGATGAAATACCATGGTTTATCATCAGCCAAAAGTGCAGACTAGATCGTTTTTCGTTGCCAGCAAAATGTAAGGAAAAAAGCGCCCATAAAGGGGGTACTTTACTTTTTTGTGGGCTCAAACTGGTGGTGCATGAGGTAGGACGGAAGGTTGTCGCTAATTAATTATAGTACTAATCGCCAGAGAATACAACACTATACTTTAGTGATCTTCTTTTTCATTTTCAGTATGAGTCTGATTACATCCTCTAAGTAAAGTTGAAATAACCAGTTAAGTTTACAAACCAACTAAGTCGATCTATTACTTGAAATTAAATCAGTTATTTTCTTGTTATACTGACTGTACATGTAAAGCTTACCAGTTTTCTTTGTACGTTTTGTTTTGTGACAATAAAGATTTCAAAACAATAAAAGAGTATTCCATGAGCCCCTATTGTTAGCATTTTGATCACAAACTCACTTTTGCACTGCGCGAAAACACTTCGAGAGTCTCCTGACACCTTGACGATAATTTTCGCTAAAAATGAAACAGATGCAAGGATTGATGGCACTATTTCAAAAAGCCATGAAACGGGTAAGTAATAGACCAGTCTACTGTCCCGTGCAAAGAACAATAGTAGCAAGATAGTACTGAAGGCCAACCAACACAATGCAAACCCTGATACTATAGCAATAGCCATTATTAACACATTTCTTTTTCTTTTTGCGTGCTTTTTCTCACCGTTGACTTATTGTTCCCCTGGAATCTTCTGTGAATTGAGCTTGAAAATAATAATGAAGTAGAGAATGATCAACAAGGCAAAAGCGATATAACGAAATGCAATCAATAATAAAAGAAAGTAATCTGCAAGAAAGGAGGACTCTCCAAGGGCATCATTTTATTGACAGAACAGTTGTCCTTCGTGTTCAAAAAGTTTCTGGGCGATTAAATGTGGAAAGTAGATTCCCATCGCTAAGATCCACGTAAGGAAAAGGAAGAAGGGACAAAGCTTTGAGCTTATGAGCGGGGAACGAAGGGGAAATACCACAGCTACGAAGCAATCTACTGCTATCAGCACCAGAATGTGAACAGATACAGCCATGGAGACATCAACTAGGAATGGGTAGAGCTTACACAAGGCCTCACCAAGAGGACCGCTGATCACCAAGGAACCACTGCAAAACCCTGTTAATTCAAGCGGGAGCAAGAATATTGGAAACAGCAAGTCAGACATGGCCATATTGACGATAAGTTAATCGGTTTTGTCAACGGTTTTGAAACAATTGTTTCTTCGGGACGAATCAAAATTTAAAGTTTTTTTAATTCTCGTTATGTTCAGGGGTAGCACTATCAATGCACCGTAAATTGTTCTTTTCTTCTTAATGAAATAAAAAAGAAAAACAAATTCAGGTTAAACTTGTGAATTTTGTTTCGCTCTGAGGAAGTACTGAAGGCAATGCCTTGGAAGCTGTAAAACCGTACAGAGGGCAGCCAACCTATTAGATGGGTAAACAGTAATGGACGCAAAGCAAAATAGTATGAGCGTATTTGGCAGAAACATTGAAACATTTAACGAAATATCGAAGACATTTTTTAAAACAGTGACCACAGGGTGTATGTAAACTCCAGGCTCCTCCTTTAGAGGCATTTGCCTTAAAACGATTTCCATCGAACTGGATTATCGTGGAGGTTTTTAAGACAGCAAACAGCAATATTGGTTCCCCGCTTTCGGTTGTTGTTTTTGTTTGTTTTGTTGGTGGTGGTGGTGCTTGTGGTGGTGGTGTGTTTTTTAGTCTCTGTCGATATTCTTGTAGCTTTACTTGAATATCTTTGTACTGAGAAATAACTTTTAAAAGAGCGAAAATCATCTACTGGAGCGGCTGAGGCTCATTTTTAAGATAATCTGGGCTGTCTCCTCGAGAAAAAGCCTAATTATTAATTTCAGACCTAGCAGGCCAAAACTATACAATGGGGATCTCACACATTGTTATGAACCTTGTTTTGAAGACGACTGGGGTTCGCAGTCGTGGACCCTCTGCTCTTGAAGCTGCCATGAAAAGAAAGGACGTGCGCGAACGGTGAACAAAAACATTCAAATGGCCTTTTTTTTTTGTCGTGGAATTCAGATAACATTATTTTTTTCTGGAGAAGTCGAGCGCGAACTTTCGGGGCACCCTGTTGTAGATTTGAAACACTGAAACATACAGTGCAGAATGAAATTTTGCCGGATTGATATTTCCTTTATTTCTTTTTTTTTTTTTTTTAACCGTCGATGAGTTAAAAACACGGAAATGATTCTGAAGAGCAAAACTCTTCCAAGAAATAATTTTCCGCAAAATGTTTGTCCCTTCAGTCATAGAACCGACTCTGTTTCTCAATAATTCAAACTTGCCCTGTAGAGTAGCGCTTATGGACTGAATTTAATAGAACTTTTGACATTGCTTTAGAACAAAAAAACAACAATCCGGCCTGAGCAACTAATACAATACTTTTTCTCTAATACACACAAAACTTTATTTCTGGGGTGTACTGAGACACCTTCAAAGAGTGAAGAAGTGAGTGAAAAGTCTCTCTTGAACGTCGTTAATTGCTTCATTCTCTCTTTTAAATATTACCCTACTTGAATTAGAAATGGCAAAAATAAGTTACCAACATGTAATGTCTGTCCTGAATTGCAACATTTGTTCCTTAAAACAGGAAAAATTGCCATTTACTCCACCAACCCCTCCCACTCCTCCCTTGTGGTCCGGCTTGTTGTCACTCAGTCGTGTGTACTTCAGGGAGACACAATCGACTGGATCTTCTTGTGTTGTTTACAAAATTAATGTTAAGAAAGAAGCGCCAGTGAAAAGAAAGTCCCAGGAGTGATGAAAAAGTTGAGTGACGTATTTTACTGCTATTCAGGGCTGAAACTGGCGGTGAGTCAACACACACATGCAAGGCTGCATTTGAGTTCAATACTAATCGTCAGAGAGATACATTATTATTATTTCTTTATTGTATTTCTTCCACTGAGAGTTCTAAGCAAAATAGGTAACAACAGCAGAGATTTGAAATAAAAACGATATGTACAAGCAGATTCCAAAACGAAGCGAAAAATGTAGTTCATATCTCGTAGTGACAATTAACACCGAGAGGAGTTCAGGAACTGCTTGCTATGCGATTTTTCAAAGCTCGCTTTCTCAAGGCGTAAGAATACTTCAAAAGATTTTTGAGACCTCGGCGATAATTTCTGTTAAAAGTGAAGCAGATACAAGGGTTGACAGCAGAATTTGAACTAGCTATAAAACGGGCAATGTACGCGTAATAGTACAGCCTGTTGTCCCATGCAATGTACATGATTCGTAAGGTGATTATGTTGAGTGGCGACCAGCACAGTGCAAAACCTAACACGATAGCAATAGCCATCTTTAGCACGTTTCTGTTTGTACTAGCGCGTTGTTTCTCAGCGTTGAACGACTTCTCTCCTGGAATCTTCTGTGACTTGAGTTTAATAAGGATGATGGAGTAAAGGACGATCAACAACGCCATAGGGATGTAATGAAATACAACAATTATTGCTAGAAAGTAACTTGCTTGGGATGAGGACTCTCCAAAGGTTTCATTCCACTGCATGTCACAGTACAGCTGTCCTTGGGATTGAACAAGTTTGGAGGCGAATAAATATGGCGAGTAGACAGCCATCGCGACGATCCACGTGGAGAGGATGAAGAAGGGGCACAGCTTTTTGTTGATGAGTGGAGAACGCAGGGGAAATACCACAGCTTCAAATCGGTCCACTGCTATTAGAACCAGGCTCTGAATAGATACTGCAGTGGAAACGTTTGCTAAGAAAGGCACTAGCTTACACAGAGCCTGACCAAGAGGACCACTGACCAGCCAGGAGCCAACGTACAACTCGGACAGTTCCAGCGGAAACAAGAATATTGGAAACATCAGGTCGGACATGGCCATGTTGACGATAAAAAAGTTAATCGGTTTTCTCAAGGTTTTGGTCCTACAAACAATCATCGCGATGAAGGAATTCCCGACCAGTGCAACAACAAACAGGAGGATGTAAGCGAAGGTTTTCCCGAATTTTTCTGCCGTAGAAGTCGTCGTTGTATCCATGTTTTCCGACTTTCTGTTCGCTCTGTTACTTCTTCTGCAATTTCATCTGGTTTCTTTGAGAAGCGCTGCTCTATTTAAACTTAAGGTGGAATAACTTTCTGCCTTCTGATTCGCCATGTGCAAGAAATTAAACACCTCCGCCGGTGACGCAAATGAACACTTCAAAGGCACTAAATTTAACCAATCCTTATCCTACGTGGTAAAACGGTTTTCTATATTAGAGCAATTAATGGGTGTTAAGTGTAAGGAAGTTGTTTGAAATGCTACAGTTTGGAATATATATATTTTTCGCCAATGGAAAGTATTAATTTGATTTTAATGCGCACTGTACTGCCTTTGTATACCGCCTTGCTCCCCAGAAGAAAATTTTTTTAGGCCAGCTAACGGCTGTGTATACAGGCCACTAGTTTTGTTGCGTTTTCTCTTCCATCAGCAGCCATAAGCGGGGACGGACACAGCAAGCGTGGGGTCCACGCAAACTCTTAACATGTAACAAATTTACTGTTTTAGACAAAATTACGCAACTCTCAACGTCATGAACGTTCGCAGATACACGCAAGATTGCGTGGGGCAAGTGGCTTACCGTATTTACTCGAATAAGCGCCGCGCAGCGCTTATTAATACTTTTCCAAATGCCAAATGCAGCGCTTATTCGAGGGCGGCGCTTATTCGAGGGCAGTGCTTATTAAAAAATTGGACGCGACAAAGAAGTTTGTCGCGCTCGTTAAAGAGCTTTCTCGAAGAAAACGCTGAAAACAGACTACTTACACAAGTAACTGGAAAAAGGAAGAGAAAGAGAGAAATTGGGCTTGTTGTGCCGGCAAAGTTCACTGCCTTCACAACATAAGTATTGCAAGAATTCTACTGAAGAACATAGATTGTGATGAAAAGAAATTTCCAATGCTGTTTTACAGTTGCTTTATAGTGGTTGTTTAGTTATACGGAATTCCTCGAATAAGCGCCGCATCGGGACCTCGGCGCTTATTCGGGGACGGCGCTTATTAACTTTCTTGTCCCGAAATGCAGCCCTTATTCGAGTAAATACGGTACGTGGAGTCTGTGAATAAATTTCGAAATCTGTGATCATGAAAACGGAAGCCTTTGAGCACATAGGTAACTAAACGGTAAAATGAGAGTTTGTATGGACCTGAAATTCGATCGAAATTAATTGACAGTTTTCATTTGAAAAGCATAAAATTTTTCAAACTCGAAATAAAGTTTGAAAACCTTAACTGTTATGTTTTTCTGTGTTTTCACTACGTCTCCAAAAGACTGTCTTACGCGATTTTCAGCTCAACAGTCGATCACCTTGATTTTGTCTTTATGCATATGTCACATGAGTCCCCAGGATAACCTACTAGGCGCTATAATAGCTTCTTCGCGTAAAGCTTGCAATTTTATTTCATTTTGAAGTACAACAAAAGATTTTTTCTGAACGAAGCTCTGGTTTATCGTTGACTAGCTACAGCGCCAATACAAATGCATCTTGCTGCGACCATTTTGTAGAACAATAGAACGCCTTCAAAGAAAGAAACAACTGCGAAACGTGACTCCGCTCGATGATCATGGCTTGCACATTTGCCTTATAAAAAATTTACTCTATTTTCTCAATTAAATGCCCCGGCGTTTATTTCATACTTGGCATGGTGGACCCGGCGTTTCTTTGAATCAGCAGTTTATTTCGGCCCGTCATGTTTTAAGAAAGAGTTGTTAATTATTCGTTTTTCTTGGCAGCCTTGTATCTTGCCCTTAAATCGCAAGTTTATTATTACAGCAAATAAACGTCTGAGAGCCTTATTTACAATTCCCTCTTTTATACCCGGCGTTTAATCAAGAAAATACGGTATGACGTAGCGGTGGCGTCGATATTAGAGAAAATTGCGGGATATAGGCAGAAAGAAGGGGAGTTGCGTATTAAAATGAATTGCTTGCCATGTTTGTAAGTAATTAAAGGCGGATTAATGCGCTTCTCACGATTGTAAGTGAGGACTGATGAAAGAGTAGTGTTTCCAACGTTAGATGTGTAAGGAAATAGTTTGCTTAATTTCTTTTGCGTTGAGAACATTCAACGAACTGGAAAAGATCGATTCTTTCATTCCGCAGACTTCCTTTTAATCTACTGCCTTTCCATATTAAGAAAGGCAATTACCTAATACAGTTCCTTCCTGTTGCCAGACTCAGTTATAACAGATGTTTCTCGACGTTTCTTTCAAAACATGTTCCCTTCTCCATGCGGGGGAGTTTCTCGGAGACGTTGACTGCCACTTTCTATATGCGACCACTCTTGACAGCGAACAATTCAACTGTGTTTACAGGTTAAAGGGTTGGAATGGGAAATGGTTCCCAATAACGTACTTATTCGCGTTTGTTTGATTTCATATGTGTATGTCCATCCCTAGGCTCAGTCTCCAGCCGTGAGTGTCTCGATGCGCCCGCGATTCTCGCCACCTTCACGGCTGGGCGCACGGGTTTGGTTATTGTTTAGACTGACCAATCAGAGACAAGCCCCCTGAAATTTGCGGGGCAGAATGCGCGACATAATTTAGCGGGATTTCGTCTTTCTCTTGAAATTTCACACTTTTAGGAGGACGTTTCAGGCATACTTTTCGCTTTTCGCTTTTTTTCAAGGCGATAAAAAAAAACAGATAAAATTTAAGCAAATGACGTGCCTTGCATACGGTGAAATTTGAATTAACCAATCAGCATTCAGTAGGCGGGAAAAACTGTGGTGTCCTGACGTCACGCAGATTTTGCGCTCTTCGCTTCGATTTCTGCGTGATCAACGGAGTTTATACTGTGGAAGTGCGGTTTTATTTTACCGTTTTCTTTAAATTTACCGCTTGCCTTACTTCAGTTTATTAAAAGTCACATCTGTTTGCAATTATATGGACTGGATGAGCAACCAGGATCGACTCAAAACTTTTTTCTGCGGCGAGAGACTTCGCTAACTGGACTTGACTGCGAAGGAGGTGGTAAAAGTTTTCCTCTTGTCCTACTGAATATTATTTTTCACAAGAAACTTCACCTCCCTTTCACTCTCCTTGGCCTCGTTTATCACATGGATGTCCGCTAACTGAGCAAATCTGAGTAGCGTCGGGTACAATCCGTCTTCTGTCCTTGTAAAGATCTTCGCTCACTTCATACTTGTTTTCATCGTGTACCGTACTTCATGTCTGGTTTTAATTCACACCAACTTCCAGCTGTAATTGCCTGCTTTCAAAAGTGTCATTGCATCTCAACGAGATTGGTCTTATCGGTTAAGGAAAAATGTTCTGTTCATCAGATCAGAGATACATCATAAATGTTTGACAAGTTTGATCCGCGGTCGATCGTTGTATGGTTGCGCTACACAGCTGATGCTTCAAATTGGAAAAAGGCAAGTTTGTACAATTGTCCACGTACCCGGAGACGAATGAAAATGCCTTTTTAGAATTTGGAGCTTCCTTATGTCATGATAACAGCAAAAAGCTCGTAGTCAAAAGCCGCAGAAAATTAACTCTTCTCAAAAGGCAAAACTCACCTGAAATTCAGGCCAAGCGAAAACAACATGCGGACCGCTGTGGAAACGACACTTTCGCTTGCTTTATTCACCACGGAAAGTAAAAATAATTATTACCTAGCCCGTCTTTCTAGGTGGATAATTAACTTGACTAACTTGGAGTGGAACGGTATAAATTGTAGGAACAATGTTTATTTAGGCAAATATTGATATGTCTATTTTTCTCGCTTCAATTTTCACGCTAGGTAAGGTATCCTTTAAAACTTGCAATCAATCGACTTTTACAGACAGAGAGCAAAGAGAGGAAAATGTGTAATTTCTCACGAGATTTCAAGAAGATTTAAATTGTTATAATTAAAAGGAACAAATTTGAGAACAACTCTAGGATTCAGGCAGAAGGAGTTTATTCAAAATGGAGAAATGGAAGTAACTTTAAAAGAACAAAATACAGATCACAGCGGTCCTGCATCAGTCCGCAGTACCGAAAGAGATTTGGAAATGTAAAACTGCGTTACGTCGGATTCGTTGCAAAAAGGAAAAACAGATAACTACAGGCGACTCTAAGAGCTGAAGTTGTTCTTCAGAAACCAATTAACAAATTTATAATCCGGCTGTTTAGTTTAAGCTTATTTCTTGGGTTGTAGTTGGTAACGTGCCTTTCGAAACTTGGGCGGCTTACATCTGAAAATGGGAGAGTGTGATAATTTTTTCTTTCTCAACAAGCACTCGTAACGCCATTCAATTTGTAATGATGCTAATGTCACTTCAACTTCTGTTTTCCAGATCATGCAAAACCGCAAAAATTCTTACTGGAATTAGCTGTTTTGTAGCTTTCGGGATCTCAGCGTTGTTGTTGTTTCTCTGAATTTGATCCCAGTGGGAAGTAGAGCAGCTCGAGTCAACTCTTCTGATATAAGGATTAAATTCTGGTGTAATATTACGGTTTTAGTCATTGTCTTGTCGCTCTTCATACCCTTTAAACAATGCACACTTTTAATACAAAACAAGCAACACAAAACAAACGCTAGTGGCTTCGGTCTTTGTACTAGTTTTTACCTTTGTTGCAAGCGCACAAAACCCCGTAATGCAAAAGTGTATGAGTAGAACAACAGGGTAAAGAAAACTTTTTTCAGCAAAGTCAACTCAATCTACGCGTCAGTCGCTATAAACTCTTGCTTTTGCTTACAAACCGCAAAATACTGGAGTTTTCAGTTGTAGCATTCTGAACCGTAACCGGAAACAAGAACCCAGTGCATTTCGCAAAACACCGGCAGGACACCACGGTTTTAACTGCCGCTCGTACCGCGGGCGCAGTTGCCGTATGCAAGGTGTGGATTGTCTGCATAATTATTTAAATTGTAATGACGTCACGGACATGCAACCAAACCCGTGCGCCCAGCCGTGAAGGTGGCGAGAATCGCGGGCGCATCGAGACACTCACGGCTGGAGACTGAGCCTAGTCCATCCCAGGACATGCCCACAATTTTGCTCATCTTCTAAACAAAGAGGATTAAAAAATTATATCCAATTATACATTATATGGTTTTATTTATTTTCATTAACCGAAACTGGAACTTTAAAAAAAAAAGATGTTTTTGGAAAATATCCAGTAAGATTTTAAAGCCATTTTGGTTTTACGTTTTTGGATGAGAAGATGGTGGATAATGATTATGGAAATTTTATCCGCCTCGGTAAGAGACAGTTTATTTAAAATTACGTTTTCACCTGTTACTTCCTGCAAACAACGATGGCAGATTCTAGAAGATTCTAGAACGTCAACAGCATGTTAAGTTCCTGACACTACAGCTATTATTACTTTCCGCGGCATAATCCTTTCCACGCCAGGCCGAACGTTATTCCACTTTTGAAACATTTTGTTTTTACTCTCCCGATTGTAAACTCCTAACGTGTTGCCGTTATGGCACTCGTCCAATATGTACTCAAACGTTTTTTTGTAGGCCAGTTTCCTTTGGTTTTGCTCACTACCCCCTGTAAAGATCGTAGTGGGCAAAGCCAAAAAGTTATAAAGTAAAACCAATTCAATCGTGACTTGCTCGCACGTAGGCCGAGTTGCTTCGAGTTGATGATTGGTTCGTTGTGTTGCTAGCCTCAGTTGGGATTGGCTAGTTTTGGTTTTACAAAATGCTATTCATGTAGAAACCGCTCTGTGAAGTGAATGGCTGCTTACTTTCGAAGTAGATCAATAAACCAAAAAACGATGCAGTAATAAAATTCTATCCAATAAACCTATACATTTGTGAAAGTCAAAGCTCTCCTTGCGACCACTCCCGTAAGCGACCAGCTCTAGTTACGACCAACATTGTGAAACCCCGTTTGAATTGTCACTTAAACTCTGTAATTAAAAGCTCTCGTAAGCGATCGCGACTCCTTTTTTGAATCACCGACTGGTCTTTTTCTTTGTTTCCAAGTTCTGGTTAGCGACCGCTCAGTCAACACTTCATAAAAGTACTCATTCCTTGATTAAATTCAGAGTAATACACAGCAAAAGGGCTAATGGCTCGTTGACTTGTATATACGCGATCCTCTTCTGTATTAGGCAATAAAAATTATTTAATATTTTTGCTGCAGTATTATTAGTGTCCATCAACATATGCAGGCTTTATGCTAAAAGGTCTTGTAAGCGACCACCTGCTATTGTTTTACCACTGGTTGCCTACGACAGCCCCTTCTCGTAGGTGACCAGCTCCAGTTGCGACCACTTTTCTGAATTCCCGAGGTGGTCGCTTACGAGAGCTTCGACTGTACCACATACCTGGTGGTGTTGTGTTACACCGCTTCCAATTATAAAGGCTCGCATGAAAACGCAATCGTTCACTTTTTTCTTAAATAAAGTCACCTTACCTCGATATATTGTTATACTTGCTGTTGTCCGCCAGCTTCTCTCAGCCGGATCTGAAGTGAATTTTGCGAGTTTTCTTTCTTAGTGTTCCCCTGCTAAGAAGCACTAAGGAAGGACGGACACACAATATTCACTTCAGATCCGGCTGAGAAGCTGGCGGACAACAGTAAATACAACGATATATCGAGGCAAGTTGACTTTCTAGAGGAAAACGTCGTCCTTTTTAGCTATAAAAATGAACGGTTGTGTAGAGTGCGTGACATGTTATGTTAAGTGTGTGACTGCGAGTTCTGATACCGCATTGTATGCTGGGATGTCTTGCGAGCTGAACCATGTGCTCGAAGGTTGTTATGAAAAGTTCGGAACTTGTGCTTTAGAATAAAACAGTTCTGGTTGGATTGGAGCTTGTAACAGTTGCGTTTTCATACAAACCTTTATAATTCGAACCGTTGTAACACAACACCTCCAGGTATGCTGTTACGCAAGTCACGTTTCTCCACAGGCGTCCCAAACTCACGATTCGAGAAATCGATCGAATAAATGATTTATGTAAGCGTATGAGTGATTTATGTAAGCGTATGAGTGATTTATGTAAGCGTATCGAGTGGGACGTGACTACTTGAAACACGAAGACGCGCTATAAAAGGAGAGGTACCTAAGGTACCTCGAGATCATTTGTCAATCAACCTCGCTCGCCTACAGACGTGAAAGCGGCGCACAGTGAGAAACTCACAAAATAAATTCATACACACACTTTATGTGAAGTTTTACTAATAACAACTAAATTATTTTAAGAATAAATTGGCCAAATTTTATATCTGGATCTACCTTTTTGGTTCTTTGTTAAAAAAAAACCTTGCCTTTTGTGAGACACGGCAGCACGCGAAATCGTCGTAGAGGAATTCAAATTATAAACGATTACTCCACGAGCGTAGTCTGGAGACAGGAGCTTTTTGAGTTAGATAATTTCTTTGTCGATTTGAGAATATTATTCTACTGGATTTTTAAAGTGTTCACGTCAGTATTTCTTGCAGACTAAACCATATGCATGATCTCAACAAATCTAACTCTTGTTTGAATTGTGCGCCTTTTCAGAACATTACAAGCTAAACAACTTGATTCCCTTTTAGCGTAGGTCATGTCATCGTATTTCCCTACACATTTGAAACTCAAATATGTTCACTTGGTAGCTAGCCAATAAATCAAATCATATTTGTCGCGAAAACTCACGGGTGAAACAACACGATAATGCAACCATTTGGGAGCTAAAAGACTCGAACGTGCTACACCACGATATAAGCTGTCAAGCACTATGCGGCTAAACACGAGCATGCAATTCAGGGTACATATTTCAACATAAAATTAAAGCGATTTGCAATGTTTTACCTCAATTATAATATAGAAATCCACCTCAAAGAACCCTGGTCTGTGCAATTCAGATACAAGTCGAGTATCGCCGCAATATAAAACAGTCGGCCGGTAAAGCACGTCCGTGTCGAAAAACTGGAGCCGTTCACAATGGCGCGTTGTATCCCGGAGTTGTATAGAACACATAACACTTCCCACACTTATGAATGTAGCATCACTTTTATTGGGAGCTACGCAATGTTGTTAGACGAAAAAAAAGTAGTGTGCAAATGTCCTGCTTGTACAACTGAGCCCGGAATCGCCAGTTTTCTCTTCATGGGTCAAAATGCAAGGCACGCGACATCTGTCTGTGTGAATACATTCCACCCATGGCGTTCACCTCCAGGTACATTTCGTGGTACACAAGAAGGCATTTAGGTTTTTCTCAGAAGAATCAGCCGTAACAATATCGACAGTCAAAGGTAAATGGACGATAAACTCTCGAAGCAAAAGCAATGCATTCAAAGCGCCTTGATTCGAAGCAAAAGCTGACTAATGAAACGGCCAAACGCCCGCCATGAATCTAACAGTGAACTTTCTTTCACAATCTACAAAATCATTTATTAACCATTAAACCAAAGTTTGGCAAGAGCATGCTGTGATAGGAAAGTCCACAAGCCATGCATTTTGAAGGCTCAGAGAGGCTTCATCCGACTGAGAGGAGTCTGTGTGCGATCGTGCAGCATCTTGCGATTGGAAGAGCCGTTACGAGCGCGAAATTCAAATTTCGTACGCTAAAATATTATATTTGAGCTAAGGAAGGGTCGTCCCTGCTGTTACTTTTAATTTTATCTCACAAAGTAAGCATATTATAATCGAAATTCAACAGCTGTAGGTAGCATTTGACCTGTTTTTGGAATAACGAATTTTCCCCCGTTCCTCGCGTAATCCGCCATCTTTGATTCTAGGTCGTTGAAGCAGTGATTTCGTGACAAAGAGGGGGAGGAGCTATCCCTTTTATAGCGCGTCTTCGTGTTGAAGTGCGCGGTGTTGTGTTACAATTTAGGCCGTTGGAAATTTGAGCGCTCTATAAGACTTTGTATGGAGTTTAAAATAACGGGGAATAAAAGCGCTCGACGAAATAAAATTTTACCTTCTTTTCAATAAAATAAAGAAAATGTACTCACCTTTCTCGATTTCTGTTGTCCTTTTGGGCTATTTCATCGTTTTTGGGGGTTTTGAGGTTTTTGTCGTAGCCTTCATAAGAAGTCTTATGAAGGCTACGACAAAAACCTCAAAACCCCCAAAAACGATGAAATAGCCCAAAAGGACAACAGAAATCAAGAAAGGTGAGTACATTTTCTTTATTTTATTGAAAAGAAGGTAAAATTTTATTTCGTCGAGCGCTTTTATTCCCCGTTATTTTAAACTCCATACAAAGTCTTATAGAGCGCTCAAATTTCCAACAGCCTAAATTGTAACACAACACCGCGCACTTCAAGTAGTCACGTCCCACTCGATACGCTTACATAAATCACTCATACGCTTACATAAATCATTCATACGCTTACATAGATCATTTATTCGATCGATTTCTCGAATCGTGAGTTTGGGACGCCTGTGTCGTAAGCGACCACCTCGGGAATTCAGAAAAGTGGTCGCAACTAGAGCTGGTCGCTTACGAGAATGGGCTCTCGTAAGCGACCACATGATGAAACAATAGAGAGTGGTCGCTTTCAAGAGCCTTTAGCGTAAAGCTTGGCCTATGCTAATGGTTACTAATAGTTTTGTAGTACTAATATTGAATGGTTTTTTATTGCCTGTCACAGAAGAGGTCCGCGTAGGTACAAGTCAAAGAACCATTAGCACTTGTGTTTTGTATTACTCTAAATATGAACAAGAACCGAGTGCTTTTATTAAAGTGTTGACCGAGTGATCGCTTACGAAAACTTAAAAACAAAGGAAAAAGCCCGTTGGTAATTCACAAAAGTGGTCGCAGTCGCTTACCGAACGGTCGCTTACGAGAGCTTTTCATTACAGAGTTTAAGTGACAAGTCAAACGGGGTTTCACAATGCTGGTGGTAACTAGAGCTGGTCGCTTACGAGAGTGGTCGCAAGGAGAGCTTTGACTGTATTCTCGTCTTGAGCTTGGGCCGCCTGTGTTAAATGTGACATCCTTAGCGTGGGGAGAGAGAAAACGAATTAAAGAAACATCGGATGTGTGCAAGGAAAAAAAAGGGATTAAGGAAAAGGTCAACAAAGACACCAAGTAAGATTTGAATTCTTTAAACTTTTTCATCTTTCAATGCACATAAAAGCACCGCTGAAGAAAGTAAAGGAACATATTTCAGGTTGTAAACAGTTACTGTTTTCAACCAAAAGCAAGAAACAATTAGATTTACAACTCTCGCGTAGTTACGGATCCAAGGCACACTTATCTGCACTCGATAATATACAAACACTAAAAGAGCGTCGTGCCTATTTACTGCTGACAAAATCACTCAATTCTAATTCGGTCTCTGTATAGAAACCCCTACTAGTGAACGAAAGTCGAAAACCTCTCCAGTACACCTGATATCTCTGCAGCTCGTCGTTGCATTTTGCAACTTATCCGCAGAATCATCGAACGTCTTCGGAAAATTCCCCGTAACTCAGCCAGTCAGACTTGAGCGATTTTGTCACGTGATAAGGAAGAAAAGTTACATACTTGACATTTTAACTAAGGACCCTAATGCTAAAAGACGCATGTTTCAATGCACTACGTCTGCTCTTTTTCTAAATTATGTGGAGATAACGTAGTGCACAAGCGATTAATTTCTTACAAACAAAGGAAGCCACTAATAGCTTCAAGTTAAGGTGGCTCGCAATATTTTCCAGTAATTTCCAGCACTTGTACTTCAATGAATCAATACTGCCACTCTTTGTCAGTTAACGCTACAATTATGGTATCAAACAGATGCTCAGTCAATGGTGAACTAGCCTGCGAATACAGCCGCCTCTCATTCACGTCCCGCAACGAAGAGCGAAACGGGAAGAGAGACGTCTGCGATTCGCCGCCAAAAATTCCATACTGATGACGTAAATCTCCCGTCGATAATATATCCACGTGTGTACGAGTGGCGCGAGTTGAAATATTAGCGACTTGCCTGATCCAGTCGGCAGATTAACAAAAACCTCTTCACCGCAGATAAAACTATAAAGAGCCTGAAACTGACTTTCTTTTAACGATGAAACATTGAACTTCGGACAGATAGATTGTACGCAGAGGCGAAAACTTTCCAAGGAAGGACGAGACGAATTCTCACTATTAGCGGCCATATTGGTTCTGAATTTCTCACATCACAACACTGAATAATTATAGAGCTAATTATGCAAAAATGTCCGCTCGTCCAATCAGCGTTCCTGTCCGGATTCTGGACAGATTTACGTCATCAGTATGGAATTTTTGGCGGCGAATCGCAGACGTCTCTCTTCCCGTTTCGCTCTTCGTTGCGGGACGTGAATGAGAGGCGGCTGTATTCGCAGGCTAATGGTGAACAAGTTATGGTCATTTTCATGACGTAATATGTTACCACAGTAACAGTGTAACCTGTTCAAAACACCCTTAGTTTTAGCTTTAAGCAATGATAACTCAAAAACGAGCTCGGTGACCCCCCATTGTTATTATCGAATGGTAATCAACTTGTTAAAATACAACTTTTTGCAAAATTTAAAAAAAATGTCGGAAGGGGTTCAGAGCCACCTTAAAATTCCCAAAATTTAAGGTGGCTCTGAACCCCTTCCGACAGGGTGTCTTTAACAGGTTATAATGTTACTATGGTAACCAGTTACGTCACGAAAATGACCGTAACTTGTTCACCATTGACTGGGCATTTGTTTGATAGCATAATTGTAGCATTAACTGATAAAGGTTGGTAGTATCGATCCATCAAGGTATAACTGCTGGAAATTACTGGAAAATATTGGGAGCCACCTAACGTGAATAATTAAAGTCCACCAACAACGTAGTCTCACTATAATATTGTAATATATCCTATGGAATTATAATTATTAAATGTGCTCAAATGAGCGCAAGTATTTCAAGTGAAGGCTAGGGAAGCAACGTCAAACCCAGGAAAAACGAGACTGGCAGTTTGAAGCAACTGAGTCGACGACAGTTTTCGCTCTCATTTGGACCGAAACTCTGGTGCGCTCTGGAAACAGCTGAAAGAATTTTTATTAGACACGATGGACCCTTTTACTCCTGTCCTCGTTTGGCCTCTAACTATCATGCGCTGTCGGCGACTCTCGTGCGACCTCAGGGTTTCAATCTGCTCAATTTTTGTAAGCCTCAAGGAAAGAACAAACTCTCGGTTTTGTTTCGCATGAAACTGTCATACGCTCTCCAAGAGCTGGAACCTGCTTAGTTTTAATTAGAATCCATGGAAGTTTAAAGTACTACTCTCGAATGGGCTCAAAGTCTCCTGAACTCTCATCGACTCTACCGTAGTCTCAGTCTCCTTCCCTCACTCTTAGGGCGCGTTTTTTTTATCCACAATTCTGGAATAAGAATGGTTGGTACGGAATGCTAGGAATAATTCGGAATGACTGCATAAAAAAACGCCCGTCGAGATGCGCGGTCCTGGTCCTGCCTTTTTCTTGTACGAAACATGACTGAAAAAAACCTCGTACTTTTGGTACAATGAAATTAGAAGCAATGATTCATTGTGTCCAAAAGTGTAACCTGATTTTTTCTCCGGTAGAGACGTATTTGAATCCGCAGCGCTCATCTCGCCGTCCGCCATCTTGGATTTTCATTCGCAACATTCTGTTCATTCTGCCCCTGGAAGCAGAATGGATGGAATGGCGTTCTGTCCATTCCGGAATAGGAATGCGGAATAGAAAAACGCGCGTATTTTACATTCTGGCAATTCTCATTCCAGAATTGTGAATAAAAAAACGCGCCCTTAGAGTTACACAATCTCGTTCCCAGAGTCCGCGTTGCCGTTGTCCAGCGGAACGGCCAACGACCCCTGAGAGCTCTGAGGGCCAGAACGTCATGGTAGCCCACACATAAGGCACTAATGTGAACGTAAGTGAGTACAAGTGAAGGAAAGTGAGTAAAAGTGAAGGGAGTAAAAATGAAGGAAAGTGAGTACAAGTGAAGGGAAGTGAGTACAAATGAAGGAAAGTGAGTACAAGTGAAGGAAAGTGTGTGTTAGTGGAGGTAGGTGCGTTAATCAGTTGGTGTATATATTCATATAGGATTGTAAAGTTATTAGTGCCTTATATGTGGGCTAGCATGACGTTCTTGCCGCTCTGAGGGACTGAGGTTTTTTCAGGTCCCCGTTCCCGACCGTTGATCTAGTGAGTGTGGGATCTGGGAACGAGAATGAGAGTTACAATTTTGATCCTGTAATGTGCCACACCTCATGAAATGATATTTGGGGCTTTACGCTTTGATTTTTGAGCGTGATGATAGTACTTGAAATGACACGTAATCACTGTTCTGCGTGACAAGGCAAACTAACCACTCACGGTTGCGATGAGCAAAACTGTGATCAAGTTGTGACTTTTTCTAAAAACGCCACAATTAATTAATTAACGAGGGAAGGTCACTAGTGAATCAGCAGTTTTCAACACCACCAGAATCGCTAGTTTTTATCACCAAAGGTCTCACTGTGCGTGCAACTGCTGTAACCTGGGCCACCTAAACAATCAAAACTAATTATATATTGCAGAATTTCAGCCCAATTTTTAGTCGATAAAGTTATATTGCACAAAAAGGGACTGGCTGGAGCAACTCAAGTTGGATCCGAGATGGTTTGACTTTCTTTGTCAACAGTAGGTAGCCAAGGTTACAGTAGACGCACTGTAACAGACAACAATTGTAATTAGATATTAATTATTCTTTTATACCAGGCTCCCAATTTGAAATGCCAGTGAATACTACCTAGCTACCTATCTACCTATCACTAATAATTTATTCACAATTATGATAAAAATGGAATTGACACCATCATTCATTGATATCTAGTTCGAACAATGAAACCTTAATTTTCGCCTACGTTTCCGTTGCGTTTTTTCCGCATTGTTAACGGTTCACGAAAATAAAACCCGCAAATTCTCTGTTATTGCCAATAAAACCGTTTTGGCAGAATTAACACAGCCAGTGTCGCAATGCCTAAACCGGCAAAAATAAAAGGCAATGTGTAATGAGAAAGGGTATCGACAAAGAACAAACAAACAAACAAACAACAGTTGGCGTTTGAGGAAACTATTTAAGTGGCGATTACAAATGAGCCCCTTTGGGAACAAAATTCAATTCTATATCTGACCCTTCTACCACAAAATTTTATTTCATGGTAGTGGCTCGTTCGTTTAAATTTAACAAATCTAGTTTACAATGTCCAGTTATTGGCTTGTTATCAACTACATAAGCAGCGATCACTCCAAGTGGCAAACCTAAGCTAGCTGAGCTCATAAAATGTGCTTTCTAGCTTTTGAGCCTGTGATTAAAACTTTCGAGCCGGTATGAGAATTCAAATGAAAGCCGTAATTTCCTGTTGTGCTCTTTTCAAGCTGAACAAGATGGTTCTGAGGTGTAAACCCAAAGTGCGTGACTACGCAAATTAAAGCTACTGAGCAGTACTTTCCTCTGGTGCTGTTTATAATGCTGTACAAGGCGGTTACGGGTTTCGAGTCTGTGGATGAAATCCTCCAGTATAACCAGATAAGCAATCAAATGACAGCTATTGAGCAGTACTTTCCTGTGGTGCTGTTTATAATGTTGCAAGGTGGCTACGGGTTTCGAGTCTGTGGATGAAATCCTCCAGTACAACCAGATAAGCAATCAAATGACAGCTATTGATCAGTTCTTTCCTGTGGTAATGTTTGTGCTGTGCAAGGTGGTTACGAGTTTTGAGTCTGTGGACGAAACCCTCCAGTATAACCAGTCAAATGAAAGCTACCGAGCAGTACTTTCCTGTGGTGCTGTTTATAATGCTGTGCAAGGTGGTTACGAGTTTTGAGTCCGTGGATGGAATCCTCCAGTATAACCAGTCAAATGAAAGCTACTGAGCGGTACTTTTCTGTGGTGCTTTTCATTACGCTGTAGAAGGCGGTTCTCACTCATAAGTCCATGGGCGCACTCCTAAAGAGCAAAAGTTCAAGTGAAAGCTTCTGAGCAAAACTTTTATCTGTTACTCTTCGTTCCTCGATATTTTGAAGAGTAGAAAGGTGAGGGAGCTAGTGCAGTGAGCCGGAATCTACCGACATTTGGCCATTTTATTTCGATATTCCATTCAACAGAGCAACCGCCCATCAAACAAAGGACCTTTCTAGTCACCCAATAAATATCCTAAAACCAAAATCTCCCAAAAAATTCAGGTTGCCTACCTGTGATCTTACGAAAAGTACAGTTACACTACTGAAAAGCAACACCCTTTCTTAATTATTCACAACACACTACACCTGGAAGGATGACACAGGAATTTGTTTCACGACCTATCCCCGGCCTGACGCGCTCTTTCTTTCCCACAACAATACCAGAAACCGTTTAACCAGTTCTCAGAACAATATCACAAATATTTTACCTCTTCTCACAGCAGAGCAATACCAGAAATATTTCCCAAGTACATTCAATGTATGACCTAGCTAGTACCTAAAAACAAAAATTTTAACTCTTAGACATTTATATCGCCATCACCAGGCGGCTCCTTCTCCTTGGCTGGAAATTCAGCATTGACGAACGAGAATCCATGGAAGTCGTTCTGATTAATATTGGCGATGAAGGATTTGTCGCACGGCGTCAAGCGAGCCGCTTCGTCTGTAAACTCGGGATCGAAATTGTCGAAGGAACGTTTGGATTTCTGTGAAGAGAAAGAGAAAAAAAACATTTTTAGAAAAGAAATAAACTGACCGTGGTCATCACCGCTCAATTAAAAGGTCAATATCCCGACATTGGACTAAAAATCCAAAGAGGAACAAGACGAATTGCTTTGGGAATACAGTGTGGGATTACAAGGATGCGGAATTCATGACACGATGTCTAGAAATCAAAATCACCATTCTGATAAAACTCTGAGTGCCTAAGCCATTTTAATTTGTCCCTCAAGTAGTATATATATTCCTCGCTTTCATCACCTGTGGCGATTTTTTTTCCTTCTTATTTTTAGATAATAAATTAAGAAGCGCCATCTCTGTGCCATTCCTGCTCCTCGGGGGAGCAGGTATGGCGCAGTGGTGAGAGCACCCTCCTCCCACCAATGTAGCCCGGGTTCGATTCCTGGACCCGGTGTCATATGTGGGTTGAGTTTGTTGTTGGTTCTCGTCCTTGCTTCGAGAGGTTTTTCTCCGGGTATTCCGGTTTTCCCCTCTCCTCAAAAACCAACATTTCCAAAATCCCAATTCGATCTTGGTGGTGTCCCCAAGTAGCATTCTGTGCTAAATACCGTCGGCACCTAAATAAAGTGATTTATTTATTTATTAAGCTTACAGCAGAATCTTGGCCATGTTTCAGAAAACACCAGCACATATCAGCCGGGAAACTGTGCGTGTGGTGAACCGAGTACTGTCAAGAATACAAAGACAACGAGCGCACCCCCTTTAACCCTTGAAGACCCTGCATCATTATACAAATTCTCCTTACTGGTTTCCATATATTTCACTGAGTACTGATTGGGAGAACTTGTTTAAACATCAAGACAACTCAACTTCGGTGATCATTTCCTTAATTCTCACCACCTGTATGTGTTATGACACACTGACAGGATGGGGAGAAACTTTATGCTGATCCCTATTGGGGCTTAAAGGGTTAATTGACGCCACACAGAAACTCAAAGCGGGTCAGAGGAAGTAGTCGAGTGTTCTTGAAGTGGCAACTTGTAAACAAGTTTCGTTTTTGGCAGATTTAGACAACTAAGTGCTCTAGATCTCTTTCACGTTCTTTGTTTGTTTGTTTTTGAGTGTTTTGTTTGTTTGTTTGTTTGTTTTGAGTGGGTCCATTCCCTATTTGAAATCCAGATTTGGAAAGCACCACAGTCTCTCGAGGAAGAACAGCTCGTCCAGGGACGACCTTTGCGACAGACCGACTGGTCCACAAAAGAAAACCTAATTACGAGCTTTCAAGCTGCAGCAAAGTTTTAATACACTATTGCCTCAGTTTGAATCAACTAATTCTCGCCCTCATAACAGTTGGCAAGTTAAAGGTCAAAACAACTTTACAAGACCTTTGCCAGTCAAACACCTTAGTTATCCATAAAAGAGGGCATTTACCTTTCGACATTTTGGAGGTTGGCTGGAAAAAGAAAATTTCAACGCACAAAGTAAGCAAAAGTCGCAGGAACTGGCATGGATACTTACAATTTTTGGTTTGAACGGTGGTTGAACTTCTCTGTTCATGAGCTTTAACCAGTTTATGTGTCTAAAGAACACGTGGTCTTTGATATTTTGTTCTCCATTGTCTCCGCAGCCAAGGCGCTTGGCCGGGTGCTTAGTCAAGAACTAAAAATACAAGAAAAAGATAAGATAAGATAAGATAACTTTATTTAGACACGGTAAAATATCCTTCAGCATACAGTTAAAATAAATAAGTAGATAAAATAAAAATGTATTATACCTAACTGAACTAACTAATAATTAAGCAAAATTACAACTCATTACATACTAAAGCTGCTTTTCAAGGATGCCGTGTGGAGCGTATTGAACTCATTCAAAACTGTGGTGACGCAGTTTACGTTTAAAATCATTTAAAGACGATGCAGATCGTAGATCATGGGATAAGCTGTTCCACAACTTAGCTCCACTATAAGAGAAGCTTTTCTTTAAATAACTGATACGGGGCTGTGGAAGGGCCAATTTATTTTCAGTATTCCTTAATCGCTAAGAAGTGATGTCGTCTCGAGACACAAATCAAGATCTCAGATACTCGGGAGTCATCCCGTGTACAGTTTTGTACATCATAATAGATGTAGATACTAATCTTTGGTGCTTAAGTTTAGGCCAACCCAGTGCCCGGAACAAATCATTGACATTACATTTATAACTGGCGGACATTAAAATACGGGCTGCACGATTTTGGAGCTTCTGCAGTTCTTCAGAAAGACCGATGCCACAGTTGCCCCAAACAACATTACAATAATCAAAATGTGGTTGAACTAAGCTGTTATATACATTTATTGATACATTAAAAGGTATAAGATGTCGTATTCGTTTTTAAATGTACGTTAGCACCCAACTGCAAGCCTAGTGCCTCACTACAGGAGCACTTGCTCTAAAGATGGTTATATATTATACACTTAAAAGCTGTGCGCGCTCTGCTTGGCTAAAAACCAGACTCTTTAAGACTATGAAGTATAGAAGAACGATTTTACCGCTCTTGAGACAAAAACTAAAAACTAAAACTAAAAGGTTAAGAAATAAAGCTTGAAGAACTTGTTAAAACTCAGTTTTTGCTTTGGCTTAATATACAGTCCAGTTTCGACTTTACCAACACCGCTGAATAAAACTTCTTGAACGCATATTTACAGGGTTAGTCCTGATTGCAAGTAAAATCGGGAAAATACCAACAGGTAAGACCAAGGCCAAACGTCGAACGTTACATGAGTCGAACTGCCTAATGCAAATAAGCAAAAGCGTTGGTTCGACTCACGTAAAGTTCGACGTTTGGCCTTGGCCTAAGTGGTGAATTCTAAAATAAAACAATACACAGAGTTGTGAACTGTTCATCTTCTCATTTGTGAATACCGTATTTCCTCGAATAAGAGCCCGGGCGCTTAGTTAAAATTTCGGCTAAAAGGAGCGGCGCTTATTGGAAGGAGGGCGCTTAATGGAGGGGGGCGCTTACTACGTTTTACCGTCAACGAACTGTAACTTTATTTTGGCTAAATCTTTAATAGAAAAACAAAAACTACAACATTATCCACGTAAATGTAATGTCAATATTAATGTCTTTCGTTTGTTGAAACAGTGGTTGGTAATCAAGCATACCATAGTCCCATTACACACTTTACACACAGATGTATCGGTATGCATGTTTATAAAATATTAATTGATTATCCCATCAGATCCTCGATCTCATCCTCGTCAATGATATGCATAATTATTGTCGCATTCCTCTTAATCTATTAAATAAAGTAGCAATAGAAACAGGTGTTCCTTGTATCTCTACTATTTAAGAAAGTGAGGGGGAGGGTAGGGGGGCGCTTGTTTGATATTATGGCCTAGGGGTGGGCGCTTATTCGGGGGACGGCGCTTATTAGAGCGTGGGCGCTTATTCGAGGAAATATGGTGTTTCACTTTAGATTGACTTCCGTGAAACTAAAACAAATGCATCTTTTGTCTTTTTATCCAACGGTGCTGGTGGAGGCGGCGTGGCCTAGTGGTTAGGGCGCTGGACTTGTAATCCGGAGGCCCCGGGTTCAAGTCCCGCTCTGACAACAAGCTGGATTTGTTTTCGGTAGTCCCGAACTCATCTCTTCCACGCATTGTAAATAGCCAACTGGTCTGCCTCCTGCCAGTTGGGATTCTTAAAAAAATGTTATGTTTGATTTGTTTGTTTCATATTTCGTTTAAGTTTCTGGCAGGTCCCCACCAGCCTTTAGGTTGCCTCAAACCGACCTGCCTCAACAAAAAGTACATGTATGTATGTATGATTGTAAGTAAACTGGACTATTCTGTATCATAAAACAAATACAGAAACGAAAACTATGCATTATTATGACGCAGGGTATTAAAGAAAATAAGAAATAAATAGAGAAATGTGGAAAGCACCCGCCTGTTTCTACATTTCTCTCGTGTTCTGCTATAACAATATATATTATATAAATGCATGACTTGGCCTCTTTATTTGTTTATTAACGTTTCTCCGGGATGAAATGTCAACCGATGTTCTTGCCGCGTTTCTCTTAGCGAAAAGCCTTTTTACGGCGTTTCTGAACAGAGGGCAAAATAATTTACAAGAATCAACAATTCTAAGCTTTGAAAACGAATTCTGTGTGAAGGTTAATCTTTACTAACTCCACCTCACTTGGTATTAAACGTGTCTGGGGCTGTTCGAACCCTTAATGTTAGTCAGTATAAAAACCAATTTAGGCATTAATTGTATGTGGCATTTCAGTCGCATCGAATTCAATTCCATTTATAGGTAACGACCAATTCTGCATACATTTGGACTTTATGTAATAGGACCTCCATAGACTAGACATTTAGTTGTCGACAACTATTTGTTATCGACAACTAAATGTTATCGACAATTAAAAAACGTCGTGTGTGAGACGAGTTGTCGACAACTAAACCCTAAATTAGTTGTCGACAACTACGTTTTTTCCCGTGTGTGGGAATAATTGGTTTAGTTGTCGACAACTATCGTAACTGCGCACGCCATTTTGGAAACGCACTGCGTTATGAGCATGCGTAGTGGACGTTAGTTCCCAAGCTCTCACTGGCCTGACTAAGTTATCGATGACAAAGACTCCAATGTGTGGAATGCTTGCGTCGGACAGAATTAGTTGTCGATAACAAATAGTTGTCAACAACTAAATGTCTAGTCTGTGAAGGCCCTTACCTCTTAACGCTAGGTGTGTTACACGTTGCTTTTGGAGTTCTTGGGTTTAGTTTAGCAGTGATTTTCGACAGATTTTTGGCGAATGAATTACATTAGATTTAGATGCGACTTAAGAGATCGATAAGAGATGTATAAATAAGAAACAAATGAATAGCGATCTACACTAAGTAGCGCACACGATTTAATCGGATTATTGTAACTGGTACAAATACATGTATGCACCACGTTTGAAAATCTTACCCCTTTGACTATAAGTGTAGCTTCTTTGGACACACTCTTGGGATAAGAGACATTGTGCTCCAGAATGGAATTAAATAATTCGTCCTCATCATCTCCATCAAAAGGAGGCTGCAGAGCAAACAAAACACAGTCAAACTCCTCAAAATGACCACCATGGATCAGTGATTGGGGCAAGGAAACAAGGACTTCATGGAGATGTCACCATTATTGGAAAATAGATGACCATCAGCAAAGGTCCGATTGTGGGCGCTTATGATTCGAGAAAAATTTCGCAAATTCTGGTGGTGGAAACGCTTTCCGAAGATTACGAAAAATGTTGCAATAAGTAGACGCTAGCTTTCTCCTCAGTCGTTTTTAGGGAAGACATGTTACCCTCAAGTCTCCCCTAAAAAAGACTGCGAATGGGGGAGGGGCTGACAAGATCTAAACTATTCAACCGAAAATCCCGGAAATTTCGTGAAGAAAATAAGCCATTTCCGAATTGTCTTCAGCCTCCCTGCACGTCTAGGTGCACATCCTTTCATATGAAAATTGGCTTTGCATGCATGTGAATGAAAACTCATTTTCACATGGAAGGTTGTGCACCTAGCCTCGCTTTGTAATACTTGTAAATATAAATTCCCAAAATCACTTGAAGAGGGAGCCACGGGAAGGGGTGACAGTTGGACTGCCATTACACAGCGGTCACACGCAAAAAGTTACGTCACTTCTGGTCTTCCAGAGCCTTGAAGTTTGAATCAGTTCAAACGTTTACGAACGTGGAGTTTGTATGAAAACGATGCAGAAAATGCCCTGACAAACCAAATTTATCGCCAACAAAACTTGTGGGTGTCAGTTACTTCATTTTGAACACATACTCGTCGTAAAAAGCTTAAGTTTTCAGAAACGGTGTTAAGTTTTGCGGTAAAAGTGAGACTATCGACATTTGTCTATTTTACTTCGTGAAATTATGGCGGTAACTGCGCACGCGTCGTGCGTTTGACCGCTGTGAAGACTGCCATAGGTTTTCTTATTATACTGACCTGCCCAGCTAACATCTCATAAATAAGAACGCCAAGGGCCCACCAATCAACAGAGAAGCCGTACGGCTGATAAGCAACAATCTGAAAATAAAGACAGGAACTTACAGCTCTCGTGGTTGCTCAATAGGAGTGGTTATAAAAAACTGGATCACCTAATAGGAATTCAGCCAGGATTGTGCCACAAAAGAAGGTCAATGTAAACGACACACCTAGAAAATAACCCAAACTGGAAAGGGCTAATTTCTGTTTTACACCCGCTTCAATCATGGCAGCCGATTAACGTTTTTGCTAGAAAAAAAAAGAAACTACATGTTTTAAAAGTTCACAAATTGGTTGGATTCAAACTCATCCTATTCTGCTTTTCTAAACTGACACTACCAAAATGATAGCTTTTCGAACTAGCCTTTTTTAATATGCACATCTTTGCATCTTGGCATTATGCAAACACTGGTCCTTTTCTAACGATAATTAACTAAACATTTGCTTTGAATTAAACTGTGACCTATTGCTGGAGCCAAACAGTAAAACAGTGCTAAATAAATTTTCAACGACAGACATTTTATGAACTGGAAAAAGGAATAAGTTTGCTTAAGAAATTGAAAAGCTCAGGTGGCCGCCAACTTGAATTGAGTGTCAATAGAAAATTAGCCTGAAAAGGAGGGAGGTGAAGCCCTCAGAATTATTTAAAGTTGGTATGTATGCCGCAGAGCTTTTAAATGACCCTATTTCACACACAAAAAGGCTTGTTATACTTTATTTCCAACCTTACAACTACAACTTTCCAGGCTTGTCCCTAACAGCCGGCAGCCGGCAGAATTAACCGTCTACTTGGGTCGTTTGTGCCGGCTACTTTTGTTATATATATATATATTTTTTTTTTCAAGACAAATTATTTGTTCCTTTACTGGTGCAGATATATGAAAATGAAACTTATTTCCCATTGCAGTTTATTGACTTAAAAATAATCTGGTTGGCAGAGAGTTACACGATTATTAGTTCATTACGTTGAGTTCTGGGAATTAGATGTAGAAAACCACTAAAGGCACGAGTTTATACAAATAAAATTGAAAAGTTATGATTACTTTTGGAACTGTCATTATTGGAAATTTATGCTCAGACTCAAGGAAATTCTGTTTCTGGGGACTTGAAAAGTAAAAATTTCTTGGGGGGGCATGCCCCCAGACCCCCTAGAAGGGATCGCCTTTGGCGCTCGATAATCACTATCTGGCTACTGGATATGTGGACAACCCTGACTTTCCCCTTTCAGACCAAACTACGTGTAGCAACAATCTACAACCTATTTCAGACCAATACAGGCCCATACTCTTAATTATTTATTTTCCAGACAAGTGGTTTTATTGTCAAAGCAAATTTGCAATCACCAGGGGTTTCAATAAAATGTGAAGTAGGCAGCTGGTTTGAATAGAGTAACCGACTGTATCAACTAGGGGTTTGAAACAATCTTCCTTTAATTACTTTAATTTAGGGCAAAAAGTAGCCGACTTTTCTGAGCGAAATAGCCGACGCTTTTCGTCAGCTGTCGGTGCTTATTGAAAGCACTGAATCACCTTTCAGAGGTAAGTGTTACTTTTTATTTAAGGGACCGATATAGGATTAACCCCGTGTTTCCTTTTCAAGATGTACTTTATTTATTTATTTATTTTTTCTTTACATCTTGAATAAACTTGTATTGTATTGCATTGCATTGCATTGCATTGTATTGTAAAATACTCTATACAAAGCAAATTGTACATTCTCATTACCTCTGGAGCTATATAATCTGGTGTCCCACAGAAGGTCCTTGTTGTCTTTCCACTTAACATGTTTTCTTTGCACATTCCAAAGTCAGCTATTTTTATGTGTCCATCGCTATCCAACATTACATTGTCCAACTTTAAATCCCTGTGATTGTAAGATTATGAGTTAGGCTGTCTTCCAACAAAAACCAAGACTACAATGCTAAAAAGATCTGGAGAGGTATTACTACCCTTTGTAGGGGTCAGATTGGAGAGAGCTAACCTTGTCCCCTTTGATGGAACGGGGGGGGCAGGGGGGGGTTGGGGGGTTAACGTTTTATATGGGGAGGCTCCACCCTTACCCTTACCCTTGAATATACTAATTCTTACCAAAATGGCACCCTTTCTTACACCTCAAGGATAAGCCAAAACAATAGAATTTCCTGTAAATGTCACGTTTTTACTGGGTTTTCAGTAGTTCTGATTCAGTTGCATAGTCATTTCTGCCAACATGTGGCATCCTTGGATATACTTCACTTCAGCCACCATTTCTTCCACATTGCAGCTGACTTTGTGACCCTTTTATATACTGCGAACTTAAAAAAGGCATCTCCTTCAGGCAGAGCCTCCCCATATAGCCCATCATAGGGAGTACCCCCCCAGGGGGGGTACTCCGAGTTTCAAGTGACGGGGATGATCGAATGGGGGCAAAAATCAATACCCAAAAAAATCCCTAGGGCTTCCAACAAAACCCCCCAAAAAAATCCCTGGACCAAAAATTTACCCCAAAAAAATCCCCTACCGAAATTCCGAGCCTTAATTTCCAGAAAGGATTAAATGATCTAACACGAAAAAAAACACTAGAAATTGAATGTTTGTATTTGGTTATAATTCATCATACCAGATGATTTTATCCTTTCCTTATCTGGTAGTCATTCTAACAACACTAGGGACACCCAAGAACATTTTCTGTATCAACAACAACATTATGAATGACAACTCTAAACAAAACAAGACTACCCGCGCAAGAACAAGTTTGGTTGTACTTTATTTGCGGAACTACGCGGCCGGGATACATGGGCACTACCATGAATCTTCAGATCATTTTGAATACCCAAAAAAATCCATAATTAAATCAAGCCACCCCAAAAAAATACCTGCCAAATCTTCATACCCAAAAAAATCCCGGAATCGAAAATTTCAAACCCAAAAAAATCCTTCGATCATCCCCGTCACTTGAAGTCCGGAGTACCCCCCCTGGGAGTACCCCCCCCAGGGATGAACTAGGGTTGCCACCCATCAGGATAAAACAAACTCCCTGACTTTCACTGACCAAAAACCAATTTTTACTGACCTTAATGATCAATTGTTTGGCGGTACAGTCACAAAAAGTTAATTCAAAACATTTTTGAAGCAACATTCCCTCATCAACAATCCACAATCCTTAACAATCCCAGTGATTAATAAAAGAATTACTTCCCTGACTTTGAGGTAGAATTGCTCAGTGTGTCACTGGCTTTAGTGAGAGCCCTGAATTAGTGACAGAAGTAATCAAAGCAGCCTCAGAATCAGCATCAGACTTGTACTGCATAAGAAAAATTACAACTAACCTGTACACGATTCCTCTTTTGTGAAGAAACAGCAGCCCAAGGACAATCTCTGCTATGTAGAAACTGATGGGAAAGGATGAAATTGATACAGAATGAAAAAAATGGGTACTGTGTAGTCCCAGAAAATAATATCCATACTCCCCCCACAGAAGGATTTTTGTTTTGCACCCACCCTCCCCCAAAAAAAATTCCAGTTTAGCTTCAAACTTTGGCTTTTAAGACCCCCTCCCTCTAGGAATTTCTGATGACCTTCCATGGGGTGGGTATGGATTTTTTCTGGAACTACACATTACTAGATCCAGTCACTGCTATATTGGCGACACATGTATTTAAACCTTTACTAATTTCAACAGGCTAACAGGACAAGACACTGACTCTTGAGAACAGTCACACAGCCATACAAATCTCCATATATTTGGCATGATACCAACAGGGATATTTTCTTGTATTGTTGTGCTTGCCAAGCCAAGCAGGAATGGCTGGGTACAAAGTCCACTGGCCCTTTTTCTAAGAAATCTCATGCACATTTCTCCAAAGTCCCAACAACTTTCTGGTCCCAGAAAGCCATTTGTAAGAACATAACCACTTGCTCTACAAAGATGTTATTCTTGCTGACATGTCTTTAAGATAAGAAAGAACTTGTATCAAAGCTTTACATTTAGAAATTTTTTTTGTTTTTAAAATATGGTGTGAATTATAGTGCCCCAAATCGTCCCAATAAGTTCTGGGGCTTTGGGTTGGAAGAGCCACTTTGCCCCAAAAAAGAATCTTCTGGCTCAAACAGTTTCATACACTCCCACTTACACAGCCTGTGGTTTTTAATACACTCCCACTTACACAGCCTGTGGTTCCTTAAATCTCCCAAGCTGTTGAATGTGGAACATCAGGTCACCACCATTTACGAATTCCATCACAAAGTAAAGACGATCCTGAAAGAAAAAGATGTACAAATACTCAGTCAACAAAAATTGGCAGAGGACAGATGACCAATATCATCACGAGTTGGTCGATCAATCAGGACAATGACCAGAGAATTATAATATCTACTGAAGATTCACAATTCACTTCAAGACTCTGATGATGACTTTCACTCAGGTTGTCAAAACGTCAGTTAGCGCCACCACAAACAAACCTTCTCAGGACTACACTCACCCACATGATCATACTCCACCCACTTATGATAATTATGACTTGTGGGTTCAAACCATTTACATCAATGGGGAGCTAGCAAGCAAAAAGTGGAGCTTTTTTTTCAAATGTATAATGCCAATCTTGGATCTACTAAACATTCATCCACATCTCCAGTGAGAAGTGACCAGAAAATCAATGCCAACATATCAATATACTTTTGTTTCAAAAAACCTGAACACGTCAATCAAAACCTCAACACTTCGTCGGTAATATACATGGCTCCAGTTGTGGATATCGTAACAAAAGGGGTTTGACACATAGTAAGATGATTATTTCCTATCAAAACCTGACTTCCACTGTTCCAAAGCAGAACATCTCTACACCTCAGGCAGTGTGCAAAAAAAGTCAAATTGGCACATAAATAAGAATTTATAAATGAATACATGGAGCAATTGCAGAATACCCCGCAATTCCCTCGTGACGTGTCAGAATCCTTTGCGAAACAGGGTGGAAAACAATAGGCACCATCGTTATTCAATAAGATGTGCAAATGAACTGCAGGGTATACTGCAATCTAGCTGAATAAATAAATAAACAAGTAAGTAAACAGGATGGCTATGAGGCCTTCAATTCAAGAAGCAACAAAAGTGAGCAAAAGTGAGTATGTACAAACTCTTGACAGATTTAAAAATATTGTAGTTATAACTAATGAACTTAAATGTAAATTTACACAGTAAATAGGCAACTCACATAAGACTGGAAACAGCAAAAGAGAGACGTTAAAAATGGTGGTTTGCCACGTAATGCTAGAACTCTTTTCTCTGTCATGGTGCATTCAACATCATCATCTTGTACAATCACATCCTTCTTTAACACTTTGATGGCATACACTTCATCAGTACCCTTCCGTTCAGCCAACATGACCTACAAAAGCATTTTACAGTCAAACCTGTATTTAACAGTCATCCTTCGACAATGGCTAACAGACCAGAAATAGTCACAGAAATAACGAACAGGGGTCAGGAAGGCCCACACATGAGCCAAGGAGGCCCACGTGGCCGTAGCTGAACCCGGTTTCTGTAGCATAAAGCAACTGAGAGTATTGCTACTCCCCCTGGATGGCATGCTAGTCCATCTCAGGGTTACCCCCAGCAGTATGTCACGAGCACCCATTTTATAGACCTGGGTCAAGAGAGACAAAGTGGGGTAAAGTTTCTTGTCTGGGGAAACAACACCAAGGCAGGGACTTGGCCTTCAACCATCGACTGTCAGATCTGAAGTCCAACGCACTAACCACTACACCACCAAACTGCTCCAGGGAAGGGGGGGGGGGACTCTGCCCAAAAGGGGTGAATTTGTGTTTGCAGCATATTAAAAGAATGGGGACAGATTGTTGTTTTAGTCTTTTCAAGGGACGCTCACATGTACACTGTACAGAGAAATGGCTAGCAAGTTTATCGAAGTGTTAAAAGGGTTACAAAATTATGGCAGAAATTCCAACTTGAAAAACAAAAGAAAGCTTGCAGCCTTTGAGCAAACACAACCCTGTAAAAAGCACAGACATTAGGCCAGTAAATGATAGGGGTATCACTGTGATGTAAAATACTATTTACGAGGATAAGGGCTTAAACACCAGCTGTACATGGGGAAAAGGGAACTCAAATAACTTCTGAACCAAAAGTCAGAGCCCTATCAGAGTTGGTGGCTTTATTGTGCAATTTTCTGGACTTTGGCGAAACTTTTTGTCATTCTGGGCATTTCTTCAAAACCTCCTCCATCCTTCCTCCATTTCTGGAAAGTACATTGTTTTGGGTTTCCATTAATTACAATACTACAGTAACAACGTACAGCTGTACTTGGAAATACACTCAGACCACCTATCTGATACATGTTCAGCCCATGGTGGTTACTTGTAAGAGGTTACATGGTTAATTAGCCTAAGTCTCCAAGTATAATTTTACTGTGCATTTTCATTTTCATAAGTACGTGTATAATACATGTGTGTTTTTTTTTTTGGAAAATCTACAGGAGTAATGAATCTACAAACCTTTCCAAAGCTTCCTTTGCCAAGAACTTTGAGGAAATGGAAATCTTCTGGTCTGTACCTAACTCCTCCGTCAGAGTCATAACGCTGTAACTGAGCCTCACGGTACTCTCTTTCCTGTCTGTCCTCTTCCTCCTTTAGCTGTGCTTGCATGAACTGAGAAAAACAAGATTCTCATTAAGTTTCTCAATAGACAGCGACATAAATGACACAGTGGCATAAATTCTGATGGAAATGATGGTAAAAATGGTAAAGGTAAAGTCGCACACGAGCCAAGGAGGCCCACACGGCCGAACCTTATCCTGGTTTCTGTAGCATGAAGCAACTGAGAGTATTGCTACTACCCCCAGGATGGGATTACGCTAGTCCATTGCAGGGTTTCCCCCAGCAGTATGTCACTGGTACCCATTTATACACCTGGGTGGAGGTCGAGAGACAATGTGGGGTAAAGTTTCTTGTCTAAGGAAGCAACAATATACATGTGGCTTGCCTTTGATGCACGGAAACAAAAATGTGCATTCTCACCATAGCCCTAAAAGTGATCAACTTAACAAGCAAAGCAGAACCATACCTTGTATTTACTTCTCAGCTCTGACACTGCCTGTCCTTCATCGTCATCAATGATTGGAATGTTATAAAACTTTCCTTCCTCTTTACTCAAAAGCTTGAACCAGCCCTCTTCTCCCTGTTTCCATAATTCTGATATTCCAAATGACAAGGAACCCATGAAGTCATTTTTTGTGGTACGGTCCCAATCCCAAACCTGAATAGACAGGCGTCGATCACAGTCTGCTTGACTAACAGGGCTGAAAAAAAATGTACTTCCTATGGCACTTTCTTATATCAGGGTAATGTTTCCACTGTACCTGACACCAAATGAAACTTGCATGAAAAAAACAAACAAACAAAACAAAACAAATAAAGAAATCTGAATAGTGACTGATATAAACTAAACACCTGCCAAAAAATACAGAAATTCAAAAGGATTTTGGGCTATTTCTTCACCCACATCAGATTAGAATAACTATCATTGGGTACTTACAATTCAAAAGCCTCGTTGAAAACTGGATTCAATGTCTTCCTAATAGTCTTGGTCTTCTTCTTGCTAGCCTTTTCAGGGTCAGGGATAAGCTTGATCTTGACGTAAGGATCTGAGTAACCATTAGGGTCCATAGGGATAAGATTCTTTGCTTCACGAACTACAGAGGGCAAGAAGAAAACAGGTGTTTGGTCAGATTAGAATTGCTTCAAGTGACCGGTTTTGATTAAGAGAAGCACTACCTATTATTCATATTTGTCTGCAGAATGTACTAGGGATGCATAGAGGATCCAACTCAAAATAGCAACTGGTTCTGTGAAAAAACAACTAGTATCATCTGCAGCATGTCTGTTCTCAAATATGCTGTCAACGGTGTTTTGTTGTTGCAGACTTTTTTTTTCACCTGTTCCTGTAGCATACAAAAAACCTATCAAACATCCATTGCCACCATAAACAAAGCTCACTTGATGACATACAAGTATTAAAATGACAGTATAAGAACAGAAACCCATTCAAAAACTACTATGTTAACTATAGTAAAATGCCCAGGTTATGGGTGTATATACAATGTATACTTTAAATAGCTAATTTCCAGAGCTTAAAGAGTGGACTCATACACCGGAAAATACATACAGTATAATTATCAACCACACAAAGAAAACATTTGTGACAAAAAAGTCAGACTACAACATGTGAGGAATAAAATCCAGATATATGGGTATTTAAAGGCACAGCATGCATAGTGGACATACATAGAACACACATAAGGAAGACAATCAAATCCGTGTGCATGTGGAGAAATACAGTACTGGTCAAAGGTAAGTTGACAGCCTCGACTCGATCCCAGAAACTTAATTCTCACGTCTCAAAACTCGCGACATTCAAGTTTTGAGACGTGAGAATCAAGGATCGAGAATCCAAAAACAAGGAGTTCTCAAATATGCAATCTCGAAAACAACTTCGAGAAAATGATTTATTTCTCAAAAGAAATAGCCACTTGCAGACCAAGTTCAAGTGTTTCGCATCGACCCTCGGCCCCTACAATGTCAATTGTGTATAACTTGCGTGAAACACAAACAATAAATCTTAAAATTTCTGTGGTATTTGTGAATATACCTCAAATACCCTTTACCTTTACACTGACAGAAATCCATCTGTAAAAGATGCTGAACGAGACTGAAAAGCAAAGAGAGAGCTACACGTACATAGTTTGTATCACACCACCAACAGTGCGTGCAGTTATACACTCACATGTGTACATATCAAACCCATCACAGTTAAATCTTGAGTGTTTCACCTACAACCTATGAACATAAATTTGTAAATATGCAGAAATTCAGGATTGCTTAATCAAAGCCTCTCACTAAACCCTGAGCATGTAAAATTCATGTTTTACGAAATAAGGGGGAAAGCTTGAGTTTTAAGAGTAGTTGGCAAGCGTCACTCCTGAGCATCACTGAACATTCAAGCATTTTGCTGGAAAAGCCATTTTGAGAATTATCGCAAAATTTTTTCCTAAACTTCAAAACTTAAAGTGGATAATTTACCCTATGAGTAAAGGAGCAACAAATTCTTTACAGATGTGTGTCATTTGTCATTATTTCACCGCATCAAACTGCTATGCTTGCACCTCATTTTTTAACACTTTTGGACCTGTAAACAGCGTATAATAATATCATAATGCTCGTGAGTTCCGTCAGTTTGCCTGATTTATTTCTTGAGAGATCACTCAAGCGACAAGATCATTAGTTTCTTGACTCGAAACTCGATTCTCAATTCTCAAGATTCTTGAAACTCGACTCGAGACTCGTTTCTCAAAATTTTCTAGAACCAAGAATCGAGTCTTGAGTTGTGAGGTTCGAGACACGAGGGACTGTCAACTTACATTTGACCAGTACTATATTTTGGCTACAATCGAATGCTACATATTATAAAATTCCACATTACGCTAACACACCCTGGGCTTTCCGGTTTATCTGTCCAAAAGGGTTTACTTTTCACTTAGCATAATAAAATACCTGTTCTATTACAAGAAACCTTAAATACCAAAACAGTTTTTATTTTACCCTCATAATAATATTTGCTTGGAAAGTTGCCCACTTAATTTTATCACGAACACCTTTCAAAGCGGGTGTTTCCCACTTTGCAAGTTTTTTCCTTGCATGTCTGTCATGTTTTAATTTTATTCATTCTACAATCTAGTGTCTTAAATTTACAAAAACATCTGGTAACACCAAAAATTACCTGAAGAAAAATAATGAGAAGAGCCCAAAACCATACTTTAATAACATATTAAATTAATGTTATATTGGATTCATGTTTGGAATATAAAATTGGCACACAGAGACAACAAATGACAGCTGAAGCTGTGAAAACTTTTATGTCAGGAAAACATGATGAAAATGAGCTACATGTGGCATTCATTCCTAAATTCTGAGGGAATCAATAAAAGCAGGAAAAGTAGGAACTTTGTAAATATATTTCTCTTTTTCTTTAAAAATGCAGTTTTAAGCCCAAAATAATGGTTTAAAAACTCACAGTTTCCAGAAAGTCAAGAGCAAAATTGTAGAATGACTTTTTTTACCATGCAAATTAAAAAGCTGTGAACACTTTGAATTGATTTTTGGCATTTCCAATTGTGTAAAAACCAATCAGATGTTTGACAAAACCATGCAACAAAAAGAAGTACAGCACAGTTATGAAACCAGGAAAATAACAACAACAAGAAAGCATTCACTTTTTATTCCAACAGATTAAACATATGCAAAACTGCCAAAACACAAAAGTGACAATTTTGCTGTGAACTCTTGAATGCCAGTGACATGTGATGTGTGTAGTTAAAAGTAAAGGCTTTTTAATATATGATGTCATTTGCATATTGTAAACATGTTTCAGCCAGAACAGTTTTAGATTGTGTCTTGTCTTTCCAAGAATATCTCTCTTCTCAGCAAAACTATCCCTCTCAGCTTGAAACTGTCCCGGGGGGGTTACTCCCTTATATGCGCTATATAGGTATGTGCCGCCCGATAGGGTAGGGTTTTTGAGGTGTTCTGTTCTTAAATAGGGTATCCCTTATTTGTATTTTTTGGTACTGTGATCCTTAGATGTTCCTTAGATAGGGTCACTACATTGCAGTATCCACCTCAACACGCAAAACGGAAAAGATATGGTCTGTTAAACTGTACTACACGCCCGAATACAAGTTAGAAAGTTTAACAAGCCGATTTTAAAAGGAAAAGAAATAAAACGACCTATCAGTTACACAACTGTGAGTTATCTTGTTTCCCTCAAATAGGGTGCCATTTCTTGGCTTTGGGCCTTTAAAAGGGTATCAATTCTCGATTTTCTACCCTTAAAAAGGGTCAGGGTTTGAGAACCTTGGCGGCACACACCTATCCTAAATTGACGGGAGTACCCCCCCCCCCCCCGGAAACTGTCAAGTCTTGATGTCAGATTTTTCAGTAACAAAAGCATCCCTATAATCACAACACTTACAGTCCTACAGATAGCCAAGGCAGAGTTGCCAGCCATCACCAGGATATAACAAATTCTCTGAATTGCCCTGAATTTTCACTGATCGTAAACCCATTTTCACTGACAGTGTATGGTTGAAAAGCCATATGAAACAACTGATTCGAAAATAGAGTTTGAAATAACATTGTCTCCACAACAATATTGTTGGGGAGACAATGCCTCCTTATTAAACCTGGTGGCCTCTACAAAAAATCCCTGACTTTTCACTGACTTTGAGGTAAAATTGGGGATTTTACCCTCTAAGAATTCCATTATTTTTCAACCATACCCATAAGGAATTCCTGTATGTTAACCTTACCCCTGAAGAATTCCACCGTTTTTCCACCTTACTCGTGAAGAATTCTGCTATTCTGCTATTTCGCACTGTCTGCTTATGCAGACAGCATGAAAGGCAAGGTAAACTAACGATGTCAAAAATATGGACAAAACAGGCACTCTTTTGCAATCGAAAACCTAAGCTTGCTTTCATGACTGTTTGTTTCTTTTACAGTTTCATCTAGAGATTCACAATCAAAAAAGTCAAATGCAAATCAAAGTGTACAGGAATCAACTAGTACAGCAAACAAGAAGTTTTTACTGTTAAAGAATTTTGTTAGCTTTCAACACAAGGGTAAAATGTCAAAGTTATTTTTACCAATCAAAAATGTATATTTATACAAGCTAGAGAAATATTGTTTTCATAAACCAGTCGTCTGGTGTTGGCAAAAACATAAAAAACGGAAAAAAAAAAGACACAAAAGTCACTCGAACAATTATTTGAATGTTCCCTTCCCCTAAATTTATCATCAGTTCAGTGCTAAATGCGTTTTTTTTTTTAATATTAAGAAATCACCGAAATCCAATGATCTAACAACTAAAAGAGAAATTTTTACACTGTTACAAAAGTCACATACCTCACACGACCTCAGTAATACACTCCATGATTACAATTCGCTAAAATTCTTTTCTCAAAATACGAGATCTATTACTTCACGATTAACTGGAATTCGAGACTAGCTTTGCACGCAGGTGACAAAAATATTCCACTTGACGAGGTGGAAAACCAAACATTGTTTACGTGTGCTTTGTAAAATAAGACAAAAATCAATATATAACCGATAGCTGAGTTTGTGTGCTTAAAATATCCTGTAAAGCTCTTAAAACGATTCGCCAACCTATCGATCCAATAGTTTAGATAACCCCGTATAACCTCTTATCAAAATCTATTACTTCACGATTAACCTCTTATCAAAACGCAAGCTGGATCATGAGTATGACTTACAAATTAGGTATTTATCAATGTTCAAAACATTACTATGTTCAGAAAGTAATAAACACAGCAAAAAATATATTAGCGCGAATATGCAAATTTTTATGTTTATATCCATACCGTCAATTTTGATAGTTCGTTCATTTGCCCCCGTTCCTTCGATGGCGACTTTTAAATGAATTCGTCCTCTTCTTTCAGTGTGATCTGCACCGCAAAGCTTAGGAATAAATTTCTCACATCTTTTGTGAGCATTCATTTGACAACCTGCAAAACGTAAAGCCGAAAATTATCCCATTGGCTTCCGACACGAAAGCAAATGTTCTATCATGACTTATCGGTTACACGATTGACTAAACCCGCAAAAAAGTACAAACCGAAAAAAAGCTTTAATTTCTACGATGAATAGAATTCAAAGTTCCTACCTTCGCACTGTATTCCCTGATGTATGAGTCCGTAGAGCAGCGAACCGCAGTGATCACAGAATGCAGGACTTGTGTAGGTGTGGACTTTAAATTTGTGGGGCGACTCTGGATACTAAGAAAGTAACAGAAGAAAAGACGAAGCCAGCTCACAATTAGCCGAAACGCTCGAAGCAATTCGAGAATCTGCACTAATTGCTCTAAACGAAAATTCCAAACACCCTAGAAGTGCAAAAGTACAGGTTAAAAAATTAACAAATTTTGTATGTACCTCTGCACCACTGACTGCCTCCGATCCTGGGCAAGCGAACGAGACAAATTCATGGCAGCGTTTATGGACCACAAACGAGCACACTGGAAGAAAGAATTGGAGGAGAGAGATGAAAACATTACGTCGGTGTTATTGACAATTTACAAGTTCTTGCGTTTAGCAGCTTGTAAGCTTATTATGCCCAAATTTCGATATCCATAAGCTGTAATACATCAACCGCAGCATACCTTGGCACTGATATCCTTGTGTTCCAACGAAACCCCTGAAAAAACACCACAAAAAATGATAAACGATATCATCCCTGGGAACAAAACACTAACATTACACAAGCGCCACATAGATCTCCCACAAAAGACATCGAACACAAGGCTGAAATAACACAAAGTAACACCCGTTGAAAGCACTTGCCAAATAAAATCCTTGCAGTGACCGCAGAAAGTTGGCTGTTTCAGGAACCGAGCGATAAATTGATGGTCTTTGACTGCGACCACGTTTTTCTGCTTAAAAGCTCCTCGTCTATTTATTGCTCTCGGCTTTATTCTAGCACTCCCCGTCTCTTTTCCGTCCGCCATCTTTAGCTCCGCTCAAACCATCTGCACTTGCTTTGGTTTTCGGCTTATTGTGATGACGTCACATGCTCGTTCCTTATATGGACCACCTACTTATCGGAGCCAATTTTCGGTTTGTTTCAAGAAATTCCTTCCCAAGAAGCGCACAAAAGACAAAGTTGTAAACAGATTTTATCACAACCCTTCCATACCTAAGGCGCTTACTCTTAGTTAAGAAAAAATCCCAATATTTCTGTGTAAAATTGTTGAAAATTAAAAAAGCTCTCCTACTTTCTTCTTAATGGCCACAAAAAGATCAAAAGCTCAAAAGATCTCAAAAATGTGAACGCACCGTTTGATTTTTGGGAGTGAATAGGTCGAAGAAATTCCTTCATTTCAACGGGTTGTTTGTGTAGAATTCCACCCAATTAAATGAAAACCCAACTGGCTTTTACTGCGTAGTGCCTGTGTGTCTGGCACGTCAAAATAATTTTGTAAATTTGCATAATATTCCAAATCGCCTGAGTACACCTAATATCGCGGTATTTTCGATATTTTACGAATTTGAAGTTTTCAATAATTCAGGCCTAGCTAACTGTAGTTTGTCATGGAAAACATTTGGAATGATATCCCTCAGCCGTACAGTACACTACTACAGAATGGTCATACTGAAAAATGTTGATTATCGAATTGCTTTTCATTTGATCGGTCGATGGTTTAATAAATCTGTTTAAAGTCGTCTACTCTGCCAATTTCTTTAGCGGCACGGTTTAATCTTCTACAATGCGTATTTTCCCCAATTTCAATATGGAAATGAGTCGATTGAGTCAATATCGAAAGTTATTTGCTCACAATTTAAAGCTTTTTCTAGCTTTCGAATGCAAACTGGATCGTGCCGAGCTATAAAATCTCTCTTTTTATTTTCTTTTGGTTTCCCATAAACATACTGATTTAATTCAAATAGCCGAGCACTGAAACACTCTTAAACCTCCTGGGTGGATTTTAGTGTTTAGTCGCAGGTGAAATAATAAGACTATGTTGTCCATCAAAATACCCTAATAATCATTTTTTATAAATCGAAGAACAGCATTTTAAATAAACGAACTCATTTGTTGAACTCTAAGTAAATATGTACTAAGAGCTTTTAACTACTCAAATGACTCCAGGCAAAGTTACACTTCAGTTATGGAAAGCCCTTTAAATAAGTCTTCCTTATTTTCTAATTCGCAAATGATCTTCTGTTCAAAGGTGAACTGGTCTCCGAGGGCAACCGAATGCCTTTCTAAATCTCCTAAGAACACGCAACAATGATTAGGTCAATTCATAGAATAGCTTTTCAGTGTTATTTTTTAAAGGCGATGTTTTCGTTCATAATATATGCACATACTTATCAGTATAAGGACGATTGCTTAAGTTAGACATGGTTTGAAAATAACAGAAAATAGATAAATTGAGGTTTATTCTGGGTCGCCATTATCCACGTCTAAGCAGTCATTTATTAAAACTTGAACAGACTCTAACAAATTGTGCTTATCGTTCTGGCCTTACTTAAAATTGGTTAACACCATATTTTTCGTAAGTGTTGTTTAAACTTCGTGTATGCAATCCACCCGAAAAGACTGTGTGGGTAAGTTTTATTTTGCCTTGTTTTTGTTTTGTTTTGTTTTTTGGCTTGTTTGTTTGTTTGTTTGTTTGTTTGTTTTGTTTTGGTTTGGTTTGGTTTTTGCCTTTTGTTTTGAGCGAAGCGAACTGTCAACTGAGGCTATTTGACCACCGCTTTCCAAGGGCAATTAACGCGCAATCTATCAGTGTCTGTCATCGAATAGACCACGACCACTGAGCCAATCAGACTCGTGCATTCGCAAAACACCACGTTGAATCTATACCGTCTAATAAATAAAGTGAATTCTTGTACCCCGTGTTTTACTTCCATATGAGTCACATAATAATCTAATGACCTGGGGGCGCGTTTCTCGAAAGTCTCAGGCCCGCAAAGCTGTTTTATGAGCGCAAGGTTTACCCTAAAGATTCAATTTTGGGATGTTTTTAAAACTAAGCAGTTAAATTGTAAGTTGACAAGACACATCGAGCTGTTTTGCGGGCTAAAAGCTACACCACCGTTCTATAGATTTTGATTTTGAAGGATAGCTCCGGGCCCGAAAAGTTGCCGGAACTTTCGAAAAACGGACCCCTGGCGTACCTTTCTCGAAAGCCCCGAAACGTGTCGGACCGATCTCGGGCTCGATAATTCACTATATATCTTGAAAACAAGAACGTTTCTGAGCATGAAACTTTACCATACGTTTAACATTTCTTATCTTAAAGACATGTTAGAATAACAGCTTTGTAGAATGAGTGGTTCATATTTTTACAAATGGCTTTTCGGGTTCGAAAAGTTTTCGAGAAACAGGCCCCTGAGCTGCGTATAATAAAGCGATGGAAACGTAAATCGGAAAAGCCAAATAGATGACTTTATACAATTCACGATCTAGTTTACTTCTCTTAGTTACTTCAACAATCATTTTACTATAGTCGGAGTTTTTCGCGTTTAATTTTTTTCCTACAGCAGTTAAGGCTTTTTCGCACAGTTTGGAGTGCGCAAACGCAAATTTCGCAAAGGACAATAAGGGAGTATAGACATTTTTTAGGAAATAAGAAAGAAATCATGAGAGATAAGAAAGAAATAAAAGAGGGATAAAATTTTTGTACACACCCCCAGACAGTCCACCCCCAAGAGAGTGCACTTGGGGTTGTTTTCGGACTGTTTTGGTGTCCATCTATTTAACATTAACTTTAAATTTTCAGTTTTAATTCTAACTTGCCTTTAATTCTAAGTATATTTCAATTTCAAGTGATATTAGCTGAGCTATTTGTTGACGCCCTAGCTTCCAATATGGTGGCTACCATTCGCTGAAAAAAGTGCACCCGCAGTGCGATCGCAGCGATCATTGACGATGATCATATGCAAATATATGTCACTGGCTGAACATAATTGTTCCTTCTCGGCGATGAGCTAATGACACTTTAGAAATGGTTATTCAAAAATTCTTAAGATATTATTTTAATACCATATGGTGGGAAATAAATTGTGTTCAGGCCCTTGTTTTCCCTTGATAAGCCATCCGCACCGGAAAAGCAAAGGAATTAGAGAAGAATTAGGCTTCCATCAGATCAAATGGAATCAACATCACCCAACATTAATGAATACAACTATTTTTTGTTGCATGGTGTTGAAAAAGGTGGACAAACTAATTAAACATTGATTTTGGCAACTAAGGAAAAAAAGAAAGTTGAATCAACGTGAACGTCATTCAAAATCACTCGATAGGGTGGCCAAACCCGTTCAACAGCCTATTGGGGACAGCCAAGGAGGAAATAAATACTTGGAGCACAAAACGAATTTCGTCTTTGCTATGTTTCCAGTATCATTTCTGGACCTTTTAAACATTTTAAACTCAACACAATTTGACATGTTCGGATTTTTTACTTAAATAATCAACTGGGAGGAAGTTTTAAGGCAACGTTTCACTTGACGATTTTATCGCAGCAACGTTTAACATCACGCCCAGACTATTTTAAGCCCAAAAATTTGTTGAAGCGGCATTAGTTTGCCAGGTTTAAAAGACAATGTCGCAACAACATTTTGCAATCGGAAAATCTTCCTCATCCTACTAAACGCGCGGTATTGACTTTTGAAAAAAATTCTCCGCGCGTTCTCAAGGTGGGTGGTCGCTGGAGCCAAATTTTGATGCACAGAGGTATCTTTGATGAATATTCGAGTTAGGCATTGCTTTCATATAAAATTCACAATTAATTTACCCATTCGACCATTAAATATAATCTTCAGCATCAACTATTTCGTGAAATGGAGGTTTTAATAGCTAAAAGTTGAAAAAGGGCAATTTGTTTTCGCAAAATGTCGAAAACCAAAGGCAACAAATAAAGAACTGCTCCCTTAGGACTTCGTCAACAGGCCGGCTGATAAAAAAAAAGTTAGAACCACGTTTCATGAATCTTTTCTTTTCAACTCAGAATTACATGAAATTATCTCTTGTTATCCGAGTTTTAATCAATATGCTTTTAAGATACTTTGCAAAGATTTTTTTTATTATTATTGCGAAAGTAACTGAGGTGACAAAACGATCGCTTTATTCAAGCGGAAATGAAACACAGTTTTTAAAAATAGGATACATTTTCCAAGGTACTGTGACTACTCAAGTGCTTTTATTTCCGGCTCCATACGACATAAAAAGATAAAACCTCAACTATAGTACCTTTTAGTTCATAGCTGGGGGTTTACGTGGAGGTCAAGGTCAGTTTCCTCTCAAGTATTTTGAGCCGGCAAAAGCTAATATAGAAGCACGTCCTTTCATAGATGCACTGATCAGGGCATTGATCTCTCTTTTAAAGTGCAAATAAATGGCTATTCTTCTGAGTGATGGAAGATGACCACCACTTTTCAGTCAACTGACCAATGCCTGTTCTTCACGCATCATCAAATTCTCAAAACTAATCATCCGGACAACTTGGCATCAGGATACGAATAGTGCGAGCACGTCCCGCCACTGTGTCCTTCTGGATCCTGATCCACACCAGCATATTCTGCATCCCTTCTAATGGTGTCCTTCCATCTGGTGCGGCATTTCCCCCTTCGACGTTTTCCTCTCTCAGGTATCCAACTAATTTAGGAAGTTTTTCTGGACCCATTCGGCAGACATGCGCAAACCATTCTTATTAACCTTCTGCTCCTGAGGAGGAGAGACGCTAGGATTTGGCCAGTTCTTTCTCAAACCTCGGTATTCCTTACTTGATGGAACCACATAATGCATAAAATACGACGGAGACAGCGGCTATCAAAAACATCCAGTTTCTTTTCTTCAGTCTGCGTGGTCGCCCAGGTCTCTGAACCATACAACAAAGTTATGGGACGACAACAGCATTGTAAATACTGCTGAAGCACGTCCAATCCTGATCTTCAACTCGTCATCCAATCTACCGTTTGAAATAACTTCGGATCCCAACCGCCTCTTCGTCAAGGTGGACAGCTGCCTCTGCTTCTCCAAACCCCATAGCCTTGGTCTTAGATTTCGAGATGGGCAGACCAACGTCGTCCCCTACTATCTGTAGTGAGCGCAATGCCTGCTGGCCCCTTTCACTCCCAGACTCCAGAAAGGTTACGTCATCAGCATAGTCCAGGTCAGTCAAGTACCATGCTTGCTCTATCCTCAGACGTGTGCGCCTCCGTTCTCTCAAACATATCCCTGCAGATGGTTTGTCGCAACTCTTGCGGAGGACAAAGTCGATCATTACACCAAAGAGCAGTGGAGACCTCACACATCCCTGGCGAACTCCAGTCTCAACCCTGAACCAGTCTGTTCTCTCGCCCTCAACAATGACAGCAGCCTCATAGTTTTCATATACACAGTGAATGAGCTGTATATACTTTACAGGAACCCATAGTCTGCGAAAATATGCCACATAGAAGGGCGATGAACTTTGTAGAAAGCTGCTTTGAAATCAACAAAGGTGACAAGCGCTGGTAGCTGAAACGCAACACACTTCTCAATCAGCACCCGAAGTCAGAAGAGCTTATCTACACACCCTTTCCCGCTCTTGAAACCCCCTTGGTTCTCACGGACCTTCCTCTCAATACCTACGTGCATTCTTTCCAAAATGATTAGCCCAAAAACCTTCCCAGCAACAGATAGAAGGGAAATACTACGGTAGTTACTACACATGGAACGGTCTTCCTTCTTGAAAATAGTGCAGATAATACTCTTAGTTCAATCGTCAAGAGCAGTTTCATCTTCCCAGATCTTCAAGAACAGTTGATGCAGAGTCGATAGAAGCTCAGCTGGACCTAGCCTGATCATTTCAGCCACAATCCCATCAGTCCCAGGGGCCTTGTTGTTGTTCAACTTCTGAATCGCTTTCTCCGCCTCCAGCCTAGAACATGCGTCCATGTTCCCCGATGTGCAGCTCTCTCCATATCAGCACCCACTTCTGTTTGTCTTCTCTTGCACTGCTCTTTACCTGCCTATCTAATGAACGGTATCTCTCATGACGACTTCTACTTCCACCTTGATCCCTTCCTAACTTTGCTCTCCTTCTATCCCGCACCAATTTCTCTGTTTTCCTAGATATCTAATCCTTACGTCTCCGCCTCTTCCGACCAACAATAGCCTCAGCTGCGTCCATCACTGCATCACGCCAAGATGCCCATCCGGCCCTCCTTCACAGACCAAACCTCCATATCATTACAGTGTTCTCCTTATCAGGCGGTAACCGGGAAAATTTACCGCTTGTAGCACCGCTTGTTACCGGTTAGCCGGAACCAGATAAAGGCCTGGCTTAGAAACATCCAACAGTTTGGGATCGTGAAAGATTTATTATCGGATTGAATTATGAAAAGATTTATGTCCGTCGTACTGCGTACCTACCCTGTGGCGCAGACGGAATGACCGTTAGATTACGTCTGCGGCGCAGGCTACTGCGTACCACGTAAGTCTAGTCTAGCTAAGGGGAGCCAGGGGAGTCTGGGTCGAGGTATGGCGACGCAAGAACGTGCTTATCTCCGCTCGCACAAAATTCGCTATTTCTTCAAAGTCAATGGCGGAATCTTTGCTAAAATACGTAACAAAAAGAAGGAACCGATCCTCCGACAGCTCGACGGATGGAAAAGTGGATTCTCCAGCAATGAAAAAAGTAAAAAGCACAAGCGATCCCGAGTCTCCGCCGCCACGCGATGAACATGGCGAACATAACGAGGACAGCGACCTTGTGCTGACCGCGCTCGAACTAACGGACGATCTTAGTGGAACTCTAAAGTGCATCCTAGAAAAGCTCAAGAAGCTGGATACCATTGAATGCACCGTTAAAAAAATTGAAGGCAGCTTAGACAAACTAGAAGAAAGAACAGCGAAACTTGAAGAGCTTGAGAAGACGGCCAGAGAAGACATTGATAACCTAAAGACAAACCACGTGCTTATTGAAAAGAAACAAGATGACACCAAAAAGGCCTTAGACAAAAGGATCAATGGCATTGAAGGAAAAATAGCCGAATTAAAAGTCAAAGAGGGAGAAATTGACCAAGCTTTAAAAGACCTCAACACGAAAGATTTATACTTAGAAGCGTACTCGAGGCGCGAGAATATAAAATTTAACAACATCCCTGAATCTCCTTCGCCGAGAAATGGTTTAGAAGACACGGAAGCAGTGCTTAGATCCTTCCTGGAAAAGCAGCTGGGCTATCATGATGCAAGTTCTGTTGAGATTCAAAGAGTTCACCGACTGGGGAGAAAGAAAGAAGATGGAGGAGCGCGGCCAATTCTTGCCAGATTCCTTCGCTTCAAAGATTGCGAGAAAATTTTCGCTCTTGGCTCCCGTCTCAGAGATACGAACTTCCAGATGTTTAAGGATCTCCCTCAAGAATTGGTGACAAGAAGACGTGCACAAATGGATACCTTCAAAAAGGCTAAACGAAACAATATTCCCGTATCCTTTAGCAAATCACAACCGGACAAACTATACGTAAGAGGTAAACTTTGGCCAGTTGGCCAGGTGCTGGACATCTAATGGAGCAAACTCCTCGTAAACCCTTTCTTTGTCCTTTTAGTCTTTGCTCTTTACCACCCTTGAGCTAAAACTTTTTTTTTTCTTTCGCCACTTTCAACAAGGATATTGTAGAATTTTGCGAGCGGAGAGAGCTGCTGAAGAACACCGCAAAACCAAAAGCTCACTCTTAAACTAATTGCGTGTTTAACCTTCCTTAATTGTTGATTGTCTTTGTTCTGTATGTTAACTTTTTTTTCCTTGCTTCCAACGTTTTTTTGATCGTACGCTATGTGTAGCTTAAGTTTTTATTTATATTCCATTTGCAATTTTTTTGTTATTTATTTATTAATTTTTTTTCTGCAGCAATGTTAATTTTGTCTTTCAATGGTTATATGTTAATGTCAAACTATGAATCTTAAAATAGCATCGCTTAACGTCAGGGGAATAGGAAATAACGCTAAAAGAAAAGAGGTGTTTAATTGGCTGAGATCAAAAATTTTTTCGGTATACATGCTGCAAGAAGTCCATTGTTCCGCTAACACAACAGACATATGGACTTGTGAATGGGGTTACAAAGCGCTGTTCAGTTGCTGCGCGAGTAACAAAGCAGGGGTTAGTATTCTCTTCAACAATAACTTTAATCTAAACATTTTTAAAATTCTCCAAGACCCAGATGGTCGATTTATTATATGCGATATCGAAGCAGATGGAAAAATGTTGACCTTGGCCAACATCTACGCTCCTAATGACGACGATCCCGATTTCTTTCACTCTTTTTTTGATCATCTTTCCAATTTTAAATGCGACGAAGTCATAATTGGAGGTGATTTTAATTTAGTGCTAGATATTGAAAAAGATAAAAAGAATGGTATAACCAGAACACACCAAAATGCTCTAAAGGTAGTACAAGATGCGATGGAAGATCTTGAATTATGTGATATCTGGAGAATATTTAATCCGGATGCCAAAAGGTTTACCTGGCGACAGAGACAGGCAGAAATTCAATGTAGACTTGACTTCTTCTTGGTAAGCCAAACTACGCTTTGCAACTGCTCCGATGCGGATATCTTTCCAGGATTCAAAACGGACCACTCTATGATAACACTCAACCTATCTTTACATTCAAACCCAAGGGGGAATGGTTTCTGGAAACTAAATACGTCCCTCCTAACCGATACAACCTTTGTGGAGAAAATAAAAGAAACGATACAAGAAACGGCTACTGAATACAAAAATGATGAACTCGTCAACCCTGGGCTTCTGTGGGAGATGATAAAATTAAAAGTGCGTCAACAATCAATCGCTTATTCGGCATCTATAAAAAGAGCGAAAAAAAGAAAAGAGGACGAATTAGAAAAAGAAATTTCAAATTTAGAGAAACAGATCGATAGTGCAACCGGCCTTGATCCCCTGAACCAAAATACAAATGAGAGAATGAAGGTCCTAAAAGAGGAACTTGAAAAAATTATTGAACATCGAACCAAAGGAGCCATTCTTCGGTCAAAGTCAAAGTGGTTTAACGAAGGCGAAAAGAACACAAAATACTTCCTCAGCCTGGAAAAGAGACACTTTAAACAAGGAACGATAAGCCAATTAAAACTGGACGATAATACTCTTGTCACTTCAGACAAGGAAATTTTATCAGAATGTGACTCCTTTTACAAAAATCTCTATGCTTCGAAAATAGAAAAACCCTCTCAATCCAATTTTTTCCAGCAAGAAAACGAAACTTCCTTAAGCTTTATGGATCAACAGGCTTGCGACGCTATCTTAACCGAAAAAGAATGCGCGGAAGCCTTAAAATGTATGGATTTAGAAAAAACACCTGGCACCGACGGTCTTCCAGCTGAATTTTATAAATTATTCTGGAATGACATTTCTACTTATTTACTCTCTGCCCTCAACTTTGCCTTCGAGTCCGGCTGCCTATCCATTTCTCAAAGGCGCGGAATCATTAAACTTATTCCAAAAAAAGACACAGAACCTTTTTTTATTAAAAACTGGCGTCCTATAACTCTGCTCAACACGGATTACAAAATCGCAGCAAAGGCCATTGCAAACCGTCTAAAGTCCGTAATTCCAAAACTTATAAATAATGATCAGACAGGCTTTATAAAAGGAAGGTTCATTGGTGAAAACATACGACTTATTGACGGCATCATCCAATACGCTGCACAACATAATGTCCCAGGTCTCATGCTTTTTATAGATTTTGAAAAAGCCTTCGATTCACTTGAATGGTCTTTCATCCTTGATACTTTGCGTTTCTTCGGCTTTGGTCCGTCAATTATTAAGTGGATCAAGACCTTTTACTGCAAAATTGAAAGCTGTATTCTTACTAATGGCTGGTCAAGTAACTTCTTCCAGCCTCAAAGAGGTGTTAGGCAGGGCTGTCCCCTTTCGCCATATTTATTTATTCTGGCAGCGGAGATGTTGGCCAAGACAATCCGGAGTAACAGGAGAATAAAAGGTATCTATGTAGATAAAAACGAAGTTAAGATAAGCCAATACGCGGATGATACCACTCTTATCTTAGACGGGTTAAGGGAGTCTCTTGTCGCAGCCCTACAAACTTTAGAAGATTTCAGCAAGATCTCCGGCCTCAGGCTCAATGATAGTAAAACGGAAGCTCTTTGGATCGGCTCTAAGACTGGGCAAGAAAAAATCTATTTACCAGGAAAGGACTTAAAATGGCCAAAATGCAAGGTAAAAGCACTTGGTCTATGGCTGTCAACCGAGCCAGACCTGGCGATGATATTAAATTATAAAGAAAAAACTGAAAAAATTAGAAAGCTATTAAGTTGCTGGCAATACCGTAGGCTTTCGCTGCTAGGAAAAATCACCGTAGTTAAGACATTGGCCGCATCACAGTTGGTTTATTTATTAGCGCCGCTGCATTCTAACCACCATGCTATAAAAGAAATAAATGACATGTTCTACCATTTCCTATGGAATGGCAAAGGTGACAAAATAAAGAGAAAAGTTATGATCAACGATCCCAGAAATGGAGGTCTGAAAATGATTGATCTCTGCTCCTTTAACAAATCTCTCAAAACAACTTGGGTAAAAAAGTACTTGGACACGACCAACAAGGGAAAATGGAAACTCCTCTTCGATATGGAACTCAAGAACTAGGGCTGTGAAAATCTCTTCCGGGGTAAACTTAACGTTAATGACACAAAGAAAATGATAAAGGTCACGGATCCCTTCCTTAAGGAAATATTAGTATACTGGGCCGAAACCAATTTTGAGCGCCAAGTAACTTCTGAAATCAATTTTCGCGAACAGAGTTTATGGTTCAACTCTTTAATAAGGGTTGATAACAAGCCAATTTTTTTAAGGATTGGCTTGAAAAAGGTATAACAAAAGTTAAACACCTTCAAAGGACGGAAAACAAAGGATTTCTGTCACTTAATGCTCTTGCGTCAAAGTATGACATAAAATTACGTCCCCTTAGTTTCTATGGCTTACTATCAGCTGTAAAGTCCCTTCGAAAAACCGCTACCGGAGCTGCTGAGATTAGAGGAGGCAACTCTGAAACGCTCTGCGATAAGATTATAAAAAGTCAAAGACCAGGCCCGATAATTTACAAAAAGCTAATCAGTACAAAAGGTCTAACCCCGAGCAACAGCCAAAACAAATGGTTTCAGGATTGCAATTTTTTAGATGAAAAACTACTTTCAACTGGGAACAAGCGTACCTCATGGCTCCAAGTTGTACCAAAAGCACCAAACTGATCGAGTTCCAGTTTAAACTTTTGCATAGTTGCATACCAACTAACAAGTTCCTTTTTAAAATAGGAAGAAAGGAAAACGAAAATTGCACTTTTTGTCACAGTGCCTCAGAGTCATTAATCCACCTTTTTTGGTCATGTCACGTTACATCCTCCTTTTGGAAAAGGGTGACTGACTGGCTTCAGGACAACCTCTCGATAACAGGCGAATTCACTTTATTGAATACAACAGCTTTGGGCCTGAAGCCGGATCCTCATTCTAAATATTCACTTCAATTAAACTATATCTTGTTGCTAGCGCGGTATCATATATGGCAAGCCAGATTAGAGGAAACCTCACCAAATTTCACATCTTTTCTACGTCTTGTTAAATCAAGATATGTATTAGAGACAAAAGCGGGTGACACAAAAAAATGGATTCCTTTTGCAGAAATGTTTATAAAGAGTTTATCTCCTGTCCCCCTGACTGAAGGACTGTTATGCTCATATATAGAAAATATTGTTTAAGTATATTTTGTATATGTATGTAACTATGGCAAACCCAAATAACTTTCAAAATGTTACTTCCCCTCCCCTCGACTGACTAACTCTTTGTAATTTTGTAATGCGCCTAAACCATTGTAATTAGGATCACTTACTTTTTACTCTGCTGTATTGTTTAGGTATGTGCTTTAGTGTTTGTACTGTATGCGTTGTTTTCTTTTTTGTGCTTGCAAGTAATTAATTAAAAATAAAAAATAAAAAATAAAAAATTATTATACATTTATATATTAAAAAAAAAAGAAAAAATATATATATATTAATATAAAAAATCATTGTCCAGGCGTTGTACAATATTAGACGTAGTCTTATCATCTCGACATTTCTAAGTTCGTTAGATAATAGTCTCATCTTCTCTACGTTTCTCCGCACGTTTCTACCTTAATAAGATGTTAGTCGCATCTTTTTAACGTTTCTCCGTATCCTAGTACATTCCTAAGGTATTAGTCTTCTCGACATTTTCCATGGGATAGTGTGTTCGTCAGTGGCGTAAGGTCTTATCTTCTCGACTGTCGACATTTCTCTGTACGTTAAAACATTTGAAAAATATTATTATCTTCTCAACGTTTGTCCGTGTGCTAGTATATTCGTAATTTAGATGTTGTTAGTTGTATCTCCTTAACATTTCTCCGTACGTTAGCACTGTCGTAAGATACTAGTGTTATCTTCTTGACGTCTATATCCGTAGGTTGGTTTCCTCAGGTTTGTTCGTAAGGTACTCTTAGTATTGTCTGCTCCTCGAAGTTCTTCGTTTGTGCCTTTGTAAGGAGTATGTCTCATCTTCTAGGCGTTTCTCAGTACGTTTTTTAGGTTGCTTTTCTTCTCGACGTTTATCTGTACGTTAATACGTTCCAGGTGACAGGAATTACAAACGTTAACCGTTTTGAAGGGTTTTCGAGACGTGTGTTAGCCTAGTGTCATGCCAGCAACATTACGGGTCTCATGACGACAATTCCACTCCAGGGTAGAAAAAGATTTTCAACCGAGAGCTGCTTCACCGGTCTGAAAAACTGACTTACCTGTTACCCTGAAAACTGGGGAGAACACTGTATCAAGATCAGTGATCTTTTTGGTCACCTCTTCTTGGTATGCCACTTGATACCTCTCCTCCCTCTAGCTTCTTTACGTCTAGCCTTCTCGTTGCCTCAGGTTTAATTTTCCGGCCAAGTTTTAGCCTGAGCTTAGCTACAACAAGCTCATGATCACTGCCAATATCTGCACTCCGGTAAGTGCGACAATCCAACAAGGATCTTCGCCACCATCTTTTAATAAGCGCATGATCTAATTGAGCCCGTGATCGTGTTCCAGCATTGCTGGACCAGGTTTACTTGTGGATAGACTTGTTGGGGAAGAGATTTCCCCCAATACCCGGGGGGGGGGGTGCACTCCCTTATTTGGACTAAATGGGTATGTGCCGCTCAACATAGTATGGTTTTTAGGGTTTTGCGTCTTACACAGGGTATACAATTTCACTATTTAGCGTCTTGATCAGGGTGTCTTTCTGGACTGGAAGCCTTGAGCCCTACATGTGGGTACCAGCATTTTTTACAAATATAATTCTATGATGTAATTTATAGGAAAAAAAAACCACACTTTCTGTATGGGAAATGAAAAACAAGGCAGACAAAAAACGCAGTACACAAGCCAAATGTAAAGGTCTTTGTCTTAAACAGAGTAGCGAAATGAACGGATTTTGTCTTTAACAGGGTCAGGGTTTGAAGGCCTCCACAGCACCCCCCCACCCAAAATTCCCTTAAGTGCCTCCCCCGGGCCCCAATAACAAAGTTGTTAGATGGACAGGTGTCTAATAAGCGTTGTCCATGGTCATTGGCAGATTCTGCCACAGCATGAGGACCAAGAAACAGCTCAAAGCCATTTCTGTCAGTGCCCACGTGTGCATTGAAGTACAACTGGAGATCGTGTTTGTAACCTTTGTAACACTTCCTCAAATGACTGATAGAATCGGTCTTTCTCTTCAATCTTTGCAACATTAGTTGGTGAATAACAAAAAACAATTGTCATTCGAGCTTTAAGCCAAGTTCATCAGAACGCATTCATTCGCTGTGACACACCGATAACCAGGAGTAGTATTACTGCTCCCCTACCCCTCCCCCCTAGGGGTTGGACACTAGCTGGTCCATTGTAGGTGATGCCCAGTAATTTATACGCTTGGGTGGAGAGGCAAAGGAAGCAAAACAACACGTAAACACAGTGCAGGGACCAAGCCTTGGATCACCAAACCTTTGATCTTCCAACTGACAGTCCCAAGTGACTGGCCTCTTTGGGGTTCTAGGGTAGAGGCTCAGGGGAAATGCCTGTACCTCTTTTTCATTCAAAGAAAATAAGGCCCAAACTTTTGCCCAAAAGTAAGACATTTTTACTTTTTCTCCACTTTCACTCTTGGCCCCCACCTACAATCTTGGACAGAACAAGTTGAGACAAACAAGATTTGGGCGCATTTTTCTCAATTTCCCTGTAGGGAAACACTGACATGATTGCAGAAATGTTTTCTCTACCCCCTTCTCTCACTCAATATTGTTTGTTAAGACTGAGGATTTTTGGTGGCAAAACAACGTGTAGTTCCAGAAAATATCCACACCCCCCTCCATGGGATTTGCCTTATGACCCCCCCCCCCACCCTTCTGGAAATTCCAACTTAGCTTCATACATGGCTTTAAATTTTTGGGCCTTTGAGACCCCTACCCTTCATGGAATTTCCAGTCCCTTCTGAAGGAGGGGGGGGGGGGTTGGAGTACGGATATTTTCTGGAACTGCACATTGGTAAGGGGGAGAGGGGGTAAGAAATGCTGTGGTAAGTGATTTTCACGGTCAAAGTTCTGACTCATTGTAGTATCTGCCACCAAACAGTGACTAAAAAGTGCAGTTAAAACACAGTACAGTACAGCACAGTACAGTAAAGGATAGTACAGCACAGCACAGCACAGTACAGTAAAGCTAGCCCCATTATGCCATCATGGCCTGGTGAAGCCCTGCAGTAAGCAGAAGAAGCATTGCAATCCACATCAAAGTGACTAATTTGTGTTACAAATCTTTGATGAAAGCTATCAGGGCTCTCATTAAGGGCCATATTACCTACAACTACTGGGCCTCTTGTTGTTATTTACTCACAAAACAACAAGTTTGTTACGGGTCTCAAGATCAAGGCAACAGGTGGCTCAAACTTTAATCTAAGCCCTGGCTATCATTTCATCTACCCACAATGAATGACCAATTGCAAGAAAAAAACCAGTAGAGCACAGGAAAGATATTTCAGTATAGTTGACAACATTTTAATTATTCAAATTGATTTTCTTCTTGAGAATTGTAACAATAGCTAACAGCTGAAGTACAGAAAAAAGTGTGATAAAAAACAAAATATTGCAGCACAACATGTACACTGTTCGATCTGTATGCTTACTAATTACAAAACAGCTTTCTGCAAAGAAAAAATGTTATCCAAAAAGTACAGCAAATATTTGCTGATAATAATCATGATTTATGATGCAACTGTTGAGCATTAATTGATGACTTATTTAGTAACTGTAATATTGTATCTATAACTAAATGCTCAATTGTGATTGGTTCTCCCCACACCTATTTGATGCACTCTTTTTATAGCTGTTTCTCAATCCACTGCATGCTTGCAACTGATAATTAAAAACATATCCCTGAAGGACACATAGATTTTCTAATCTTGCATTTTGTTATAGATACAATTAATTGGTAACTGGACTTTGTGTCATACAAATTATTTGGGGTAATGATGCTCATAATTTCAAATCGTCCTTGCGCTTAATGCACTCAGCCAATTTAAAATTACTCGCCCTATTACTCCCTGAATTGTACTCCACTCAGTCGATTATTACCATTACTAATTAACTGACATCAATAATTTGGTCCAGCCAAGGAGTTTCATGTCCAGCACTTGAAACTAACCAGACCTGCATACTCAAATAATTGGATAACATCATTAAAAAACATGTTTAAATCTATTTTGTATGTTTGTGTGTATGTGTATATTTTTCATTTATAATTTAACCTAGCTCACATCTTGAATACTTTAAACTTATACTGTTACATTTAGTTTCTACTTGTTTTACTAGTTTAAGGCATCAGGCTTGAATCATTTTGTACTGCTCCAGCCTTTGATTAGTTGAACATCACTTGTGTTAAGTCATCAGGTTGTTAATACACTGGAAAACCATGCAGTACTACATGTAAACTCTCATGTACTAGTACAATTGCTACATTTAATTATATTTAGAACTGAGTTGGTCACTCTTTTAATCTTCCCAATCAACATTCTCAAGCTCTCCTGACCAATGGGTTTTCTATCTTCAAAAACATTTTTGGACAATTATTCTCTCTATATATTTTATGTACATTGCACCATTAGAACAGTATCTTACAAAACTATGGCAAATTAAGCTCAGCACATTAAAGGGGGAAGACTCTTAACTACCATATTGTTGCTATGGGAAGTTCGTAATCATTGTATCTTGGAAACCCTAACTTCCACAGATAAACTGCTTTAAATGGAAAAGGCATTCATTAGATTTTCAAGTCACAACCATATTTGGCAGGTCACATGATCTGAACAGAAAAAAGCTTAAAACTCAAACAGCACACAGTTTTGGTTATTTAAAACAGTGCCAATATTTAATGATCATCAAGATGCAAAACATGATGTACTGATTTCTTTAAATTTGCATCATTATCAAAGTTGTGATGTCATAAGTCATATAATTTACGTTTTTTACTGTAGTTTTCCTATTCTTTGTAATAACAGTAATTATAAAGAAAGCTGAATTATTTCCACTTTGCAAAAAATTGGAGCTCTACCCCCTTCCGTCTGAGTTTTAGGGATTTTTCTTAAATGTGCAGTTGGGGACTGGCACTAGCTACGCACACGCAATGTTCGTTTTTAAAATACAGATGTTCATCCTCATACATACCACCAATCTAGCAGCACAAAACGCTGCAAAATGGCGTATCACAAAATACCACCCACAAAAATCCTATAGCAACCACACCAGATCTGTAGTTAAGGGTAGCCCCCTTAAAGTTTGTCATCTGAATCAATTCAGCCAGGATTAATGACGGTGCCTCCTAATATAGATGACTATGTGGAAAAAGTAGATCTTACTAAGGGTTATTGGAATCCAAATAGAAAAATGTGGGTAACCACGAATTTTTCAGAGATAATTAAACAACCATAATTCTAAAAAAGCATTAAAATACAAAGAATGTATGGCAATTTCTTTCCAAATTAAAGCTCAATTATCTCTGAAAAATGCGTGGTTACCCCCAATTTTCTTTTTGGATTTTGATAGCCCTTGCTAAGATCTGGTTTTGTTAACCACGCAAAAATATTGTTGTATTAGTGGGCAAATTCCTTAAGAAACCCGAATATCCCGAGATGCGCAGAACGTATGCGCAGTAACAAAAGGAGGCACCCTCCTTAATAAATTCAAATTCATTTGGGCTCAAAATTGTGAAGTATACATATGGTGTCTGAAAAGGGACAAGCACTGTTGGAGATGAACATTGGAGTAACCCAGCTACAGCATAAAAGTTTAAATGCTTAAAAAACTGTACACCACAGCCTTCATAGAAAAAATAATAAAATAATTTACCTTTACATTTTAAGATAACTGTTTATGAAACTATGTCACATGATTTTGAAGTTGATAAAAGGAAAACAGTGATCAATATAAAAGCACTCAGACTCCAGTATCAACAAAGTAATGATGTAACTATATTATATAAATTTTTAACTAAGAGTGAAACATCTAGCTACAGCATGATAATACTAATTGCATTCATGCACTGTAAGGAAAACAAAAAATAATAAAATCCTTTTCCCTTTCTCTGCCGAAAAAGGGAAATATTCTACACAAAAATTTTAAAAACAAGGTACCAATATTGATTCAAGTAGCTACGATGTTGCATTCTCCGTTTTCTAAATCCTTGTTGTTAATCTCCGAGACTTCTTCATTTTCTTCCTTCTCTTCCTCGCACTCTTGGATGACCTGTAAATGGCAAACATTTCGAGGGCCATGGCTCTCAGAACTAAATTGACGAGCAACACAAGGTTTTGTTTTCGATCGCTCTTTGACCACGTCGACACGAAGCTCACAGCACGCTCCTTTAGCTTTCTTGGACTGTTCAGTGTTTACTTTACAAATCGGCGCTTGATATTTCATTTTCCTACATGAAGATTGCCAGGTTTGTTCATAGCATGTAGGATTAACCATAGGAAAGCCGCCATGAAAGCAGTAACCGGCTGAGTAGGGAGACAAAGTGGAGTTGTAACCATAAGAACATTCTTCGTCGAATAAACTTTTTCTCTTCGCAGTACGCGATGGGCACGAAGTCAAACTTGGCGATCCTGTAGCAGTGTTATTTTTGTTACATTCTGCACTCTTTTTGCGCTGTCTCTTTGGCTTCCAGTAGCAATAATAAAAGCAAAAGCCGAAAACAACCATAAGGAACAAAATCGTGCTTACGAGAGGTCCAACGAACGATGGAATTTTCATATCTTCTTTACACGCAAGTAGAAATAAAGTTGAGCTTACATGTTTCAATACGGCGAACCATCGCCTCACGTGAGAATCAACAACAAGCAAAGTACCTCAAAGTTCGACATTTTCCGCGCTGTGTTGTCTTTTTCCTTATATTCCCGCCTCTTCTGTTAAAGGTTTCCTTTCATTTGGATTTAAAGTTTAATAGGAGCCAAACTTAGCTTTATATTTTTTCAGGCGATTGCGTGAGAAATTTGTAATCTAAGCTTAAATCACGCTCGAATTATAAATTTCACACCTTGCCCTCGATCAACGGTATACCTGCTCCACACAAGGTTTCATATCATAAATGAACCCTGCACTCCTCAGTATTGCCTCCCAGGCATCATAGTTTTGTCTAGATAAACTCGATGCGTTCAAAACATCACGTAAATGTTGAATTACCGCAGAACTTCCTTTTGAAAGTTTACGTGGGCCGTGTCATAACAGTCCCATACGCCATTGCGGTCTTCATCGTCACGTAAAAAGAATACAAAAAATGACGTGCGTTAAAAGATGAAACGTCATGGTTTTATCCTTCTTTTGATTGTGAGGCGACTGACACTCGACACGCAGAGAAAAAAAATTTCGAGAGCTCCCTGGTCTCGCCCCCTCCCACACAGTCGCGCAACATTTTCCCTAAGCACGTCGACCCCCATCTTCTCTTATAACAATTTTAATGCTTTCCACGAACAAACGATTCGGGAAAGACTTTGCTTGGCATTATTAAGGGAAAATATCTAGTAAATCGAAGCATTGAGAATATTGAAAACAGGAAAGTTTGCGGCTTATACACGTACAACCGAATATAGGAAGTCTTGGCCAATACTGACTTTTGGCTTTTAGATTGAACTGCGGTTTTTTGATAACACTCTTCCCAGTTTAAAAATATCCAGATAATAGCAGTGGTTACATGAGGCAACTCTACCTAGGTAAATATGACGTCTCGTTGGGGAAAAATGGCACCTGTTCCGTGTAACCGATTTTACCTCGGGAAAAGTTACTGAGAACAATAGAAAATGCCCCAAGCAAAAAACTTTGTGGATTGAAGGGTCCAGTTTCCCCAGGTAAACCTACCAATGACTGAAGACGCAGTTTGGACACTGCACGTGCAGTGCGTGATCAGCTACATGACTAAACTGTTGCAAGTGTTTGGACTATGTTTAGTGTGTCCCCAATAAGCACCCTGTCTTTACAGGGAGCTAGATCAATTCATTTATTATTATTATTATTATTATTATTATTATTATTATTATTATTATTATTATTAAGTGGCGTCCGAGAGCGTCCGAGTGTAGAAGATTGAAGGCGGCTTCTTTTTCGAGTAGTGTTGTGAGCGTTGAATTATACTTTAACCGAATGCTCAGGTTTACTGCACGTTTTATTTTATGTGTATCGAAAACTGTTCACGTTTTAGGTAATGCAACAGACCAAAAATTTAGCAGCGTATCCTTTGGAGCGGTTTCCTCGTCTTCTTATTCACCCCCCTCCGGGGGGGGTACTCCCTATACTGGACTGTACAGGGAGGCTCCGCCCGAAAGAGGTGCCGTTTTTAAGCTCGCAGTATATAAAAGGGTAGGGAAAATTGCTATTTCACTGTACGAAAGGGTCACAAAATCAGCTGCAAAGTGGAAGAAATGGTGGCTAAAGCGAAGTATATCAAAGGGTGCCACATTTTGGCAGAAATGACTACGCAACTGAATCAGAACGACTGAAAACCCGGGAAACACGTGACGATTACAGGAAATTCTATTGTTTTGGCTTATCCTTGAGGTATAAGAAAGAGGTGCAGTTTTGCTCTAGGTATATGGAAGGGGTACCATTTTGGTAAAAATTAGTATATTAAAGGGTAAGGGTTTGAACCTCCGGGCGGAGCCTCTCCGTACAAAGCTTCATTGAATAGCCCCCCGGGCTTATTCGGTTCATAACAAAACATATCTCAATCGTCCATGTTTTCTCCCGCTCATGTTACCCAGCTAAAAAATTACCCCTTGAATTCCCTAGGTACATGTAGCCTTGATAACCCAGGTAAATGAAAACCCCAGCTATTATACCAGGGGGAAATTATACTGGGGAAATCATGCTTACCTAGGGTGGTGTAACCACGGCTGTTAAATTTCCTTCTGGTTATTATGGGTTAGCGTGCCCTCTGATTGGCTCTAGAAAATATGCTATCACCCCATATTCTATGGAAGTCGCGCAAACTCCAATGGCCCTATAAAACTTTGCAGAAAGACGGAAAACAACACCAGGTAACATTTTAATCTACTTGTTTCTCGGTTCGTTTTTCCATACAACTCAGTCTTTCAATGCGCTTGGGCCGCCAGTGGGTCCTCGAGTTTGATACCGAATATGTCGAAAAAGCTGCAAATAGCACTTTAGCATCGCTTTTCTCGCCATGTTTTGACCCAAACGTGGTCAAAACATGGCAAATTGAAAATATGTTGCCGATCGAGTTCTGGTACTCGCATTTTTGGTAAGAATTTATTATTAATTTTGATAACTTGAAGTCGATTCCAATTTGAACTAATGCCTGTATCCGGGCTGCCGCCGGCCATGTTAAATTGCATAGCTCTGAGACATCATGCGAGTGTCACTAAGTGTTCACTAAACGTTCCTATCAATCCCCACAAAATTGGACGCCAGCCAACTACCATTTGACGTCATTTGGTCAGCAAATACATTTTTCTCTCGTACCAGCTTGATCCTCTTCGTAGGCGTCACGAAATGTCCCATTAGTAATATTTCAATAAGCGCTTCCCAAGGATGTTGGCCCTTCACAGTGGTCGAACGCAAAAAGTTACGTCTTATCCGGTCTTTCGGAGCCTTGAAGTTTGAATCAGTTCAAAAGTTTACGAGCGCGAAGTTCGTATGAAAACTATGCAGAACATGTTCAGGCAAACCGAATTTCACGCAGGCAAAACTTATGCATGACAGTTATTTCATTTCCAACATAAACTCAACGTAAAAAGCTTATTTTCAGAAACTGCGTTAAGTTTTGCGGTTAACGTCAAACTTTCACCATTTGTCGGTATTTTCCTTTGTAAAATTATGGCGGGAACTGCACACGCGTCGCGCGTTTGACCGCTGTGAATGTTAGCCCACGAGAATGTGAATACATTTGGTCAGCAATTACCTACCCCAAAGGGCCTGTTCTTCACTTCATACAAGTGTCATGAAGAGTCCCCGTGAATGATATTCCGATAGACGCCTCGGCACGATGTTAGCCGTTCAGCGCGTGACTCAGCGCGTGACTTAATAGGCAGCGGTAACCCAGCCCCCCCTGAAAAACAAACATTGTTTTTGCAAAGACAGGTCTATTAACGGTATTTCTTAACGCTGAATATCAATTTCAACCTTAGCCACCACATGTACATCGATCTTGTCTTCCTCGATCTCAACCTCGTCCCCAGGGCCTTCTCCTCGTTCAAAATGGTGGTCGGAGAAACCCCTGGCCAAGGCTGCCAAAATGGCTCCAAAAATTCTTTAGAATGTTGTCTCGTAAACACTTTGAAATGTCTTCGTTTCCTTTGAACAACTGTTTCAGATTGCAAAAAGACAATTAGGGCCATTGTCGCCATGTTGATTTTGTAACCACTTCTTGTTGTTTCCAGGCTCCACGGCAATGATGCTGGAGTACCGGGCCTCCTAGTTCCAGACTCCTCCTCATTTTGGAGGCCTTTTTTTGGGGGGGGGGGGGGGTGGGGGGAGCAGCTTTCTGTTTTTTTATCCGACCGACCGACTCAAAATCAGGAAACGCATTCGACGCTTAACGAAAAAAAAGGGGGACATGGCCTGAAACACTGAAAAAAAAACGGAACAATTTCGCCGGAATTTAAAACAAATTGAAAAATCATCAGTTGTTACTCAGTACCAATATTTATTTTATTTTCGTGACCAGTGGCAGCTGCAGTCGTTTAGCTAACAAGTAAATAATCTTTTTAAGGACCATTAAACTTAAAGGAACGCTGAAGTGCTTTACGATCGTAAGTTTGTCATGTTCGTCAACGGTTTCTATGGCAATTCAAACATAATAAATCCCATTCAAGAGCCTGACCCCATTCCAAACCGATCTAAATTGACCACAATTTCAACGTTTCAAGATTTTTGGCGAGTTAATGTCGTCATGAAAAATTGCAGCTGGGTGTTGGCTTTGTAAAGCATCATGTTTCGAAAACAATGCCATAAGAATACAAAGTGATGCAGATGACGTTGAATGATTAGTTGCAATTGGCTAACACCGACATTAAAGAGTTTTTAAGTACAGTCCGATCCGGGCCACAACCAGAACTGGATATATGGTGACGTCATCGAACTTTCCAAGATGGCGCCCACACGAAGGGACACGATGTTGGGTCACTTCTCAGGTCTTTTCTAGGCCTTGAAGTGCCCTTTTCCCGCAGTACTTTGGGAACCTTGCGTTTGAACAATAACGAAACAGACCAGAGTGAAAAAAATGGCGTCCGTTGAAGTTTCGCATGCGATTTAGACGTGAAACGATTGAAATTGGGGGTTACTCAGCGCACAAATTTGCCTGACCAGGTGCCAAACATCTAAAGAAAGAAGGCACGTAACAATTTTTCTGGTCTTTCAAAAAAATTTTTTTGAAATCTACATACAATTTGCTTGTATTTGGTAGTATTTTCGTTGTAGTGCAAGACTTCTTCACATAGTGCTGTGCTTTTGAAGATGCAACAATGAGTTACGCTATGTGTTGTTTGTAAAGTGATACATCGACTGGACTGCTCACGCCATGTTTATTTTGTAAGTGATCTGTGTTCTGGGAAAGGGCACACAGATTGGGATGGGAGCGAGTCCATCTTCAAAAACATCAATTTTTGACAAGAGAAATAATACAACCGAAGCTCTCGTAAACGACCACCTCGGCAATTCATACAAGTGGTTGCAACTAGAGCTGGTCGCTTACGAGAATGGCTTTTATCATAAGACTTGTACTTACTATCAGTGTTGTTGTAATAATACCAATAAGCTTACTTTTTTATTGCCTATCACAGAAGCAGCTCACTAATGTATGAACCATTACCATTTATGTTATGCATTAGTCTAAATTTGCAATTTACATTAATTTTTAGAAAATGAAAACACAGATGTATTAATTAGTGCACTGGCTATCCCTTCATGATATCTCTTTCATTTCTGTGATTAGAAGAATACAGACTACTGTATACCCTGGTGATTCTGTATTGTATTTTCTGTGATATCAAATGCATTAACCTTCTTACTGGCATGTTTTAATTTATTCTTCCTTTTACTTTAGGTTATGACCTGCAAGATGGAAAGTGTGAAACATGGCTGAAGGATAACTCATATTTTCATGGTTTCGGAACTTTGAATTTATGCTCTAAATGAATAGGCTTCTTTCGATATATTAAAATTCAGCTTGGTAGCGAGGCCTAGAGGACACAAATAAAAGAAATTTTACAAGCATGTTTATTCATTTCTTTTGTTTGTGTCCCCTAGGCTTCGCTACCAAGCTGAATTTTAATATATCGAAAGAAGCCTATTGTAACAGTTAAACACTGGGACACTGAATAAGCTCATTAAAACTTATAAATGGTGAAAATGTTCACAGTCAATTGAGGAAAAATATGAAATGAATTAATGGATCAATTCCTTCTTTCCACCTGATAAAATCTCAAATTTACTTTGAATATGAACTTTCAACTCACGACATCCATATTTTTCAAAATTGATATGTGGCTTTTTCTAGTAAAATTATATTTTGCCCAACCATCTGTCAGTACAGGTGAATGAAAATGGTCTGAACTCCAAAAATGACTCATGAAAACCATATTAGTATTGATCTAGTAAATTGAATATGAAATGATTGCAGTTCAATTTGCATCAAATCCTTATAATTTTTGTTTTCTGGATTTAATTGCTAGACCCCAGATAAGTATGTGCTGGCTTTGTTGATTACTTATAATGCCAGTTGGATGAGGCCAGTTTAAAATAATAGTTCTTTTGGTGTCCCGGTGTTTGAGGTTCCTTTGAAAACAATAAGTGCCCCCAGCCTCATTGTAAATTTGAAATGAGTGCCTCCCCTCGAGTAGGCACCACACTCCCCTGGCCTGCTTTTTGTAGACGACTAATGAGACAGCAAAGGTTGAGTGTAGTGTTCGTCGTGTTTATCTCTTGTCATTTTTAGTGATTGGTAATTCTAATTGAATGTTTAACTGCTCTTAAAAAAAAACAAAAACAAACTGCAAACTGCAGCAAATGCAAACGACTTGAAATTAATGCTGAGTAGTTAATAGCCACTCTGTGAGTAGCCACTCTGTTATGTAGATAAGATTGATCACAAGCCAATTACACAAATTACTATCCAACTGGTCATGATTTGTGAAAAATTAAATAAGTGCCTCCCCTCAAATAAAGCCTCCTTTGAATAAGCGCTCGCCGGCTCATCCTATAAATATTGAAATTATGTTTGCTGTCCATTTGACATAGTTACAGCTAAATAATGTTTTTCAGTTTGCTTTTGTTTGTGTGTTTAGTACATATGAGGAAAAGGAATGGGGCTGTCAAATATGCCTAAAAATACACCTCAAATAAAGGATTCCTTCAAATTAATGTCAGTTGGACACACTCATCTATAAAAACTGGGGATGCTTATTTGAGAAAATATGGAATTTACTGGTATAAAAATGCTCTCAAATTTTATATGGAATATTCGCATACCATCTAATCGAGCATACACTGCCAGCACTCTGGAGGCTTTATGTGCCTATCACAAATTTTGGTTCATCTGGATCACCTATATTGACAGACTATTTTCACTTTACAAGATGTGAGTAATAAGCGAAGGGACAAATAAAAATAAACTTCTTTTCTTGTCTCCTGTGAAAACCAATTTATTTATTTATATATTTACATATTTATTTATTATTAGTATTATTATTTGCAACATACAATGCACTGTACACATCCCTTTCATTTTTGATAGGTATAGGATTCAGTTTCTCAGGGTTGTTTCAAAATCTCAATTTCTACCATGTGAAATGCCTTTGTCAAATTTTGTTCATGTCGACACGGTATCTAAACCCAAGCTGGCCATTACTGCCAATTACATTGGGTTTACAGTGAACGAAAGACAGAAACTCGTAAGCGTTGCATGCATGTGACCTGGCAAGTGCAATTCGTGTGTACGTATCAGTTACCGTGTGTCCAAGATGTTTCATCCCACAGGTTCAGCTATTCGAACTCTGATAAATTAATGTCTAGCAAGGGATCTAAAATACTTCAGGAGTCTTGTTCGATCAAGGTTGTATTCAAGCGAGTAGGGTAATGCGTCCGGTGCAGAATAGAATGAACCACTCCAGGCCGAATTATCATCGCTCACAACACACATATAGACTAGTACTCGACTTTTCAAAGCTCATCGACTGCGTATGTATCGGTACTCAAGCCGTTTTCACTGCAAAACATGCGTTCTATCGGTGTTTTCTTCTCGGCTTATTGCAGCTTATTGCTTCGGTCTCTTGAAATATTCACGCACGTCCAAACGTTTAACTGCACTGGTCGCCTGCGTACCACTTGTACAAAAAGATTCCTGGGACCTCAGCATCTTGATATCTGTGAATCGAATCCTTGGACAAATGAAATCGTCTAGATTTATCCGTACTAAGGTTGATTTTCACGGTAATCCTACAAGCATTCTGTATTTTTATCTGGAACTTAGTCCTTTCGCGGTCAAGCCAATGTTTTGGTTCAGTATCTGAACCAATCAAATTGCAGGAAACCATATATCCAGTTCTGGTTGTGGCCCGGACTGAAGTATAAGGAATTGCCTCTAGATGGCTGGTTTTCACGTTTTATCATAATTGCTGCAAAAACGAAAGCCCTCTCAGATACTCTCGTTGGAAGAACAATTTTATCTTGGCAACTTTCAGCCATGGTTTCTACTTTATTCTGCTGGTTAATCTTCTTCTTGTTGTCCTCGGTTATACGGGAAGCAGTCCGTGCACAAGGTTAGTTTCGCAGTAAATAATTGTTTAAAGCTACTCCTGTCTTAACGCCATTCATACAAACTGCGAGACATAGGACGCTCTACAAATAAACACAAATGAACTTCATGTCCCCTTTGGTTTGTTTAAAAATTCTGTATAATCGCTCTGACCGCAAAGAAAACCCGGCCAAACATGTCTCATATCATACAGTATATCTAGCACAAGTCTTCACCTTGAACATAAGAAATACCAAAATAAATACATTTTTAGGAGTTCTTTAGAAAAGTATTGGAAGAATTAAGATTGGGACTTTGATATAAGAAAACACCCTTCGCACTTGTAAGTACTAAGTTAAAAGGGTTGGTCCACAGTTTTAAGCCAATTGAAACACTTTATTTTAAATCGATCTAAAATCATTCCTATCTGTAAAGTTAGATTACTTTCTAAAATTTTAAGATCAGTCTTCTTTTGAAACAGCTTATACCGCCCTGTTCAATAAATCGCTTAAATTGTTTTATTTCTTTCGGCTTCTGTTTACCAGTTCCAATATTTAAATTTGTTATTTTTACTGTCCGCAATTCTATGATGTTCTTTTAGCCATTGAAAAATATAAACATTTTCCAAGAGTAAGTATTTCAGAAATTTTCCTAACGGAGCCCTAGGGCTGAAATTTACTGAATTCTGTTAAAATAGTTAAGCAGGGGACGCTCTGAGTTTTAACAGACAGCTTTTCGATCATAAGTTATTCTGGACATCCATGGATGGCTTCAAAGTCTCGCGAACGCACTTTTCTTTTGAACTTTTTATTACTCCTATCAGAAACTGTGATTTCTTAACAAACAGTTTTTCTTCTTGTTTTCGAGAACATTCTATAAAAATGCTCAAGTTGCGTGTTGGCTTTGTAAGGCAATTCTGTTCCAATTTATGGACAGGTGCCTCATCTGTTGGATGACTCCAAAGACTCGCAAGCGTACTTTTCTTTTATACTCTTTGTTATTCCTGTCATAAACTTTTTTCAACTTGCAATAGGTCTTCTCGTAATCTTAGAATAACTATCTTTCTCTTGATAATGGCGTCATGACGACGTCGAAACGTTAAGTTTGTCTTTAATATTTACTTATCATAAACTCGGTACTTAAAAAGCAGTTTTTCTTCTTGTTTTTAAGAACACCCTATGAAAACGCGCAGGTTGCGCGTTGGCTTTGTAAAGTATTGTCGTCTAGTTAACTTTGCCTGATTAACTTGCTAACGGCCAGAAACTGAATAATCTGGGGAAAAAGAGCGTTTAACGCAAAAAGCTGCACGAATATTTGTTGATAAAATTGACGCTTGGTTGGTTTCTATTATTAACACTGACACATTAAAAAGACTTCAAAAAAAAATTTTCTTAAAATTGCTCCTCAGTTCATGGTTTCCATCAGTTGGCATGCGCTATACACAGCAACAAAAAACCACCCCAAGTAAAAAAGTTTCAAAACCTCTTTAAGGTGTCAAATAATTTAGTAATCGCAAACGGTTCGGGCTTAGCCCTGATTTAGTGTGAAAGAATTAATCTTCCAATTGAAAACAAAAGTTCTATCATTCTCTCAGGAACATCTTCCAAGTTTTCTCCTTTCCTGTGCTCTCCTTTCGCGCCCTTATTCGTGTTATCTTTAGGGATAGCTGAACCAGCCCATGCACAGTTTTATTAGTATCGCTACAGGGGCGTAGCCAGGATTTTTCCAGAGGTACGCACAATTTTCCAAACTCCCCCCCCCCTTCCCCGCCCCCTTCACTCAGGCCCTAAATGTTTTCATTAGCCTTGATTAAATTTTCTTTATCAACACTATGGTGAAGTTTGGTGTTAAGCGTATGCGTTCTTACCTGATATGAAATGACAGCTAAGTCGTAAAATTCTTTGTAATTAAGTTGCTTTTTTGGGATCATTTAAGCGCTCCGATCGCTTATCGTTAATAAAACGAACGTGTTGGCGGTATCTCAGAGTTTGTTCATATACACAAATGAGTGATTTGTGTGCTGTGTGCCATAGACGTAACTGTGCCCTAGGCTATAACACGAGGTGACCAAAACGCGTTCACTCTTTGCCACCCCGCTTGCTTTTTGCTCGCTATTTTCTTGCCTTTTTTTGGACCATTCGGTCCACCAATGAATCACGTCGCTTCTCTTTGGAAACCGACATTCGGGTGTGGAAAAACGCCGTCCGTTGTTTTATAGACAAATTTCAAAGAAACAAGCAGAGAAATTTTGCTTTTTAAAATAATTATCTTTTATTTATTCCCTTTTTTAAATTCATTCTATTTTATTTTCGACTTTTTCAGGTACGCACGTGCATCCGTGCGTACAGGTAGCTACGCCCCTGCGCTCTATAATAAATCTTCATGGAAATTCCCGTTGTCGTTTTCTATCCACTTCTTTTGTCGTCTAAAATTCTTTTAATCCAGCAATATTAGCAGCGATAAGCGAAATTATAAGCGCCAGGTTTGTCGGCTACTTCGACGGCGATTTTTCCAGCGATCCAGACAGCCGCGACAAGCGATCAAAACCGCCGATATCTGAAACAAACATTCAGTTCACAGTTCACCGTTGATTCCAAGAAAATCACAAGCAATCGCTTAGTATGCCCTCTGCATAGATCCGTATGCCTTAGTGTTCCTTTTATGGTGTCAAAAACAATTTTACGTTGGTAACTGCCTACAGTACATTTGGGATCGTAGCGCTCGTTCCGAAGTTTTTAGCGTTCAAGACCAGCAAATGGCAGATCTCCCTAATCATTCTAGCCAACACATGACGGTCTGTGGCCTTTCCCTACACCAGGGTAACACAGAAAGCCGTAAAAATCTAGAACAAAAATTCATTTTTCAAATCGGCACACTTAATCCCCACGGTATCAACGAACGCTTTTCATTCAAATAATTTTTTCTTGTTTTTCACGTTGCCATGTTCCTACCAATACCGTAGCTCTACCACTCTCCATATAAACGAAGTGCAACCCACAATTCCTTGATTCGCTCTGACGAAGGGCTAACGCTCGAAACGTCAGCTTTCAATCTCTTTAGGGTGGCCAATTTACCTTATCAACTCAGTTGTTAAATCCAAAATTTTGTGCCTTCGTTCACGTACTTGCAATTTACGTACACTACATCAAGGAACGGCGAAAAGAGGTGACGCGATGGGACCCTCATATATTAATATTCACATGTCTAAATAAAGATGCAACTGTCCTGAACGACTCTCTTACGACCATCAGACCCAAAAGTTTTTTTTTTCAGATCAAAACTTGTTAAAACAGTGACACCTTCATCGGGCAAGTTCATTGGCCTGAATTTAATTAGCTTTGATTCGAATGAAGGTAAGCCCAAAAACTAAGAAATCAACTTATTTTTTTACCTGTACCTGGGGCATTTGAACAGCTTGTTTGTCCCCGCTGTGGAGCATGCATTTGCCAGGGTGTTCTCAAAAAGTCTTAATGCCCGGGGGTTGGCCTGGGGAAAGAGGGAATGGGCACTGCTGGAAATGACTGATTCATAATTAGCTGCTGCTGGTACACTTAGTTGTAAGCAATGAAAAGTGCATTCTGTTGAAGATTCTCTTACCTGTAAGACAATCAGAAAATAGATCAGGGCACAGTTGCTTAAAACAGGATTAAGCTAACCCAGGGTTACAAGTTTGTAGCTTATGATGTGGACCCCTGTTAATTATTTTTGTTTAAACTGACTAAAATTAAGCAGTGGAAACGGTTTCAAAAAAGAGATAAAGAAGCATTTGTTAACTTTCACTCCTGTGTTAGCTTTAACCGGCTTTCAAACAACTATGTAGTTTAGCTCTTTAATTAGTATGAATTAATTGCAAGTAGAACAGTACTTGAAATAAGGAACTTGGGTGCATTAGTTGATATAAAAAAAACTTTGATGATAATACATGTATTTAGCCCTTAAAATTATCTTTACGGTCAAGTAATTACCTGTTGCTTCTACAAAGACTAACACTTCCTGTGATAAGAATAAGTATTTGCATTTTGCTGAACATGCTTTACAGTACAGTTGTTTGTCGATGTTATTGTTAAGTTGTGCCTCAAAGAGCAAGCAGATGTGACCGAGGGAAAGCAAACGTGGCATTTTTGTCATATTTGCTATTCAAGTAAACCATCTTTTTGTGCAGCAAATATTTGACCGTCCTTCATAATTACTTCTGGGTAAATTTCTTTTTAAAATGTGTACGAAATTGTCACGTTTGCTTCAGTAGGTAAATATGGAATAAAAACCTGTTTTTACCGCCTTTGCTTCACTGGTAAATGTGGCCTAAACACGAGATTTCATTCATGTGCAAATATGAAGAAAAAAAATAACATGTTATCTCCTTCATATTTGCTATCCATGTAAACATTGAGTAAAAGCGGTATTTACCATCTTTGCTTTGCTTATAAATGTGCTCCAAACACAAAATTTGACTGATGTGCAAATATGATCAAAGTACAGCAAACATGGTATTTGTTTTATATTTGCCACCCATGCAAATTCATCTTTTGAGGCAGCAAATATTTAACTTCACTTCATAATTACTGTAGAACTAAATTCGTCTCAAATGTGTACTTCCTGTTCACATTTGCTACGTTGCGTAAATATTGACTAAACGCGGTATTTACCATATTTGCTTTTCATGCAAATGTAGTGCAAACATGAAATTTGAATTTCACCAAATATGATCAAATTTGATCTTTCATGGTATTTACTTCATATTTGCTGCGATTTTGCTATCCTTGTAAATCCGTTTTTTCGTGCAGTGTATTTGAATTAATAATTGCAAGTAGAACTGTACTTGAAATAGGGAACTTGGGTGCATTAGTCGATATACAAAAACTTTGACGATAGTACATGTATTTAGCCCTTAAAATTATCTTTACGGTCAACTAATTAACTGTTGCTTCTAAAAAGACTAACACTTCCTGTAATAATAATAAATATTTGCGTTTTGCTGAACATGCTTTAGAGTACAGTTGTTTGTCGATGTTATTGTTAAGTTTTGCCTAAAAGAGCAAGCAAATGTGACCAAGGGAACGCAAACGTGGTATTTTTGTCATAGTTGCTAGTCAGGTAAAACCATCTTTTCGTGCAGCACACATTTGACCGTGCTTTATAATTACTTCTGGGTAAATTTGTCTTAATACGAATATATCACGTTTGCTACGGTATGTAAATATGGAGCAAAAACCTGTATTCACCTTCTTTGCTTCACTGGTAAATGTGGCCCAAACACGAGATTTGATTCATGTGCAAATATGACCAAAAAAAACATGGAATTTCCTTCATATTTGCTATCCATGTAAACATTGAGTAAAAGCAGTATTTACCATCTTTGCTTTATTTATTAATGTGGTACAAACACATCATTTGATTTATGTGCAGATATGGCCAAAATAAAGCAAACATGGCATTTACTTCATATTTGCTATTCATGTAAACATCGAGTAATGTCTGTATTTTCCATCTTTGCTTTGTTTGTAAATGTCGTACAAACACGTCGTTTGATTTACGTGCAGAAATGATGTCCCTTCCTCCGAGGAGCGTTGGCCGGGTTGTATTCGAATCTTCGATCTCTGCATTCCTAGTACTGTGTGCTTTTCTCGGTAACTTAATCCTGCTGATTGCTTTGTACAGAAAACCTCGCCTGACGACTTCCACTGGGATTATGATCACTGCTCTGGCCGTGACCGATCTTTTGAATGCATGTATCCCTGGTTCATTGTTCTTTTCTTCCCTCGTGACAGGAAAAATGTCCTTCAGCAGTTTCGGATGCCAGATAAGCGGCTACTTCTTTCACTTTTTGACGTACGCGTCCATGTCCACCATGGCGTTATCAGCCGTCAATCGATTTTTTTGCGTCTTGAAACCCAGCGTATATAGACGTGCTTTCACCTTCCGCCTCTCGCTAGCGTACATCGTGTCCCTGTGGCTTTTTGTTGCAGCGGTTGTGTTTCTTCCTATCGTATCTGGATGGTCCACGTTTGCTTTCAACCCACTGATGGCTGCCTGTATCATGAAATTCGTCGATTCAAAAGCAGAGATTGGTTACACTTCCTTTATTGTGGCGTTTTTTGTAGTCCTCTGTCTTAGTGTCATAACTTTTTCCTACCTTCGGGTGTCCCGATTTATCCAACAACACAACGCCAACAGTGTTTTGCTGCCAGTGCAGGAGATCCGCCTAACAAGGGCTTTGTTTGTGCTCGTGTTCACATTTGCAGCGTTGTGGATACCAGCCTTCCTGGCAATCGTGTTGTTTCGTCTGATACTGCAAGCCTCCGTTCCTCGAGAGCTGGTTCTCCTAGTTCCCTACCTAGTGAACCTAAGCAGCGCTCTTAACCCGTGGATATATGGCGTCATGAGCCCTCTTGTCCGCGACAAGATAAAGAAACGTCTCTTTAAACCCCGGCTACCGCAGCACGCCTCTTCTGAAACAGGTGAGATAACTATCATGCGCTCCTGGGAGCGCAGCCAAGCACCGGGTGAACACCGCCACGCTGGGGAAGTGCTACCAAACGCGAGCTTTTAATGAAGTGAACCGGTCAATAAGTTGCTGTATGTAACTGAGCAGTACTTACGCTGCAGAAGGTAGCTCCAGTTGCTTTTGAGTTTGTGAAAGACATGCTTGATGTGACCATTCCAGGGACCATTCAAATAAAAAGCCAATGGGCTGTAAAACTGTGTCACTTAAATTTATTATCAAGGGATTCCTTTTCACTCGACGAGAACCACAGTTTACCAGGGTGACCTTCTGGCGCTTTCCTTAGTAAGGAGCAATGATGATTTCAACAAACCAATATCAGCTGAATATCTTTCAAGCAGCTGGCGTTTGATTAGCTACCACTGGGTAAAACTGAGGACAAAGAGCTTTTAACTAGGGATATTTTACATTTCGTTAAGTTGGTGGTTTTCTCGCTGAATGAGAATAAACAACTATACTATGTAATTGGTTTGAACCCAGGAGTCATATCATAAATGTGTAAAGTATGATCGTCCGGGTGAGTGTAGTCCTGAGAAGCACTGATTGTAATGACCTTGAGTGTAGTTTCGACAACCTGAGCGGAAGTCATCATCAGAGTCAATTTAAGTGAACTGTGAATCGTCAGTAGATGTAATAATTAATAAGAAGAAGAAGAAGAAGAAGAAGAAGAAGGAGAACAAGAAGAACAAAAAGAAGAACAAGAAGAAGAACAAGAAAAAGAACAAGAATAATAAGAATAAGAATAGATGCTAATAGACGTTATAAGTCTCTTATAATATATATTGCCTTATAACATCTACTGACGATTCACGATTCACTTGACTCTGATGATGACTTCCGCTCCGGTTGTCGAAACGTCAGTCAATGTCACTACAAACACTCCTTGTTAGAGCTTTCCGTTAAAATATAAAAACATCTAGATATTCATAGCTTCAAAGTCTGAAGATTTTTTGTTTCATTTCTTTCCTTTTCTTGTCTTTAACACTGTTATAACAGTAGACAGTATGCTTTTGTCAAGTTGGTGTCATCATTTTTTAATCTAAAATCGTAACTGACAAGTACTTGTCTTTTTCGTTTTCATGGTGAATGTGATAAGCAATTTACTCAGATTAGGATTGGTGTAGTAAAATAGTGCCACAAAATACTGTCAATAGGATAATATCCCCAATCAACTTATTAAACCACAAAAGGAGAGCAATAATGTTACAAATACTATACTCCAGTGTAATATAGATTTCCATCAACACTTAGGGCATCTCCTTTTTTTTCTTCGTTTAGCGTTGTCCGACCGACCCAAATTTTCGCTTTTTCAAAAAAATTCCGTTATGAGGAAAGTAATGACGTAGTCGAACATTTTTTACCTTTAATCTGAAGAATAAACATTTTTTTTGCACATACAGATCTATTAATGGCATTTCTTAGCGCTGAGTACCAATTTCAACCTTAATCAAAACATCCATCTTGTCTTCCTCGACCTCCATTACCGCCATGTTGATTTTGTAACCACATCTTGTTGTTTCCAGGCTCCACAGCAATGATGCTGGGGTACCGGGCCTCCTAGTTCCAGACTCCTCGTCATTTTTGTGCTATAAGTTTTAACAGACATCTTTTCGATCATAAGTTATTCTGGACATCCATGGATGGCTTCAAAGTCTCGCGAGCGCACTTTTCTTTTGTTCTTTTTATAACTCCTATCAGAAACCGTGATTACTTAACAAACAGTTTTTCTTCTCGTTTTCGAGAAAATTCTATAAAAAAGCACAGTTTGTGTGTTGGCTTTGTAAAGCAATTCTGTTTCAATTTATAGACAGGTCAAACAGCATCTGTTGGATGGCTCCAAAGACTCGCAAGCGTACTTTTCTTTTGTACTTTTTATTATTCCCATCATAAACTCGGTACTTAAAAAGCAGTTTTTCTTCTTGGTTTTAAGAAATAAGGAACTTGGGTGCATTACTTGATATACAAAAACTTTGATGATAGTACATGTATTTAGCCCTTAAAATTATCTTTACGGTCAAGTAATTTCCTGTTGCTTCAACTAAGACTAACACTTCCTGTGATAAGAATAAATATTTGCATTTTGCTGAACATGCCTTATAGTACAGTTGTTTGTCGATGTTATTGTTAAGTTTTCCTAAAAGGGCAAGCAGATGTGACCAAGGGAAAGCAAACGTGGCATTTTTGTCATATTTGCCATCAATTAAAACCATCTTTCCGGGCAGCAAATTTCTGACCGTGCTTCATAATTACTTCCAGGTAAATTTGTCTTTAATGTGTACGAATTTGTCACGTTTCCCACAGTATGTAAATATGGAGCAAAAACCTGTATTTACCGCCTTTGCTTCACTGGTAAATGTGGCCCAAACACGAGACCGATTTGATTCATGTGCAAATATGACCAAAAAGACATTGACATGGCATTTCCTTCACATTTGCTATCCATGTAACTTTTGACTAAAAGCGGTATTTACCGTTTTTCAGTGCTTTGCTTGTAAATGTGGTGCAAACACAGATATCGCCAAAGTAAAGCAAACATGACATTTGCTCTATATATTTGCTGTTCGCGTAACTATCGAGTAAAAGCGGTATTTACTGTCTTTGTTTTCCTTGTAAATGTAGTACAAACAGGTCATTTGATTTACATGCAGATATGACCAAAGTAAAGCAAACATGACATTTGCTTCATATTTGCTGTCCGCGTAACTATTGAGTAAAAGCAGTATTTACTGTCTTTGCTTTGCTTGTAAACGTGATTCAAACACAAAATTTGACGTATGTGCAAATATGATCCAAGCTACAGGAAACATGGTATTTGATTTATATTTGCCACCCATGCAAATCCATCTTTTGGGTCAGCAAATATTTAACTTCGCTTCCTAACTACTGTAGGAGTAAATTCGTCTCAAATGTGTACTTCCTGTTTACATTTGCTACTTTGCGTAAATATCGAATAAACGCAGTATTTACCATCTTTGCCTTTCCATGCAAATGTAGTGCAAACAGGAATTTTGAATTTGACCAAATATGATCAAATTTGATCATTTACGGTATTTATTTCATATTTGCTGCAATTTTGCTTTCTTTGTAAATCCTTTTTTTTTCTCGTGCAGTATATCACTCTGATCTTCGTCAAGCCGTTTTCATGAAAGACAAAGACCATTATCTGAATGTGTCAAGAGTCGGAATGTACAGAGTGTACAACATCTTTGATTGCACCTTTGAATGCTTCAGCAGTCCTTCCTGCCCGTCTTTGAACCTGGCCGCTGTCAAAGGAGCTGATAGAAAGCTTTGGTGTGGGTTACTGTCTTCTGTAAAGTACGACAAACCCGAGGAGTACAAAAGGAACAACACTTCGTATCACTTTTCCATCAAGGTAGGGTTAACGGGGTTGAGGGGGGATGGGCTGCCCCTTACAGTGTGCTATACCAGGAGGCTCCGCCCGATAGAGGTACCGCAAATGTACGAAAGCCTGAAGAATTCGACAGACTAAAATCCCGCGCTGATCGACTGGTTTTGGCTTATTCTTGAGGTATAGAAGAGGTGAAATTGCTGTTTTTAGTATATTAATTGTAGTTATCCCATTTCGATAATCATTAGTATATATCAAAGGGTGAGAGTTTGAACCTCAGTGGGGAGCCTCCCTCTGCGAATCTACAATGAGTCCCCCTACACCCTTCCCGAGGACGAAAGCTCTTCTTAGATCATTTGTCACATGCTCAGTGTGGTTACGACCAAAACAACATGAACTGAACAAGCGCTTGTTTAAAAGCGTCGATCAATAATCCTGTGAATAGTAGGCAAACTTTAGACCTGAGCATTTTTCTTTGCTTGAATACAACTGACGCGATCAGTTCAATTACAAGTAAACTATTTCTTTTCGTTCTCCTTTCAGACCCAATGTCTGTCGTCATCGTGCCAAAACGGAGATACATGCGTGCCTGACTACAAATACAACACGTTTAAATGCAAGTGCAAAGACGGTTTCATCGAGAAATATTGCGAAATAGGTAATTGTCAAGAGCGCGGGACAAAAAATGTTTTCCTCTTCCTAGAGGGGAGTCGAAGGCAAGGCTTTCAAGGCCAGTGATCTAGAGCAGTACAGGGCGACTAATGACTTGATTCTTTCCAGAAATTGTAACTTAAATTCAGCTAGGGCTTAAACTGTTAAACTAAGACTATTTAAATATGTATTTACTACCCTATTGTAACTTAATCCGGAGCATATATTACATCTACCACGACTAAAGGCTTGGCTACCAATGATGGCGTCGACCGTCGAAAATGGCAACGACCGTATACGAAAGGGAAATAGGCGCCGCATACTGTAAGTGATAAGAGGAGAACAAGGAAGCAAACCTTCCTTTCAGACCGACCCAGCCTAGAAATTCCCATCGCACAATTCTTCAACTCGGCAAAGTTCACCGTTTAGTGCCACAAGGACGTCAAAATACAAATATTCCCCGCAATATTACGTGTTATTTCTCTATACATTTGATTACAATATTTTCTTGAAACTACATAGGGTAGTTTGTGTGGGCCGCTAGGATCAGTATCGGACAAAGGCGTCTTGTGTTGAATGTGTTTAGTCACCAACTGATGTGCGGTAGGTGATGGTTTCCACTCCCATCAGAAATTTAAAGGTATAAGCTAAGCTTCCTTTGATGAAGAACTCACTGGCAGGGTTACCGTATTTTCTCGATTAAACGCCGGGTCTAAAAGAGGGAACTGTAAATAAGCCCCTCGGACGTTTATCTGTTGTATAATAAACTTAAGATTTAAGGGTAAGATGCACGGCTGCCGAAAAAAACGAATAATGACCCTTTTTTAAAAAATGGCAGGCCCATATAAGCTGCTGATTCAAAGTAACGCTGGGTCCACCATGCCAAGTTTGAAATAAACGCCCGGGGCGTTTAATTGAGAAAATATACGGTAATTTATAACGGTTGCGCCTTACAAAGGTGATTGTCTAAGATTTTTGGTTTGATCTGTTTTAATATCTCACTGAAATCAGAATAAAGTAATAAATAGACAGGGTATTATTTTCCTTCTTCTTCTTATAGCGCAATTATTGCTTTTAACTGATTGAGTTAACTTTAGTACTTTTCAGTTGTAAAGTCATGCAAGGACCTGTATGACGTACACCAGTAAGTGAAACAATGCATTACAGTTTACCCCCCCCCCCCCGGGCAATCGAATGTCCAAAATTTTCCAAATTATGAAAGGACTCTGCCCACCCTAGGGCCCAGGCATCCCACAGTCGACATAACTGCGTGGTTTCCTCCCAAAACCTTTTTTAAATGCAAAACGTTTGAAATTATTTGTGAACGATCTTTCAACCTTAACGATGTCAACATTTAACAGATCCAACGTGAATCAGGTGGTTACCCTCATCTTGGACTCAAAACCAACTTCCGTTCTGTGGAGATGGGGGATGGACTCCAGTCATGAAGATTGATGGCAGCAAGGTACTACACTTATTACGTCTTTATTTCTGAATCTTAGACTTCTAATGTTAAGAAGTCTTTCAAAACTACAAAAATGTCCTTGTTCAGTTGCGTTGGTCCGTCGCACGCTTTAAGGGCGGGTTAGGATACCCGCGCCTGAATCCACGCTTGTTCTTTGCGGTTTTGGTGATCCAGGCCCTTCCCCTCACCCTAAACATGAGCTTTAATTGTACATGGTAAAAACATCCGTACAACTTAAAGGAAACATAAAATATTTACAAATAAGAATTAACTGTTTTACACGTTTGCCATGTAGGATTCTGACTTGGACAGCATGGAGTTGATCTCCACTTCAAAAATTTCCCGATGGAATTTATGGCTCTTGCTTTGGGTAGAAAATAATTCCATAGGAACAAGAAAAATGGAACCCAAAAAGGGAATAAAAATACTAAGAATGATAAAAATAATCAATGCCCATAGGAATTTTAAGGATAATCTCGTGACTTTGTGTGATTTACAAAACAGATCTTCCGCAAGGTAATTTTTAATAGCTTATCCCCAAACCTTACGTTATTTATTCCATACCTAGGTCTCCTTGGGAGGAACTAACAGCCATTTTGTGTATTTTAATCCTTTAAAGCCAACCTTCCATTACGATTCCATTCTTTGGAGCAATGAAGAAAACTTCAACCTTGCAGGTGGACAGACTGGATTCGATATGCAAGAGACCAAGTTGCCGACCTACTGGAACACACCCTTCTCCAAGATCTGCCTCGAAACCCACATATCCATATACTAGTAAACACGGCCAGTTTATTCATTTGTTATAATATTCAAATTCGATTTGACTGCTGATCGTAATCTTATGCCCAAACCTGTCTTTATCGTTTCCCCTTTACATGAAGTTACTCTTAGTTATATTTAAGAATTATTCGCCTCAGGCTCAGTAAATTAATATTCGCCGACATTTACTGATCCGGAGGCGAATAATTGCTTTAGTATAATTTTGAGATGTGGACACCAAAAAGTGAAAAAAGGGGCTAAACCTTGGCAAACAACACACGGAACAGCTGAACAGTGAATCATGTTTTTGCGTGTGAGTTCAAAAGTAAACTTGTAACACTTGTAATGTAACTTTTTATAGCCCAGCAATAACTAAAATATTACTAACAACAGTAGGGTTCAGTAAAAGTAATTTGTAATGTTTCATGATTAAAGTATAGGCTTGTAATGTTTCACGCATAAAGTATAGACTTTCCATGATTTCTGATGTATGTAGTGCATAAGCTTTCAGGCTTTCTTAATCCATGCATTCTGCTCTAAAGGTGATAAGCATCGATTCATCCCGAATCGGACAAAATGTTCCCCCAAAATTTTCGGGCTACACGGTATTTGCTTTTTCAGATACGCTAGTAGAATTAACTCCCAACCTCGTTGCCAGGTTTTCCTTTTTTTCTTTCTTTTAATTAGAGGCGGTAGGACGAGGTTGCCTCACTCCCCCAAGTTTTTACCGCCGGTTTCCCACCCTACAACGACATTTTCCTTTGAACCGACTGATTAAAAAAAAAACTATACCCTATTTTAGTCAAAAACGTCAAATTATAGCATCACCTTGCAAGGTGGTCGCATTTGCGAGTGCTTGGTATCCTTGGAAACGAAAACAACGAGAATCGGAAGGAGGCGCGCGACTCCAGACAGACGAGAGAGACGACTGGGACGAGTCAGTCGCTGTACGACATTTCAGGCGGTTGAAAGTTCGGATCCGAAGCTAAAACTAAGTTCTGCACCTAGGCGATTTAGCTATACATGCAATTGCTAAAAGAGAGGTGCAAATTTAAGTACTGAATGGCTTGAATGTGACGTCACAAAATCTAGCGTTTGAAGAACTGTATTTTCGTCTGCCTAATTATTGCAAAGCCCGTGCCCGTAGCGTGCCAGCGGAGGCACCATTGCTAAGCAAATTTGGTAACCTACCAGGCCAAGACGTTTTGATAGTGACGTAATAGTCATTTGACCGTCCGTCCGTACATCCATACCTCCGTCCGCCCGCACCGCAGGGTCACCAATATGAGGTACAGCTGCAGCGCACACTTGAGATAACCCTGTGCTGTATCTTGCGTTTTTGGCCCGAAATCGCATGGTGACCCGCGTTTTGCCAGAGACAACAAGAGTCAAAAAGAATTTTATTAATGAAAAGAAAAAGATCAAAAGAATACTCAGTTGTCTTTTTAGTGGAAGGCGAAAAGTTCAAGTTATGAATTTGCCTTCAAGGAGTTCATCTTTGTTGTCGGTTCTGCTGCAAACTCGGTCGGCACAACGCTTGAGTTCACAGCATTTGGCAGCGGTCCTGACGTCAAACGTAGCAAAGCTAGTGCCTTATGGTATTCTCTGTCCACAACCATGGTTTTTGCGGCGGACCGAACACATTTTTCCAGGAAAACGCCCGTGTTTGTCGTAACACAGTAACTTGCGTAACTCACGTAACATCGAATCGAGTCGAAGTACATCGCTTGAATTCGCAACATTTGGCAATGGTTTGGACATCAAACATGGGAGAGCTAGTGCCTTCCGGTATTTTCTGTCCACAACCATGGTTTTTGCAGCGGTCCGAACGCATTTCCCCAAGAAGAACCCTCGTGTATATGTCAATTTGCCGACATTGCAGGGGTTGGGCAGTGATTAGTACAATCCCTTTTCATTCCGACAGTTCAGCGGCTTGATGGTTCGACCCTCAGAGGGAGCAAAGTTTTTTCTTCCATTTTTTCCTTTTTCTTTTTTTAAGTTCCAGCAATTAAAAAAAGTGGAGCTCCGCTTTTAGGCTTGGCTAAATCTATATATTATGGACAAAAACTGAAAACAGCACAGGAAGATAATTACTAAAGACAAATATAAACGAAACAAGAAACTTACATACGATTATTGACTCCGTGTTTTACGGAACAGATTTTGGTACCCGAAAAACATGATATACTTCATAGGACCAAGAAAACCTGTGGTTTATCAAAGACGGCCCTTACAAGCTGAAATTAATTTGTGAGCCACTAGAATTAAATCTCCGATTTCCTCCTACAGCTCTCATATTTTCAATATCAAAAATGCCTTGCATTTTATGGAATTGTGTTACTGTATTGCCTCTTCCAGTTTACGTGACTACTTGTGGAAAAGTGATTCCTAACTAACACGGTTAAAGTTGTTATGTAATGCAATTCCTTTAAGATAAGAACGTTTTCTAGAAAGCTCTACTTAAATGTTTCCACTTGACATTTTTAATCGTGATTTTAAACATACATGGAAGGAGAACATTTTGTCTGGTTGTGTTAAATTTTCCGGGACCCCTCGCCGACAAAATACTGTGTCAGTAGTCCAAAAAGTAGCATGAATTGGTACCTCTTCGCAGCAGTCGTCTCCCTCCACCGGGTCTTTAAGAAAATGCTAACAGACAGCACAGATGCGAGCGCCTAAGTGATGTTTCGACAATTTTGGTTTAATAAGTTGTCAAAAGTTTTTCTCACCACATAAATACAGTAGTACTTTTAGTTGGAAAGAAGGGTCTCCTAAATGAGCCTAGAAAGGCTTCAGAGACGTCCTGCTAAAAATTATAAAACCAGTGAGGAGTATGGAATTGAATTGTAATAATAATTGATTGACTGATTGATCGATTGATCGATTGATCGATTGATTGATTGATCGATTGATCGATTGATCGATTGATCGATTGATCGATTGATCGATTGATCGATTGATCGATTGATCGATTGATCGATTGATCGATTGATCGATTGATCGATTGATCGATTGATCGATTGATCGATTGATCGATTGATTGATTGATTGATTGATTGATTGATTGATTGATTGATTGATTGATTGATTGATTGATTGATTAATATTTTCCTCCGACCAGGTAGACAGTGTCGAAATTTTTTTCACGTTAAATTTATCTGGCCTAAACAAATTAAAGAGAGCAATATAAAAATTACAAGGACGATTTCAATCGTTTCTTATCTAAACATATAAGGCGAAAATACATATTAAAGATTGTTTCATAACATTGTTCCTAAACGAAAGTTAATTTTAGAACACCACTTTCTTGTCGATTCTCGACGCATTCAAGGTTCCGCCTTTTTTCATAACTTTGTATGAGTTACTTAAATTTTCAACACACTTCACGGGTCGTGAAGTGCGGGTTAACTCCGCAGAGCAAGGTAGACAGCCATTTTCTAGGAAAACACTTACAAATGTCATCATCAAAAACCAAAACAAGGAAGTTGATGCACCGTACAAAAGAATTAAACAATTCTTTAGATATGTATTTAAAATCCCAGCAACAGATAAACAAACATCGCGAGACGTCTGTTTTGCGCTAAAATCGTATCAAGGGATAAATTTTAAAACCTAAATCAACCTTACAACTAGCAAACCATCAAAAACGTTGCAATCATCAGAAACTCTACATTACTTTTCGAACTATTACATTCACTATTCTAGGAATTACAAAATACATGACATAAATGTTCTTCAGACCATACTGTATACGAAAACATCGATCCTATTACACCTTGTTAGCTTGAGAATTTTACTGTTCAAAATTTAGCCTGAAAATTTCGTCTTTTTCTTGTTTAACAGCCATTAGTAAATTAAATCATTTATTGCCTTTTGTTGTAAGGCTTCCGATTTCTCAACATGTGTTTCCACCTTTGAGGTTACACACGAGTGGATAGCCGATCTTTCTCTCCATGCAGTCGATGTAGCTGCCCTCTGAACACCTACTATTTTCCGCCTCCACCCACTTTATTGTTAGGTACGTTCCCCCATTTGACGCAAATTGCTGCTTGACAAACTTATCAATCGCCAAAGTTTGGTGCTTATGCTGTTGCAGCCTTGTTCGCATATGTTTCGAGTGGCCCACGTAAAGGTACCGCATTTCATTTGCTTCCCAGGTATAAATGCCTATGGTATAAATGCCTTCAGCTTCCGGCACCATGTCAATGTCATCTGCGTAGGATCTCCATACCTTATTTATTAGTCTCTGACAAATATTAGACGTCATCTGAGGAACAAGACAAAACATTTTGTCGCTGATATGAAGCCATACCGAAAACGACTGAAACTCATCCGTAAGTAGGACCTCTAATCTAGGCAAGTTAGTAGTGCGTGACTCCTTTCAAGGAGACCAATAATCAAGTCACTGTTGCGGGGTCAATTTCCCAGAAACTGTGCTTTCAATATAAATAATAAGGGGGTGTACAAACTCTGCAAACATATATATATATATATTTTTTTTTTTTGCGTTAATCTTGGACTTTACATTACAGAGTGATTAAGGAGAGAAATACAGAAAGCACGTACTCTAACAGGTAAGAGTGTCAAAATCGGTATGAATATGAAGCCTGGTCGGTCACAGATGAAAGATCGTTCTGAAAATGCTTTACCTCATGATCAGGGTACAGTGAATCAAAACTGATGAAGGGAACTGATCTGAACAACAAGTGAGATAAATTTCTGTCTCGTTAAAGCTCTGACCAGAGTCCAAATTCTGTTGGAAATAAAGAAGTCAGGAACTTATACGAAAGTTAATGTTATTGGTGCCGTTTCTACTGGAGACTCATGGTACAATCAGAGTCCTATTTTCATACACAATCCTGAAACATTCGTCAGTGAAAATATGAGACCCATAATTTAGCAGATACTCCTGTTTCGTTGTTGCTCTCAACTTAAGTGTTTGCAACTCAGATCGACTGATTGCATACGATTGCTTTACTTTATGTTTTATGCGTTCTTGTCTAGTTCGGCAGGCCACAAGTGAATGGAGGATGAGACAGACAGATGCTGGCGAAATTGGAGAAACTATGGGAGTCATATGAAGCGAAACAAAAGATATATTCATTCTTACCTTTCCCGGACAAATGTTGGAATAGCTAGAGTGCTCAGCTCAGTCTTTCGGTTATTGATCTGAAAGAAGTAAAGTTGGCAAACTCGGCTGGTCAGTATTTGGCCTGTTAATATCAAATCAAGGCACTCAATACCCGAATTTTCGAACTGCTGTTGGCGTTCCAAAAATGCCTTCGAAAACAAAATACATTAATTTTCCCATGTTAAGAAAGTTGAAGGTTACATTTTCCTAAGAAAACGTTGCTAGTTTTTCTTCACAGTTATATCTGAATATTTCAGGCGATTTAGGCCTTCCGCGCAGGTCGTTTGATCGCGAATGAACAGATTGGTGCCCGTGTGTCATTGAAAAACACTATAGATATTATTAAAAATTGAACTGTAACCAGGATAAGACATATTAAAAATGTAAAAAGCGTTCTCTGGTTTATGCGTTACATTTGTTTATAATTCTGTTGATGAATATTAAACTTTCAATGGTAATTCATCGAATTTTTTGGAATTAAGACAATGGAGACCCTTCCGAAAACGGGCAAAATTGACGCGATAGAAGCTCTGCACCCTTATTTGCTTTTTAATTTTCTCTTCTTCAACCGCAGAGCTAGCTCGGTAATTATGTGATTTCTATTTTAAGAATTCTTGGAAATGTTACGCTCTAACAATCGTTTTCTGGGAAACGCATTTTTCGGGTTCAGCAAATTTGCATTTTGAGGTGTATTATCATGCAATGCAAAATAGGATTGGCAAAAACTATTGCAAGAAAATGTTGTGCAAATCTAGCCCTGATAGGTTTTACACTCGAATTCAAGCGGCAAGCACCCAGTTCTTCATGTACTTTGCTAATTCGGGTTCCGTTAGTGTTTCAATGGAGACTTAGACATAGCTGACATAAATAACTTCGATATATTTCCGATAAAGTTGTGTGAAAACTGTTTTCTCCTGTACGTCAAGATCAACCGTCTCTCATGAGGTGTTTGAGTTGTTTAATGTTGGTGTTCCATTGCAAAAAAAAACCTAAACCAAGTTTTTTTAGCCGGCACTACAAACTCTGATAAAACAGTTGAAGGCCGCATTGTATGTATATTGATTTTATTTAATAGTCGATAAGCCATCAACCATTTCAACCCGACAAAAAGTGCAGCGGCAAATACTCCAAGAAGGAAGCTTAAACGTTTGCTCCAACCAGAAAACGGCCATAATGGATTCAATATAATCTTCCAGTGCAAAGTGCAAGATGCTTGCCGGCTCATCTTGGCCAGGTTTTTGACAAGAAACGGCGGGTATAATATAAACTATATGATAGCAAAACAAAGGAGTTATTGATCTGACCTTCGCTACAAATGTCTTGAATATTTTGCTTTAGCTCAGTCTTTGGAATTTTGATCTGAAAGGATCAATTTGCATGGTAAATTTGTCCGTTTTCTGGCATCTTCAGCACCAAATCACCATAAATAGCATGTTGCAATTCGTCATGTACTCATGTTCTAACTCTGTTACTCTGTTGTGGACTGTTCAGCTTATAATCGCAAAAGAATCGCGTTTTCATCAATAAAAAATCGTCGGAGAACCTTTCTCTTTCGGAGACATAGAGATAAAACGGAAGAAATTGGCGCGAGATTAATTTCACAAGAATGGACTTCTTGCGTAAACGTTCGCTCGCGGTTCGCGCTATTTTCACCCATGATCTGTCATTCACTAGCCTCAAACATATGCCTCGGGTCCCCAATAATCGAGTTTCTATTAATTTCCTGGATAATTAGAAAAGAAAGAACAAACGAACAAGTAATTTACCTGTCTTAGATCTTTTGGTGCACAGATACAACAGCGTTCCTTCTTTCCGCCTGGTGAAACGACAGTTCGAATTTACCGCGTGTCCGCGCCTGAAGCTCGTCAAAGAAAACCCTCCTTGACGTCATAGTTTTTAATTATCATTTTTCTGACCAATCACAACTAACCTTAGCTTCTTAAACCTAATTGGTAGTCAGAAAGGCGGTATATTCCCATGGGGATTCAATTTCCTGTGTTTCTGAAAATCCTGTTGGCTCGAACACTAAGCCGGGGGTTTTACCTCAGATATCGAAAGAGATATCATCAATGTAATTTTCATTAAACAAAAGCATATTTTCTAAACGTTCCTTGATGATATTTCCGCCTCAGATATTTCTGACAAAGTAGACATTCATCAAAAGGATACTCTTTCAATTTTTCTTCGACAGACCATTCGGCTGAATGAGATGGTGATTCGAGTTTTTTTCAACAAGCCAATCAATGTTCCCCGCGCTTTTTTAAATGAAAGTCAAAAGTGTTAACAAAGCACATATTTTTGGAATGATTTAAATAAAATCACGGTTTTGGACAAACTGACTCGGAAACCCCAATAATCAAATTAATATGTCCACCCCCTTACATGAATATTTAGCTACCACTAGCTAAAAAAAGTAAGGCAGCTTTTAAATTCGTGGTTCTCTTGAGTTAGAATTACCGCTCAGTGAGACTAAACATTGGCTGAATTTCCCTTTATGAACAAACGTAAAAGTTTGCATAGCTTCCAAGTATTGAGATGTTTTCATCTTTACACTCGTGTCACGTGACACGAGCTGTAATGTGGCTTGACCAAACCTGCCTAGCAAACGTTTCCGAAGGCTTTTCTGCACATTTGAAGCTTTTTTTCGCTTTTTGGCCTCGCGAAAATGGTCATATTTGCGGTGAAATTAATAACATCTTCGCTTTCACAGTTAATTCATAATATAACGTTTCGCAAAGTTAAGTGGGCTTTTCTTATACTGGGTAAGAACAATTAGTTTTCTCTTTAACTGTTTCACTGTATCACGGATTCATTGGTAGCCACTCCTGGGCGTCTCTGGGTTATATCTCTCCAGTGTCGGCGGAGTTTTCTCCTCAGTGTTTTGTCAGTAATGTCTGCTAAAAAAACTTCCAATTATGCTCCTCAGTAAGGAGCAATGGTGATTAAAACAATATGAGCGGAATAATCTCATGAAGCAGCCGGCGTTTGATAAACCACCATAGACTAAAACTGAGGACAAGGAGATTTAACTAGGGACATTTTAAACTACTGCCTTTTTAGTTGGTAGTTTTCTCGCTGAATGAGAATAAACTATACTGTTAGAGCTTTCCGTTAAAACATCAACACACGTAAATATTCATAACTTCAAAGTCTGAAGATTTTTTGTTTCCTTTCTTTCCCTTTCTATTTTTTTTAACTCGGTTATTACAGTATGCTTTTGGCAAGTTGATGTCATCTTTTTGCAGTTTAAAATAATAAATGACAAGTACTTGCCTCAGTCTTTCGTTTTCATGGTGAATGTGATAAGCAATTTACTCAGAGCGGATCCTCTTACAAAGGGCGAGCGCTCGAAACGTAAGCGTTTGAATTTCTTTACGGTGGCCAATGTACTTATCATCTCTATCAGCTAACAAATCCGACTTTTTGTTTCACTTCTCCACCGACGCAGCCCCGCTGTTTCTTTAGAGACTAACCCCTTTACTCAGTTGTATGTTAGTCATGTTAGCTTGCCTCCGAGAGGGGTGGGGTGGAGGGAAGGTGAGGTTGAGGAACCAAGAATGAACTTGTAGTACCAAGAGCATTATACAGTATTGTAAAACAAAAATGTCATCAGCACGCATTCGATGCCTTTATTCTACATTTTACACCAGGATTAAGATCATTCAGAATTCTTTACAACCTAAATACTGTAATACAGTCTAAATAGAGTGCGAACCATCCACGTTATCAACCAAAAATAAAAGCCTTGTATAAAAACGAAAAAAAAATTAGGCCGTGTCAGGTTTTATCCTCAGTGACAGAAGGCCAGCTCAAGAAATGCTTCGCCCAATTAACGCTCTATCCACTTCTCTGTCTTTTCTTTCCTTTTTGGACCCCAGCACCGTTTCCTGCACGTTGTTTCAACAAAGGACGGTATCCCTCCATCTTTTTCAGACAATCAACATACTTCCCTTCCTTGGATTTGTGATTCTTGTCTAGGACATATCTGATCTTAGGCACTGTATTCCAGTGTTGAGACAATGTGGCTTTTGCCACGTCAATGACTTGCTGCTTCCGACTTAAAAGTCCTCGCGATCTCCTCTTGAGATTATTTGTCTCTCCAGCGTACAGAGAGATAGTTTTCTTGCTTCCCTTGTGACGTGAGGTAAAGCCGATTTCGTAAACGCCTGGCTTTTTGGGTATGGAAGTGGCAACATAGTTTTTAACATAGATTTTCCACGGCTTCTGTCGTAACTTTGTCGCAAATTTGACTTTTCATCTCTTGAAGAATCTGGAGAAACAACATTCACCAGCATTATTTTAGACAATCTCCGCGCTCTATTGTACTTGTAAGGGGCGCACAAAGAAAACGCAAAATACTTTAATAAATGCCATTTTTAGGCCTTTTTTAATTTGGTCATCTTAAAGTGTTTGAGGGCTTTTTGATAGCAGGTAAATCCTAATATCCCAGGTCATTCAGGCCGTCCGAACAGATATTTTAGGAATTCTTGGAAACGTCACGCTTTAGCAATCGATTTCTTAGAAAATTGCTTTGGTAGACAGACAATTTGCATTTTGAGGTGTATTGTATGTAAAATAGGAAAAGCAAGACATATTCTAAGAAACTTATTGTGCGCAAGTTGTCGCTAGATCGAGTTTGCAAAAGAATATGAGCGGCAAGCGATAAATGGAGTGGTCAAATCTTGCCTCACAGTGAAGGGTATTTGATGAGATCTGATCCTTTGTAACAGCAACCTAAACTGCCTCTAGTACTAAAATGAAATTCACAAACTGGTTGTGTGTGGAGTTGACAAGCTTAAATTTGGACAATGTTGTTTAATATGTAATAAGAATTTTCCTTGTATCATACTAACATTATAAACTTAATTTATTGAATAAAGGGCTTTGGCTCAGTCTTTGAGAGCTTGATCTAACACGGCGGGGCCAAACCACCCCCCAAATGGGTCATTTAGACTAATTTTGCTTCTTTTTCATATTTCTTTTCCAAACTTGGCAAAAAACCTTGGATTGTCGCCCAATTTATTTTAAGTATGAGAATGACTTAAAAAAACAAATTGTGACGTCATAATGGCTGACGTCACAAAACGAGTTAACTGAAAATTTCAAATTTGAAATAAAAAGTTATGTCATCTGAAAGAACTTGGCAAGGGGAGTAAAATGCTGAAAACCGTACCTCGCTAAGACAAACGTATCTTGAGTTATGGCAATTTAAAGACATTTAAAGTGTCCCCCCCGGAACCATACTTTTCTTCTAAAAACAACCCTGTTGATCTATTTTGTACAGTTTTTTTCCATGCAAGCTAATAATCTGGTAAAATGGACTTCTTGTTGTTCCAAAAAATCGTATCATTTTAGATTTTAAGTTTTCGGCTTGAAAACGATAATATTAGCAGGAGCATAATTGATCACGTGACACTTAATTACGTCACAAAACTGGTTTGGGGGCTCTAGCTCTGGCAGGAAAAAAATTTTCCGAGTTTTTCTTTTTCATTTAGCTTCCGTCATTTAAGACATCTTATCTGCAACTTAAATGGTGTCGTTGACGCAACAAAACAACACTTAAATTCAAACGTATTACACAAGGGGGGGACCCTATTTTGAGACTGTGAAATTTTCAAAATCTAAAATGCCATATCTCATCCATTATTTATCACATCGACAAACGGTTTTCAGCATTCAACTCCTCTTGACGTGTTCTTTCTAAAACACCAGAAAAAATTTAAAAATTCTAAAATTTTATTTTAGAGAATAATATGACGTCACCAATTATGACGTCATAATTTGACATTTGGCATCACCATTCATGTCAAATTGTTTGGCACAAAGACCCATATCAAATTACCAAGTTTGGTAAAGAAATGATGAAAAGTAACAAAATTATTAAAAATTAACCAAAAAACGGGACATTTCATGACCCATTTGGGGGGTGGTTTGGCCCCACCGTGAAAAATATAAAATTTGTAACCTCTTCAGTTTTCAGAGAGCTTCCTGATACCAAATCACTCTACACTGATAGACTATTCTGAGGTGTATGTTGGGATCATGATCGTAGTAGTCATGATCTAACTTTGTTACTCTGGATAAAATGTTGAGCTTGTAATTATAATCGCAGCGAGAATTGCCATTTTAAGGATAACAAATCCTCGGGAAACCTTTTTTTCTCAGAAATATCGAGCGAAATTATTAAACGGGCTAAAATGGTGTGAGATTAATTGCACAGGAATCATGCGCGGTTCACTCGCCTCGAACATATGCCTCGGGCCCCAACAATCCAACTACTATTAATATTCTTGATAATTAAATATGAAAGAACAAACGAACAAATAGTTTGCCTCTCTTAAGTCTTTAGGTGCGGCAGATGCAACAGTGTTCCTTCTTTCTGTATGATGAAACGACAGTTTGCGTCTAAAGCTTCTTCCATCTTAACGACATAGTTTTATTATCCTTTTTTCTGACCAATCACACCTCACCTCCTTAAATTTATATTTTAATAGGTGGTCAGAAAGGTGGTATTTTCCCCTTTTGATGATGAGGACACCGGAAAAGTATGTTCCCTTAGAGATGCAATTTCCGGTGTTTCTAAAAATCCTATTGGCTGGAACATTGAGAGGTTTTACCTCAGAGAGGTTTTTAAGCATTTTAAGGTTTTACCTTTTCTTTTATCGAAAGAGAACTCAACGCATTTTTTAAAGGCATGTTTTCTTAATGTTTCTTTATGATATTATTAATTTTCCAGTATTTTCAAAACCTATCGGATCAGAGAATAGGAAGGTCTTTTGCCACACCCTGCTCTTATGCAGATTACCGCGAAAATCATTCAGAAGAAAAGGTTTGTCACATGAACAACCACATCATAATGTAATAGCCTTATCCAGTTTGAGCAAGTGTGAAAAGAGAGCCATAAAGTGCAAGTTTTCAAAAAAGGAAACAAAACTGTCCTGTTCAAACGTCTCTACGATCGAACCTCTTTAATACAGACATTGAAGGGCCAGCGAGGGACTGTGAGAGCGGAGCCCCATACTTGACGCCGAACCATAACCATGTAAAAACAACACGAAGTGTCCCCATCGACGTCATTCAACTAAATGCCTACGTCTTGGACTGTTAGCCCCTCGGTGGGCATCTGATCAGCAATTATACCCATCCCTACAGCCTAGACTGAGACATCATATAAGCGTCACTAAGCATTCCCTTCAATGGCCACATAATGGATTCACAGCGGTCAAACGCACGACGCGTGTGCAGTTCCCGCCATAATTTTACAAAGGAAAATATAGACAAATGTCGAAAGTTTCACTTTAACCACAAAACCTAACGCCATTTCTGAAAACTTAAGCTTTTTACTTCGAGCATGTGTTTAGAATGAAGTAACTGGCATTCACAAGTTTTATCGGCGCGAAATTTTCTTTATCGGGACATTTTACGTATCGTTTTCATACGAACTTCGCGCTCATAAAAGTCTGAACTGATTCAAACTTCAAGGCTCTGCAAAACTGGAAGTGACGTTGGTTTTTGCGTTTGACCGCTGTTAACATAATGGAATGCCAGTTACCGAAAATTTGACGTTTTCTGGTCAGCGAATACATTTTTTCTCTCGTACCTAGGGTGACAAGCTACGTAGGTGACACGAATTGTGCCATCAGTGATATTTCAATAAATGCTTCCCAACGATGTTAGCCCACGAGAATGTGAGTTCATTTGTCAGGGGTTACCCACCCCAAAGCCTCAGTTCTTGACTTGATACAAGTGTCATGAAGAGTCCCCATCAGTGACATTATAATTGACGCCTCCGCACGATGTTTGCCATTAAGTGCGTGACTTGATGGTCGGCGGTAACTCAGTCCCACCAAGGCCCAGGTTGAGAATCCATGTAAACGTGAGATAGTTTATATCCTATTAGTATTCACTAAACGCTTGAAAACCGGCAAGCAAACCCTTTACAAAGATTTCTGATATTCTCAATGTTTATCCCAACACCTAGCGGGGCCGCTGTTAGGCTTGTCTAGCTATATATATTTAACAATTATTCTACGAGGGCGCGCTGGATATCGAATGTTATTATTCAACAAATTGTCACTATGCCCATATATGGTAAGGAAGCCCTCAATATCTGTCATCCGTACATGACAGATATTTAACAATTATCCTGCGAAATCGCGCGGAATATCACCTGATACTTAGCCGACGGGGCCGTAGGCCGAGTTGGCTAAATCAGGGGATATTCCGCAAGATTGAGCAGGATAATTGTTTTATTATTCAACAAATTCCCATCGCCTACCATTTTCAGAACGAGAAAAACTACGGCTCTATGATAAAAACGCTAAAAGCTAGCAACACATAATCAAAACAGAACTTCAAGAAATCGAAGTTTAAGCTTACTACCGTTCACTTAAAAAGAATTATTTACAAACTCATGCTTGGAAATGACAAGACAAAGGAAAAAAAATATTGCTACCTTACCGAGAATAAGTCCTCTTCCTGTGAATTAAAATCTTTTCAACTTTACTCTTTTCAACTTTCCGTGAGCAAGTGTGCTGCTTCGTTCGCAATAGCATTTTCTTGGTTGAGTTCTCACTATGAAAATTCCAAGTCAACCTCTGGATATCTTTGTGAGCTGAAGCAAATACTTGTTGACTTTTTGAGAGCATTTAATCGTGGAAAGTTTCTTCCAGAGAGTTAAAATTTGCAGAGAACACTGCTAAAACTGCCTCGCTTTTCAAAATGGCCGCCAAACAAGCAATGAAAGAAAATCTGCAGTGCACTTCCAAATATGGTCATTTACGTATATCGCAGGATATCTGTCATGTAGGATGACAGATATTGAGGGCTTCCTTACCATATATGGGCATAGTGACAATTTGTTGAATAATAACCTGCGATATACGTAAATGACCATATTTGGAAGTGCACTGCAGATTTTCTTTCATTGCTTGTTGGGCGGCCATTTTGAAAAGCGAGGCAGTTTTAGCAGTGTTCTCCGGATTTAACTCCCTGGAAGCAACTTTCCACGGATAAATGCTCTCAAAAAGTCAACAAGTATTTGCTTCAGCTCACAAAGATATCCAGAGGTTGACTTGGAATTTTCATAGTAAGAACTCAACCAAGAAAATGCTATTGCGAACGAAGCAGCAGACTTGCTCACGGAAAGTTGTAAAGTTGAGAAGATTTTAATTCACAGGAAGAGGACTTACTCTCGGTAAGGAAGTAAATTTTTTTTTTACTTTGTCTTGTCATTTCCAAACATGAGTTTGTACATAAGTCTTTTTAAGTGAACGGTAGCAAAATTCATTTTCTTGAAGTTCTGTTTTGATTTTTATTATGTGTTGCTAGCTTTTAGTGTTTTCATCATAGAACCATAGTTTTTCTCGTTCTGAAAATGGTAGTCGATGAGAATTTGTTAAATAATAAAACAATTATCCTGCTCAATCTTGCGGAATATCCCCTGATTTAGCCAACTCGGCCTACGGCCTCGTCGGCTAAGTATCAGGCGATATTCCGCGCAATTTCGCAGGATAATTGTTATAATCATTTGATATCCAGCAAGCCCGAGTAGAATAATTGTTTTATTAAAAACGTAACCACTATTTAAAAAGAAAATCAGAAAGAACGGGAAAAATGAGAAAAGAAATTTAAGCGGAACAAGAATCGATCACATGACTGAACGAAAAAGGCGCCAAAACCTCGCGAAGTGTTGCAGCGTTTCATTGCAAAGCTGAATGAATCAATGAAAACTGCTCGAAAGTGAACAAAGTAGCACACGTTTTGGAAAAAAATCTTCTAATTATTGGCTCTGAAATATGGTACATGTTTGATTTTTCCTGAACATTGTTGTAATCATCGTTCAAAGCGGATTGAAGCTGTACAATTTCACCATATAGCTGCTGGAGTTGAAACTGAACAAGTTTGTAATCTGTTCGCATAACGGAGCCATCATGTGCGTGTTTGATCGAACTGAAGACAGAACAAATTTGAACAGTTGAACTTGAAGAGGTATTTTCTATGCAGCTCAGAAGCAAGATTACTGTAGCGAGGAACATTAGAATTCACCATCAAAGTTTGTTAAACGCAAAGAGCAAAATGCAGTTGTTCTCGGTTTAGAGGTTGCGGACGGAATGGTAAAAATAACATTCAAACAACTGGAAAAGCGATTCAACTCCGTTTACATGGCATCCAATTTCTATCTGAGCATTTGGACCTGTTGGAACATGGAGCTACAACAAGTGCAGGTAAACCAGTGTCCTGATTTTGCATGTTAAAGCCGGAAAACAATCTCGCCCTTCCTTCCTTCTTGGTAGCTTGCAGCTGTATTTTTTTAGCACTTGTTTAGACTGCTTCATGATTTTCGCACCGACTCGCCATGAATGTGTGATAGTTTTATGAAATGCTCCAGCCCCATTTCATTGTGTTTTATTTTATGTCTTGTCTTGATATCTTGAAGTGGAAATCCTTTTTGATAATACCTACCTTTTGTTCAATTTCAATGATCGACGCGACGATCGATGAAAGAAATTAATTGTAAACACAACGCTTAATGCTTAAATTTCTATTTCTGCACAGTTTCTTCAAACAATTTTGACTTGTGTTAGACGACGCTGTTGGTGATGCTTGTTGGTGACGTTGTTGGAGTTTCTGCTTAATTTAAATTTGCTGGCAAGTGATTTTTCTCGTCCATTTTTCTCGCCGGGTTGCTCGCGAGGAAAAAAACTTTCAGCTCACTTTGTTGTTGAGTGTTCATTGACCATATTTGGTCGCAGCAGGTATATGAGCTGATAGCCTAGCTCCGTTGAGCCAATCAAAATGCTAGAAATCCAATATACCTAGTCCAGTTTTTAATAAATATATATATATTTATGTATTTAGCTGCCGTTGGCTAAAACTGAATTCGTGGTTTTCTTGAGTTAGAATAATCGCTCAGTGAGACTAAATATTGGCAGAGTTTCCCTTCATAAACAAACTTAAAATTTTGCATAGCTTCAAAGTATTTAAATTTTTTTCATTTTTACTTACTTACGCTCGTGTCGCGTGACACCAGCTGTAATGTGGTTTAGCGAAGCCTGCCTAGCAATCGTTTTCGTAGGCTTTTCCGCACATTCGAAGCTTATTTCGCTTTTCGGCTTAGCGAAAAATGTAATTTCTAATGGGGGAGTGACCTGGGAGCGAATTAGTCAGAAATTAATATTCTGACGGCACGGTTGAGAGGCTTGGGTCTTGTCATGTGACCTGGACTATTTAAGCTTTTAGCAGGAGATATTTTGTCATTCGACGTCAATCAGTCTTCTCCTGTTGAGTTCCTGTTTTCTTTCTAGTTTTAGCTGTGGAAGGGTGTTTTAGGAGTACCTCTTCCTCGAGGTCTAGTGCCACTGCATTAGCTGGGGAATACGTTTCCACATTTTTTGGCCACAAATAAGGAGTGGTTTTTTAGTGGTTTCTCGTATCTGGCGTGGTACATTATTGTAATTTTTCATACTTTAGGACAATGACATGGAACTCTGTGTGTATTATTTCGAACGATTAACTACCAGCTATAGCTCGTGTAATCATCAGATGACTGACTGCATACTCGGATGTTACCAAAACGAGGAATGGGGAATGAGGAATGGGGAATGAGAAATAGTGGTCAGTGGTAATACCTAAAAAATTAAGTAGGAGTCTGCGCAGTACGGCAAAGAGGTGAGAATCGCACGTGGGAAGCGGATGGAAGGAGAGAATATTTATCAGTTATCTGTCAGTTTTCCCCCAGTTTTTGGAATTATTGAGTTTCCGTTTATTAAGATTAACCATAACTGTTGATTTGCAGGTAACGAGAGTGACGATAACGCTATAAAGGATCACGAGGTTATGGTTATCGACAGGTTGGTATAAAAAGATTCGTATCACTTTGAGTACAGTATGTCTACTAACATATGGATATGTTGATCAAAAGATGTTGGCTTCTGAGTTTCGTCAGCTGTTACTTCCTAATTAACGAAGATAAATCCCATCGCCTTAATGTGCTTCGCACCTTTATCTCCTCCACCAGCCTCGTTTCCACACGTGTTGTTATCATCATGGTTTCCACCAGTACCAAACCCGATTCTGGAGTCGCATTGAGAGCAGTCGTTCTGGACTACGTCGTTACCAAGGATACCAATTCTGGTCACTTGCAGCGTTGAACCCTTCTTTGTTACAGGTGCGCTGCAGGGAGGCCTGGGAACCAATCAACGTCTTCCACGTGTTACGACCCAGTGAGGTGGCGCGGTATTGGCCATCAGCAATCAGTGCTTGCAGGGAGTCAGCGTGCTTATTAATGACAACAAATTTGAGCTGCTGGCCAATCTTCATACCGAGGCAGATCTTGGAGAAGGGTGTGTTCCAGTAGGTCGGCAACTTGGTCTCTTGCATATCGAATCCAGTCTCTCCACCTGCAACGTTGAAGCTTTCTTCGTTGCTCCAAAGAGTGGAATCGTAATGGAAGGTTCACTTTAAAGGATTGGAAACACAAAATGGCTGTTAGTTCCCCCCCAAGGAGATCTAGGTATGGAATAAGTGATAAGCTGGTATACTGGCAGCATAAATACCGTACTCCCGGGCGCTGTTACACTAGGCAATGATTCGTGCAATGAAAAACCGTACGTTCCACGAGGGGTGTTACATTAGGCAATGATTCTTGCAACTTGTCTCGCTCTCGACGATGACGAGCAGTGCCGAGGACTGGCACGATCACTTTATGGGCTCATGCCACAAAACGTTGCGACACACGTTGCAGGAAGCATGTTACACTTCGCAACGCTTGAGAAATTCGTTGCGGGGTTGCGAAAAGTAGAACCGAGTTCTACTACTCGCAACGATTGCGGCAACCAAAAAATTGCGAGTAATGTTTATTGCAGGGTACGTTACACTAGGCAATTATTCACGCAGTATGTGTAGCAACAAAATTGCGAGGCAAGTTGCACGAAACATTGCCTAGTGTAACAGTGCCTTAAGGGTAGGAGATAAGCTTTTTAAAAAAAAATTATTACCTGCAGAAGATCTGTTTCGTTAATCACACAAAGTCACGCCATTATCCTTGAAATTCCTATTATTTTTTGGTTTTCTTATTTATTTCCGAGGATAAATTACCGATAGGAGATAGTCAAACCTGTATAAAGTGGACACCATTTCAGGAATGGCTGAGTGTTTACTTCAGACATGTCTGTGCATTGTCCATTATTTTTGGCACTAATTTATCCATGAGAGGAAAGGTTAAGAAAGTCGTCTTTTCTCCGTTTTCATTATCCGTATTTCGTTTTTTATCATTCGTACTATTTGTATTCCGTTTTTAGGTTCGAGTTTTCTTGTTCCGGGGAATAATGTTCTACCCAAAGCAAGAGCCATAAATTCCATCAGGAAATTTTGGAGTGGAGATTAACTCCTTACAGTCCATGTCAGAATCCCGCGCGCCCGGCAAACATGTAGAACAGTTAAGAGCGACTTTCAGTAAACATCGAGCATTCGGCGGCAGAAGATGAAAAATCGATTTCTTTCATATTTTGCACATAAATGGGTATTGGTAAAACTAAAAACCTGATGTGGTTCGTTTTCCCCAGAAGCGCTTTATTTTCGAAAAAAACGAGGAAATCGATTCTCGGGGCTAGGGAGGTCAAAATCACAGAAATTAATCTTGAAAATCAGTACTACAAACTTGCATCGCGCTGGTAAACCAAAGCGCAGAAAAAGAGATAGACACTTCTTATCAACAGAACAAGTCTTTTTCATTAACTAAACAGTTACAAAAGAGCAGTAGCGAAATTTAATGAGCACAAACAACTCCAAACTAAAAGGCAGGTTGTGATGTTTACGTAGAAACTGATTTGGAACCTAACTTCTGTGAAATAATTTAACATGTGCCGTAACCCCAAATGGTCTCAATCCTCGTTCAATAGACAGTAGAAACATTGAACTAAACTATACCTTGAAACTGGCTTGGGTTATCCATGTTGCTGTCTTTGGGAAAACTTGGAAGACAGGGAATTTAACAAATGGGGCTTAATGAAGTTCAACTTTGCCGCATGCCGAAATACACCAAAATTTTCGTGTTAAGCTACACAATCTCTTGTTTCTTCGTCGTTGCTTGATGCTTGATGATGGCTTCAAACTAAAATGTTCGGTTGACCTCAAAAAAGGTAGAGGGAAAAGAAAAAATTGAACGATACCGGTGATATCGTTGTGAGCTCTCTGTGCAAACCACGACGAAACGTCTTAGTTTACCAGTTTACCAGCGATGCAAGTTTATAGTACTGATTTTCAAGATTAGTTTCCTGTGAGTTTGACCTACGGAACCCGAGAATCGATTTCCTCGTTTTTTTCAAAAATAAAACGCTTCTGGCGAAAACGAACCGCATCAGGTTTCTAGCTTTACTAATACCTAATTATATGCAAAATACGAAAGAAATCGATATTTCAACTACTGCCGCTAAATTGAAATTTTGCTTGATTTTTACTGAAAGTCGCTCTTAATTCTTATTCGTAAATATTTTATGTTTCCTTTAAGATGTACTTATATTTTTACCGTGTACAATTAAGGCTCATTTTCAGTTTCATGTAGGGTGGGGGGAAGGGCTCGAATCACCATAACCGCAAAGCACAAGCGTGGGATTCAGGCGCGGGTAACCTAACCCGCCCTTAAAGAGTGCGACGGACCAACGCAACTGAATAAGAACGTTTTTGTAGTTTTGAAAGGCTACTAAACATTAGAAGTCTAAGGTTCAGAAGTAAAGGCGCGTAATACCTTGCTGCCATCAATCTTCATGACCGGAGTCCATCCCCCATCTCCACATCCATAACCAAAATCTCCCATGTGACACAGAACGGAAGTTGGTTTTGAGTCCAAGATGAGGGTAACCACCTGACTCACGTTGGATCTGTTGAATGTTGACAATATTAGGATTGAAAGATCGTTCACAAATAATTTCAAAGGTTCTGCATTTAAAAAAGGTTTGGGAGGAAACCACGCAGTCATGACTGTCGGATGCCGGGGCCAAAGGAGGACAAAATCCTTTCATAATTTTGAACATTTTGGGCATTCGATTGTTGGCGAGAAAACTATAATGTGTAGTTTCACTTACTGGTGTACGTCATACAGGTTCTTGCATGATTTTGCAACTGAAAAGTAATAAAATTAACTCAATCAGTTAAAAGCCAGTCGGTAGCTAAACACATTCAACACAGGACGCTTTTGTCCGATACTGATCCCAGCATGCGAACGCAAGCGGCCCAATCAAACTATGTGACCCTTTGTAGTTTAAAATATACTGAAATTTTTAGAGATACCAAAACGTTGCTATTAACACGAGATATGGCGAGGAATATTTACATTTGAGTTCAAAACAAACGTATTCGTTGACGTCCTTAACGCACTAAACGGTGAATTTTGGCAATTTGAAGGGTTTTACGATGGGAATTTCTAGGGCCCGGGCCGGGTCTGAGCTTTTGTCTCTTACCTTGGTCTCCTCTTGTTACGTACAGTAGGTGGTTTCGCAAAACCCTTAAGATCGCTAAAATTCACAATTTAGAGCCACAAGGACAACAAAACACAACGACTAAGATAAGTGTACGTCTATTTTGAACTAAAATGTAATGTATCAGTCAATTCCACAAGTGCCCCTCCCCCTCCCGGGCCGACCCCCGGTAATTAGAATTATTTTAAAACAAACCGGCAAATGTCCCATGGCAGGGACAAACTAGCCTGTTCCAGGCTCTCAGATAGTAAGGACGGCACGAAAAATAGAAAGGGAATGCGAAAAATAAGACGTTACAAAATAAGTTGATTTCTTAGTTTTCGGGCGTACCTTCATTCTAATCAAAGCTAAATCAGGCCAAGCTAAGTCTAAAACAAGTGTCTTAGTTCTCTGTATTGCTCTAATGATTATTCGTTCTGTGGATTAAACGTCTAATTTTGTCCTCCTTAGAAACAGTTAGTCACAATTTTAACGTCCTTGCACAATGAACTTTCATTTAAAGGAAGTGACAGTAGTGCTGTGACGTGAAAATCACGAGACCGCCCTGTCGAAACCAGGAAGGTCATAGAACTAATACAAATAAATATCTGACAGTGAACTATTGTGTAGTTTAACTTTCGGCACACACCTCATGTGAAAGAAAAACGTATTGCCCCTAGCCGGAATAGAACCTGCGTCTCCCTGGCTACCAGTCGGGTGTGATCAGTTTGATGACCACTTCACCATCGAAGCAACCGCGCTGGCAACGTGGCCACCTTACGAAGTGAGTAGGATCTTACGAGGGCCATTTCATGGGGCGTTTCTTTTCGACGCATACGTGTGTTTCCTGGCTTCTAAATCCCTACACGGGATTAGGACAACATAACGGGATACAATACAATACAATACTTTATTGACACTCCCCTGGTGGGGCTTTTCAGTGACAATATAAGGTAAATTTATTATTATTTGTTATTATCAGATTTTAGATATTATAAATTTTAAATTTTAAATTTTGCAAATTTGTATCATAGAATGTAGAATACGCAATCCAGCTCTATGAGCTGCAAAGTATTTTAATAAAGTACCTATCTATCTATCTATCTATCTATCTATCTATCTATCTATCTATCTATCTATCTATCTATCTATCTATCTATCTATCTATCAAAAGAAATCTAATTTAAAAACAGTTTACAATTGGTTTAAAAATGTGAAGAAAGCAGTAAAAATGCAATACTACAGTATATAGTGCAATACTACAGCAGGGATATATTCTCGAAGCCAGGAAAGTCATAGAACTAATACAAATAAATCTCTGACAGTAAACTACTGTATAGTTTGACTTTCCACTCACACACAACCTTATGTGAAAAGACGCGGGTTTGATTCCGGCTCGGGGCAATATGTTTTTTTCACATGAGGTGTGCGTCGAAAGTCAAACTACACAGTAGTTTACTGACAGATATTTTAAAATTTGTATGACTCCCGTCTAGGAAGCAGAAAACATTTTTTTGTCCCGCGCTCTTGACAATTACCTATTTCACAATATTCTCCGATGAAACTGCCTTTGCACCTGCATTTAAACGTCTTGTATTTGTAGTCAGGCACGCATGTACCGCCGTTTTGGCACGGTGACGACAGACATTAGGTCTATAAAAGAAGAACAAAAAAAAAAAAGAAATAGTATGCCTGTAATTAGCTGATCGCGTCAGTTATATGCCGGTGTTTCTTCTGTTCCCTTGGTTATAGTTGAAAAACGACAAGCAAAGAAAAATGCCAAGAGTTTGCCTACTATCCATTGCATTATTGATTGATACGTTGAAAAGTTGAAAAGTGGTTGTAATCACACTGAGCATTTAAAAAATGATCTACAGACTGTATGGAGAGATTTCGCCGTGGGAGGGGGTATGTAGGGGGACTTATTATAGATTCGAACGGGGATGTACCCCCCCCCCACCCCGAGGTTCAAACTCATACCCTTCGGTTAGCCCTACCTTGATGGAATAGTGATGAGAAGTGTTGTTCCTTTTGTACTCCTCGGGGTTATCGTACTTTACAGAAGACAATATTTCACACCAAAGCTTTCCATCAGCTCCTTTGGCAGCGGCCAGGTTTAAAGACAGGCAGGACGGACTGCTGAGGCATTTAAAGGTGCAGTCAAAGATGTTGTACACTCTGTACGTTCCGACTCGACACATTCAGATAATGATCCTTGTCTTTAATGAAAACGGCTTGACGAAGATCCGGGTGATGTAACGTGTTGAATTCTGCGGTGAGAACAAGAAGATCAAAAGCCGTAAAAATATCGTCATTTGCGAGAGCTATACATATCCCGCGCGCCGAGATGTGTCGGAAAACATTCAGACGGAAAACACAACCCCTGTTTATCGATTATATAGTTTAGGTCGTTTTTTTCAACTTAGGAAGTAGGCTTTTCTAAAATGTAAACATTATGAGATATGCTGTGCTTTTTCAACTTAAAATTCCAGCAAAAAATAAAAATAAAAAAGTAGAAATCCGACATCTGTCTTTCAGTTTCCCCTTTAGCTTTGAAAACTAGCCAAAAAGGTTAATATAAAGATTTAGCCAAGCCTAAAAGCGGAGCTCTACATCTCTCTTTCATGCTTATTGGCCCGTAAAATACAGTAAATTTTAGTTGTGCAGTTATTCCCCAAGAGGTGAAAAACAGCAAGGGAAAACATGTGGACCGCTGAAGAAACTGTGAGTTGGCTTATTTTTCTTCAAAGAGAAGACTTCAGCACGACTTTCACTGACAGCTCTTCTTGTAGCATTCTTTCAAAAGCTAGCTTATTAAGTTCAAGAAGAGCACTTGTAAAACTACAATTGCTAAAAAAAAAAAAACACTTAAGTTGCTCCCGGTAGCGACTCGACAGACTTCTCCATGCAAATACACATTTCTCGCTGATTCCAATGCATCCCTCTGGCTGTTTAGTTCTGTTAACCATGAAACATTTCTCGAAATCTATCTTGCTAAAATAAATAATATTTTCCCGGCGTCAAACCGTTTACTGACAAAAATTACCCAAAAAAATGCTTTCGGAAACTTTCAAGCACACGTACAATTATCAAGAAAAAATGACATGAGTTTTTCAACCGCGAAGTATTAATCGGGCGCTTTGAAGAACACACCCTGAACTAATTTTAGGAAGCTTTTAGAGTCTCATTTTAGTCAAAATAGAGTTAATCCGAGAAATGCTTTGCTTATAGTTACTTAAATAAAGATTTCATTTCGATCTGTAACTAAAGACACACTGAAATGGCTTAGCGGTTAAAAACAAAACGAACACGAAACCAAGCCACACTGAACTCACTCACTGAAACGGCGATTCTAAGTTTAGCTGCCGGCTAAATTGGGACAGAAATGTCATTGACTTCAAATGAAGAAACCAAAAAATATAACAATATAAGGAAGATGAAATATTCCACAACTGAACAGAAAACATAAGGAGCTTTACACTAAGACTATAAACTTAAGCTTAAAAATGACGACAGAGCGACTCTTGATGTGTTGAATACTAAATAACGAATTAGTCAAAACAACCCAATATGCGTTGCCGAAGAAAAACAACCTACATTGAAAAAAAACAACACAGACTCAGTCTAGAATAGTCACGATTTCCACTTTTCGAATAAAATACACTAGAATTGCTCTAAGAAAAATATTGAAAATTACGCACTAAAGTTCAAAAGGAAATTGAGCATGAATATCAGATTGCTCACTAATGAAAATTTCTTTAATGAATAAACACAGAAAAAGGGACAAGAAACCCTAAAAACATGAAATGTCATTCACATACGAAGCACTTGTTTGCCTAGGAAAGCAAACTGCATTCAATTTTCCCCTCGAGTAAAATTACTCGCAAGCCGGCAAACGGGAACTACAAGGTAATTTCACAGCTATTTTAAACAAGTTTTTAAAACATTTCAAGAAAATTACCGTAATTTACTAAACATGTAAAGTCGCTCAATTAAAATTTTTACAATGTAAATCCACAATCAAATCTGTAATTTACTTTACCACTGAACTGAAAGAAGGACTCCTCAGGACTTGAAATTCTAAACGAAAGTCGCCGGGCTCTTTCCAGATGGCCTTAGCTTTGAAAAAAACAAGTATATCCTCGAACAAGGATTTCTTGCCTTCAAGCTCTCCAATATCTTCTATATGCGCCATCGAGATTGAAGCAATCCTTTTCCTTTTCATGATGAACTGTTACAAGTCTTCATTCCAAGAATTTAAAAATTTAAAGTGGTCGAAACTTGTCCACCAGTGCGCAGTTAGTAAAGCAATAATGATGCATAGCATTGTAAATTACACTGCTCCAGAATATCTGACTTCCCGTTTTGTTAGTCGCTGTGATTTAACTAGTTATAACCTTAGAGAGAATGAATACAAGCTTGCTGCTCCGCAACCCCGTACTGAATTTTACAAAAGAAGTCTTTATTACAGTGGAAGTGTGTTATGGAACGGCTTGCCTCTGGAGGTGCGGCAATTGACATCCCCTAGTATATTTAAGGGAAAATTAAGAGACATAAATTTCAATTGACAAATAATTTAATTAGCGATATTCTGTTTTTACACACGGCCTCCTTGAAAAGCAGGTGTTTTTTTTTCATGTTTACTATTTTAGTTTCATTTATCTTAGTTTTCAGATTAGTTAGGAAGTTAGTTTTTTCTATACTTCAATGTAAATGTATACCTGAAGGAAATACCGTGTTTAAATAAAGTTACCTTACCTTACCTTACCTTACCTTAATGTATTACAATTATCGTATTAAAAATCAAGCTTACGAGGAACCAGCCGCCATATTGTTTACTTCAGCTACAAGAAAAGATGGCATTCCGCCCCTGGTCGGGTTGTCTTGGGAATCCCCTCACCCTCACCCTCCCCCGGAGTCTGTACGGACGGATGGACGGACGGACGGACGTACGCTGACGTCAGAACCAAAATTTTTTGGATCAACGGGTTACCAAATTTGCTTACCCATGGTGCTCCGCGAGCTCCGCTAAAAATCATCACTATCATCATAATCAGCATTTCTAAACAGGTAGCTTTCATCCAAATGGGGATTTACAGAACGGCCCCGTGTAAAAAATTAAGAAAGGTTTTGTAAACGAAGGTTTCTTGAAACTTTGTTCAAATAAAAACGGCAGATGTGAAGCGAAGGCAGCGTCTGAAAAAGGATGCAAAGACTTGCTTTAGCAAGTTTTGATGTGAAAAAAAAAAGTTCTGGTCTGATGGTCGTAAAAGAGTCGTTCAGGACAGTTGCATCTTTATTTAGACATCTGAATGTTAGGGCCCCATCGCGTCACCTCTTTTCGCCCTTCCTTGATGTAGTGTACGTAAATTCCAGTGTATGTGAACAAAGGAGCGAGTGCGACATGCTCACTTTGAAGATCTGCCGTTTGCTGGTCTTGAGCGCTACACGGTAACTTGCAACACACGACATACTTCGCCATGATGTGGAAAACTTCGGAACGAGCGCTACGGTCCTAACTGTACTGCAGGCAGTTACCGACGTAAAATTGCATTTGACACCGTTAACAGAAACACATCGGCATACGGATGTCGTCAGAGAGCACACTAAGCGATTGCTGGTGATTTTCTTGGAATCGCCGGTGAACTTGTTTGAAATATCAGATATCGGCGGTTTTGATCGCTTGTCGCGGCTGTCAGGATCGCTGAAGAAATCGCCGTCGAAGTAGCCGACAAACCTGGCGCTTATATAATTTCGCTTATCACTGCTAATATTACTGGATTAAAAGAATTTTAGACGACCCAAGAAGTGGATGGAAGACGACAACAGGAATTCCATGAGGATTTATTATAGAGCGATAGTGCATAGGCTGGTTCAGCTATCCCTAAAGATAACACTAAGAAGAGGACGAAAGGAGAGCAGATGAAAGGAGAAAACATAGCAGATGTTCCTAAAAGAATGATAAAACTTTGTTTTCAATTGAAAGATTAATTCTTTCACACTGAATAAGGGCTATAAGCCCGGGACGTTTGCGATTACTAAATTATTTGACACTTTAAAGAGTTGAAACATTAACCAGATGACAATGCTTAACAAAGCCAACACGCAACCTGCGTATTTTTTGTGTAAATGTTCTTGAAATAGGAGGAAAAACTGTTTGCTGAGTACTGAACACGATTTATAATAGGAGTAATAAAAAGTTCAAAAGAAAAGTGCGTTCGCGAGACTTTGAAGCCATCCATGGATGTCCAAAATACGCGAAAGAATTGGTTTGAATTTTAATGGCAACTGTTGAAAAACCCTACCTTATAATCGAAAAGCTGTCTGCCAAAAACTTAGAGTGTCCCCTGCTATTCTAAATTTCAGCCCTAGGGCTAGGTTAGGAAAACGTCTGAAATACTTACTCTTGAAAAATGTTTATATTTTTCAATGGCTAAAAGAATATCAAAGAATTGAGGACGGTAAAAAATAATAAATTTAAATACTGCAAAAGTTAATTAGAAACTAAAGAAATAAAGCAAGTTAAGCGGTACATTGAACGGGTTGGTATAATCTGTTTCAAAAGAAAATTGATCTCAAAATTTTAGGAAGTAATCAAACTTACAGATAGGCATAATTTTAGATCGGTTTAAAAGAGAAGTGTTCCAATTGGGTTAAGCCTGTGGACCAACCCCTTTAACGTAGTACTTACAAGTGTGAAGAGTGTTTTCTTATATCAAGGTCCCAATCTCAATTCTTCCAATACTTTTCTAAAGAACTCCTAAAAATGTATTTATTTTGGTATGTCTTATGTTCAAGTTGAAGGCTTTTGCTAGATATACTGTATGATTTGAGACATGTTTGGCTGGGTTTTCTTTGCGGTCAAGGGGGATATATAGAAATTTTTAAACAAAAGAAAGGAGACACGAAGTTTATATGTGGTTATTTGTGGTGCCACCGATGTCTCTCAATCTGTATCAATGGCGTTAAGACAAAAGTATATTTAAACATTTATTCACTGCAAAACTAACCTTGTGCACGGGCCGCTTCCTGTATAACCAAGGACAACACGAAGTAGATTAACCAGCAGAATAAAGGAGAAAACATGGCTGAAAGTTGCCAAGATAAAAAGTGTTATTCCAACTCTCTAAGAGGGCTTTCGCTTTTGCAGCAATTATGCTAAAACTTGAAAACCACCCATTTAGAGGCAATTCTTAAATTTCCTCATATGTAAAAACTCTTTAATGTCGGTGTCAGCCAATTGCAGCTAATCATTCAACGTCAGCTGCATTTTAAATTTGTATTCTTACGGCATTGTTTTCAAAACATAATGCTTTACAAAGCCAACACTCAGCTGCAATTTTTCAGAAGTTAAAAACAGGCAAGAGGACTAAACATGACGATACTAACCCACCAAAAAAATCCGAATGGAATGGTGTCAGGTTGATGGGGTTTATTATGTTTAACTATTATAGAAACCGAAGACAAACAGGATAAACATCAGATCACAAAGCACCTTTTTAAAATTAGCACTTCAGCGTCCCTATAAATTTTAAATGGTGCTTAGCAAGACTATTTACCTGTTAGTTAAAAGACTGCAGCTGCCAGAAAAACTAAATAAACTACGGTCAATTTTGCACGAAATGTTTTGTTGCAGCATACTCTGCATTTCTTTGTAACAACTGATGATTTTTCAGTTTATTTTAAAGGCTGAAATTATAAATACATTTGAACTGCGGAATGAAGAAATAAATGTAAAAAAGATCCTCGCAGTTATTAACGCAACTTATGCAGTTGCCAAAAGAAAGCCTGAAAAAATCAGGCTAGCCGGGATTCGAACCCTGACCTCTGCGATATCGGTGCAGCGCTCTAACCAATTGAGCTAACAAGCCAACTGGGAGCTGGTCATTAAATTGGTTCGTAATATACCCGGGAAAGATGAAGATGAAATTATAAATATATGAAATTCATACATTTGAACTGCGGAATGGAGAAATAAATGTAAAGAAGATCCTCGCAGTTATTAACGCAACTTATGCAGTTGCCAAAAGAAAGCCTGAAAAAGTCAGGCTTGTCGGAATTCGAACCCTGACCTCTGCGATACCGGTGTAGCGCTCTAACCAATTGAGCTAACAAGCCAACTGGGAGCTGGTCATTAAATTGGTTCGTAATATACCCGGGAAAGATGAGGATGAAATTATAAATATATGAAATTCATACATTTGAACTGCGAAATGAAGAAATAAATGTAAAGAAGATCCTCGCAGTTATTAACGAGTATATTACGGGTATATTACGAACCAATTTAATAACCAGCTTCCAGTTGGCTTGTTAGCTCAATTGGTTAGAGCGCTGCACCGGTATCGCAGAGGTCAGGGTTCGAATCCCGGCAAGCCTGATTTTTTCAGGCTTTCTTTTGGCAACTGCATAAGTTGCGTTAATAACTGCGAGGATCTTCTTTACATTTATTTTAAAGTCTGGCGAAATTGATCCTTTTTTTCGGTGAGTGTTGAGAAAAGTCTACATTACACGGGCGCTAATATTTAAAACATCATTGCCTTCCTTTATGACTTCAAACTGAAAAAAAAAACCGACTTGCCAAAAACATACTGTAATAACCGTGTTCAAAAAAAAAGAAAGGGAAAGAAAGGAAACAAAAAAATGCTCAGACTTTGAAGCTTTGAATATTTACGTGTGTTTATATTTTGACGGAAAGCTCTAACAATATTATTCTTATTCAGTGAGAAAACCAACTTAAAGGCAATTTATAAAAATGCCCCTAGTTAAAAACTCTTTGTCGTCAGGACTAGCCAGTGGCAGCTAATCAAACGCCAGCTACTTTAATAAATATTCTGTTGATATTGTTTTCCATTATGATTGCTTCTTACTAAACCGCAAAATTGTAATATATAGTCTTATAATTACAATTGTTATTGTTAGCCATGTTAGTGATTAATTGCTTACCAAACATTATTGATAAAAAAAACACTGAAGAGAAAACTAATTGTTATATCCAGTATAAAAGAGCCGACATAACTTTGCGAAACGTTATGTCAAGAATAAGTTGTCAAAGTAAAGCTGTTGTTAATTTCACCCCATATATGGCAATTTTTGCTAGGCCAAAAGGCGAAAAAACTTTCGAACGTGCGGAAAGGCCTACAAAAAAAAACTTGGTAGGCAGGCTTCGCTAAGCCACATTACAGCTTGTGTCACGTGGCAAGAGCGCAAAAATGAAAAAAAAATGTTGATACTTTAAAACAAGAAGCTATGCAAAGTTTCACGTTTGTTTATAGAGGGAAACACTGCCAATACTTAGTCGATTTCCGGGAATAGTTATTTATCTGCCATTATAAAAACTGGCATCTTGAGACGTTATGGATGACATTTATGTAAAATATTATTTGAGTTAGGCTGGCAGTCGGGGAAAGTAAACACCGAATGTCGTGATCGGTTTCGAGCGACAAGCGACCACACTGCTGCGTCGCTTTCTCGCCTGTTTCGGAATACCGTAGAAGTTGCTTTCATTCGCGTGACTTCCCCGTGCAGTCCACATGATATTAATATTTACTTCCATAATATAAACGACTCAGCCCTGATAGCACTGAGATTACTGACATCTACAAAGGAAAAAAACGTCGCGAATGATACAATTACAAGGGACCAAGCAAGATCAATACCTCATACAGTAATTTGAAGTTCAGCAAAAGGAAGTATGATATAAGTTACACTTCGATAAACTTTCGAAAAAAATGACGACACTGCCTGCAAGAAACAACTTTGAGTTTATCCGTGAATCAAACAAAATAGCAAGCCACGTTAAGTGCATCATATAGATCAGTTTACCAATATGCCTCAGAAAGTGTGTATAATATGCGAACCAGCGAAGCTTGCGAGCCAGCGAGACATGCGAGCTATGCGAGTCATACAAAATAACTGTCACGTCACGAGCTGAAAGGGAGTTTTTTTTTCTTTTTTAATGTATCCTACGATACTTTCACATTCACTGGCGAAAAATGTAGTACGCATGCGCTGCGCAAAAAATCACGTGTCAGGTTTCCAGCGATGTAATTGGTTCAGAAGCGAAAATGCCCGCGAGAAAAGAATTAGAAAAAGGAGTGATGGCTGCCGTGTTATGGCGATAGCCAGATGGCTTTTTTTCACGTCTGCGAGAAATCGAAACTAGATTTGTCCTCGTTATTAAGTGGATCATATTCTGTAGGCAATTTAGCATCTTGGGGCAGTTCAATAAATGCTGCCAGTCGGTTTATTTTTCTGCAGTCGACGTCGGAAGATGCTGCCTCGCGAGGAAAAATGGCACAGAAAAGGTCAGTGATTTGAACGTTTTTGCTTGGTGTAAGTTTCATGCCACCCGGTCCAAAAAGAAATTATAAAAGGGTAAAAAGTCGATTTCTGGGCTTTCTGTAGATGTATCACTTGGCTTGGACCGGGTGGCAGGGAAGTGATAATTTCCTGATACGTGTAGACTGTTTTGGGTGAGTAATTCGTACCATGTCGAATATCATCATGGATGTTGTTCAGATAGTATCTTATTCTGACTACGAGATGTAAGCTTACTTTCTTTACTCTTTATTGTAGATTAAGCCTATGCATGACTTTCGTGACTGCATGGTTTGCAGAGTTACAATATTTTATTTGTCTTTTGTAATTTCCACAATCCCTTTTTGTATCATTTCATGCTGATAAAAAATGTGTAGGCTGACAATAAATTTTCAACGTGTGGATTATTTTTAAATGTGTCTTAAGGTTTTTCACCCTCTGTTATAAAGATGTTTGTTGTTTATATGACGAGCAAGAACCAGATGGAAACATTTAAGCATTTAAGTGTAAATTTTTGAAAATTACACATTTTTAGCAAGTAGATTTTTCACTCTTTGTTATAAACATTGCTTGATGAGCAAGAACCTTTTGGGGTACTTCTAGTTTTATATTTAAATTTTTTTTGGTTTTGTTTTTAGTTGTCAGTCAATTATTTATCTGTTGCTGCAGTGTACCCCAAGGGAATATATTTATTTTCATTCTGAAACATTTATACCCCCATCCCTTTTTTGCTTGGGGCACCTCCCCTATAAGTTCATCTGGATATGCAATTGCTAACTCTGATCTGTTTTTAGTACATAAAAATATACTGTTCTTACAGTTATTATAGTCATGGACAAAAATTACAATATTATTGGCCCAGTGGCAGTCACGAGAGTCACTAATATTAGGACTGAAAATGACGCTTGTCATAGACACAGGCACATTGGGAATCAAACTTGGGTTAAATTTTCGTAAAAATAATTTTCATAACCCCTGCTTTACCTTTAGGTGTTGTCTTTGCCCCAGAAATGCTGGATGCAGGGTAGTTTCTGTTAAATGTGCACTTTTTAGCCCAGGATCATCAACTTTTTTTTGTGTTAACATAATCCTTGTCCAAAATGATAGTGGTACTAAATGCTTTCAAAATGTAACATGTTTCAGACCTTACCACCTTACACCCTCCTTTGATAATCAGAATAAAAAAAATGCTTACTTGCCTTTGTTTTCAAGTGTTGTCATTTGCAGAAAGGTTGGATCCAAGAGGTGCTTGTTGATTAAGTTCAAAACTGATTTAATGTCAACATTTGTATCATATGCTTGTTTTTTTTTTTCAGACCAAGATGAAAAAGTTTTCATGGAAGACTGAGCAAAAAAAATAGAAACACGCATTGGCAACAGAACATTATTCATGTTGCATGGTGATGAATGTACATGTGTAAAAGACATTATATTGTGGAGAGAATGCAAATAAACATGCTCTTTGCAGCAGCACTTCATATCTTGTATCTTCTCACCTTTTTGTTGTTGTTGTTGTTGTTATTTGGGGGAGGGGGTTACTCCTTTAGTGCAAGATTGTTAAGACCACTGTAATTCAGATATAAGTTAATTATAATGGGGTCTTGATACTGGCAAGCTGTTGTTGGGGTGTTCACCTACATACCAACAAGTGTATTTAAAAAAGTTTGCAAACTTTAGTTCTTTAGTGAAGACACTTATAATGGAATCAAGTCATGATTGGAACTCATTTACTTCTTTTAGGATTTTGCTCAATTAAATGTTTTTCAATGCACCCAAGATTGTTTATTGAAATATATGTAATGTCAGCTGTTTCGGTGTGATTGTTCAGTTTTAAACTCACTAGGTGAAATAATAGACCAGCTTACTCTACAGCTGAATTATTTGTACCTGTTATTATATGGCTAGTAATACAGTTCAAAAATTTATACCACACTCTGCAAGCGAGACCTTTCTGTTAAACAGTCTTTCCCATTGCATGAGCCTTTAGGCCAGTGTAATTACTGTAGGTCAGCAACAAAACAGTTGGACATTTATCACATCCCTGGAAACCAGTTTATATGCAATAATTTTGAAAGAACTTTCAATGTAGCACAAAAAGTGTACTGGACTGGCAAGTCGACTACAACTGTAGGAGCAACAAAACAGTTGGACATTTCTCACATCCCTTCAAAAATCTAAATAATTGAATAATTCAAATCTTTTCTATTATGCTCAAAGCTCTTTGGGACTCTGTGCTATCTACTACTGAAGACAATTCTAAATTGATGTTCGCAATTCTTGGTAAGGCCTTGGTGGCCTGTAGTTTTTAGTGATCTATAACTAATTTTCAATCAAGTAGTTGCATTTACTAGTAAGTGCAAAATACTGAATATTTAATTTGCCTTCTAACAACCAATAAGAATCGAAGTAGAATGGTGTAGTTTCTTCAGGCATATAAGTTTTTTGACCATCCCGAAAAGGGTTGCCCTTGAGTAGAACAAGATCACAATGAGAACAAACAACTTTTGTTGGAGTGTGAGAATCTAAAACATCCAATTACTTCTTTGTGTAATTTTGTTTATGCATTTATAAGCTTAATATTTTTTCTAGCGGTACACAATGCAGGTACTAACTCCACACCAAAGTAATGCACTTAAGTTACTTTATTCAGGAGGATACTCTATAATTTGAAAACTGGTACTACGCTTTTTGTAACGGTCGACGTCAGGCACATATTATTCTGCAATACAAAACAATTCATAACAACATGCTATTTTTTAACTTACGTTCACACCGATTAAATATGGCATTACATTTTCCTAGACCTGCTAAGTGTTTCCCTGACTGCTGCAGGTTTTCTCAACACGTAAGTTACAGGCGGTGACCACGAAAACAAATCGTCCCATCCATCCACAATCGACCTCGTCTAAGACTTATAAACCTTACGCTGTTCTCGTTCCTTTTACTTCTGTGTTTCTTCTCGAGCTAAAAGTCAACACTTGCCGAAAGAAAGAAAGACCTCCAACAACTTTGGTGGCCATCTTGAATTTAAGAGCTCGATCACGTGGTCACGCGTCGACCAATCAGACATTTTTCGCCAGTGAAACTTTCACAGCGGTCGAACGTATGACGCGTGCGCAGTTCCTGCCATAATTTTACAAAGGAAAATACAGACAAACCACAGGGGGCCTACACAAACTGTGTGACCGTTTGTAGTTTCAAAATTATAAGGGAATGTATGACCAAACCGAAAGGTTTCTAATAACGTGAAATGCTACGAGAAATATTTACATTTAAGTTCAAAATAACATAATCTTACCTTAGTCGTTGTGCTTTGTCGTCATTGTGGCTCTAAACAGCGAGTATTAGCGATTTCCAGGGTTTAGCAAAGCGATCGACTGTAAGTAATAAGAGGAAAGCAGGGGAGGAAAGCCAGATTTCAGACCGACCCAGCGCCGAGCCGATTTTTACCAAGAAATTCGCATCGCACCGCTTCCAAACTCCGTACCAGAAAAACTAATGGGTTGATCTTTCTTCTCCTATCATTCAATTGGAAATTTATTGAAAACTGGAAGCGCTAGCCGCCGAATAATAACGTGAAATCCAGCAATCGAAGCTCCAAACATCCGCGGCTGGAGTTTCGTGTGCCGACCTGTAACTGTCACGCCACTTGCTCTTTTCTGATTGGATGCGTTCGAACAATGCCCTTTCATAAACATGTCCTGCGGGAGGGGAGGCTGGAGCTAACAGGCAGCAGCGCTCTTTCTACTAATTAGCCACAGGGCAATTTATGAAAGGGCATTGTTCGAACACATCCAATCGTACTCAGCAGCCTGGCCGCTTATCCGTGATTACGGGGGGGGGGGGGGTTTCCGAGTAGTTGCAGATTCTTTAAATTTATCATTTCGTATATACGTAGAAACTGTAGAATCGAAATGAAAGCTATGCTCCATTGACTCTCGCTAGTTGTTTCGTGACAAGATCCTACTGTTTTTTACATCAGTCATCTACACAAAATTCATAACTTATCTCGACTATAAACTGAACAAAAAAAGTAAGAATCCCAGCTGGCGGGAGACTAGCCTGCGGGCAGACGTCTCCTATTTCCTTTCTCCTTTTCCGCGTGAAGCAAAGGAAATAGGAGACGTCTGCCCGCAGACTAGCGGGAGACAGACCAGTTGGCTATGTACAAACACAGCCGAGGAGTTGAACTCGGGTCTACCGAGAAACAACTTCAGTTAGTGGCCAGAGAACAGAACAGAACAGAATAGAATAGAATAGAATAGAATAGAATAGAATAGAATAGAATAGAATAGAATAGTATAGAACAGAATAGAATAGAATAGAATAGAATAGAATAGAATAGAAACCTTATTAACGTGTCAAAACTGTCTAGCAGGGGAAAATCCCCCTGCTAATTTGTAGATGGCCGACGTAAAAAACCGGTAAGATCTTGTTACGAAACAACCGGCAAGAGTCAATGGGGCATAGTTCAACTTTAAGAGTGAGTGGTAAAGAAGAAAGTGCTTTCAAATACGAGTAATGAAAAACCGATATCTATATGTAAAAAATTCGCGAGAAGAGAGACTGAAAAAAGAGATCAAACTTCATTGTTGATTAACGGAGAGAAACATTTTTCTGAAATAAAATATAAAACTCCCCTTGCAGAAATTGCAAAAAAAAAACTAACAAACACACAAGCAAAAAAGCATCAACAACCACGAGATCTTTCGGTCCTTGGACGCGGTTATTTGCTCTTTACGCTTGGGTTGCCATGCAGTGAAAACCAGGCTTATATCTCAAAATTTATGAAAAAGTACACGAACGTGCACGTGACTGTACACAGAGTGAACTAACACCAGGCAATGTCGTTCAGAATTCTTTATTATTTCGTCAAGTCCTAGTTATGCAGTCTAAGTTAAACGAGACACATCCTTGTTAACCAGAAATAAAAACGTCGTATAAAGACGAAAACAATTTAGGCAGTGTCAGGTTTTATCCTCAGTGAAAGAATGCCAGCTCAAGACATGCTTCGGCCAATGAACGCTCTATTTGATCGAGATCCACTTCTCTGCCTTTTCTTGCGTTTGTGGACCCCAGCACTGTTTCCTGCACGTCGGTTCAGCAAGGGAGGATATCCGTCCCTCTTGGTCAGACATTCGACGAACTTCCCTTCATTGCGCTTATGGTTCTTGTCAAGGACATATCTGATCTTAGGTACAATATTCTGTTGAGTCAATGTGGCTATTGCTTTGTCAATGTCTTGCCGCTTCCCATTTAAATGTTCTCGCGATCTCCTCTTAAGATTGTTTGTCTCTCCAGCGTACAGAGAGATAGTTTTCTTGCTTCGTTTGTGAGGTGCGCCAATTTGGTAAACACCTGGCTTTTTGGGTACGGTAGTGGCCACAAAGTCTCGATCATAGTTTTTCCACCGCTTCCCTCGTAACTTATCACAAATTTGTCCCTTCATCTCTCTAAGAATCTGGGGAAATAACATTTCATCAGCTTCATATTAGACGATGGAGTTTGTAAAAAATAGCTTTGTTCTTCTTCAATCGCTGCGTTCTGAAAAACTTGTCAGTGGGCCCCCACGAAAAACAATTAAACAAAACATTTTAAATGTCATTTTCGGCCATCTCGGATTGTTTCAGGGCTTTTCAATAACACTTAAACACGAAGCGAACCTACAAAAGGGAGGCTGAGCTGTTCAGCCTGTCAATCACAAATCCCAAGGGGTGCCGATGGAGGCATTTGATTGGCTCACTTGCCAGACCAAACGGGACGTGCTTTCGAGTCGAACATTCTCGCATTACTAGCAAAATTAGTAGCCGATGAACAAGATAAATAATTAGTTTATTCTCGGCGAAATGGGTGGATAATTCTTCGATAATCGCACGAATGGAAATATCGTGTAGATTCACCCCGAATTTTTGCAATGACAATTTTCTGAAGACGAAAAGAATCAAGAGGCGAAATACCAGGCGCTATAAAAGCAAACCGAAACCGATAAATAACAAACTACTCGATCCGCATGAATACGGCTTTTGCAAACAAAACGAGGTATAAAATAATCCGACTAGCTGTCTAACTCTTTACAGATTTTTCGGGGAAACTATTACTTCTGTATAATAGTATATAATAAGATCGAGCCAATGAAAGAAACCCAAAGGGTGAGAGTATTATGAACAAAATAAATCATAGAATCCTGCAACGGATTATAAACCAACTGCAATTGCGGCTGGGTTTGAAAACTGTCCCAGCAAATTACGTCTTCACAGACTGATATTCAACTTCAAGTCCTGAAATAAATTTGTATAACTCTTTGACTTTGGTTTATTAATAGTTGAGCGGTGAGGAAGCTGTTTTGGTAACTTCACAGAATTTGAATTTTTAATCTCGGTTTATCAGTGTTTATCTCGAGTTTACCAACTCCAGTTGAGAACCTCACCGGACTTGCATATAAATTGCAACGTTTTAGAGTTGAATAAGATTTGACGGCGCACTTGTATTTGTATACCATACATTTAGTATCTACAGCTTATTTTAGTCTAGGTTTATTCATTCGTTGTTCGGATAAACAAACGGACATTCTCCTTGATATCAACTGCGTGACCGGCGTCTACCATTACAAAATCAGATTGGAACCAACCGAGCGTTTCAAGGGGGCGGAGCCTTCCCTTTTATAGGATCGCTCCGTGTTTAAGGGTTTTAAAATGTTATAAAGCTATTGAAACGAGGAATGATTACAAGGAAGTATTTCTGAGCATGTGGGCAATCTATGAATATCTTGACAACTCTTTTGTCGGGCATTACTTTAAGGCTGGTTGTGACGTGATAGCCGTTACCATGACAACCCTAAAAGTCCGCAAAAAGAACCCCCAAATTTTAGTTTGCGTCAATTATCCGAAAAACTAAGTAAGCGACCTACCCATTTTATTGCATTTTTAGAAAGCTCCCAAAGTTCTTTAACTTTTCTGACGGTATGGCAATAAGTTGTTCAGTGGAACTTAAGTTATGCCGGAAAAGCCACTTTATCAATTACACAAAATCCACTTAATAACTTTCTTCCAAAAGCTTCTATTTGAATTGGCACACTTAGTGTTACATGCATGGAAAAAATCAGGATGGGTCACTGAGCAAAATTTCGAGATAAACGCAAATGTTTCGTGCAAGTTTTATTTCCGGTTTTCGCGATTTTACGCGGCATTTAACTTCCGGTATTTTGCGCGCGCGACTTATTAACAGAAATTTGGATTCACTCAGCTGACGCGTGATAAAGCGTTAAGCTGGAGTGCGTGGGCTACGTTCTGCTCATAAAAAATCGGTAGGGTAGGGACACGCGTAAGCCTAGTCGGCATAGTATATATTTGGGTCAATTAATGGACATCATATAAATCAGCAGGGATAGCAAAGAAGATGTTTGCTCGTACCGTGAAAATGTATTTCAACGATCTTCAACAGCAGTATAGCCCTCGGATCAGCCTTCAAGTTCTGAAAGAAAATAAGTTAATAAACTCATTAACATTTAGGCTTAACAAAATCGAATTCTGAGATATTATAAAATCAGTGGAGATAAAGTTCCAGCCGAGACATGGTGGCTGTTCTAGGGTATGAATTCAATGTGGTGTCAAGCGCCAAGTTATATTCTCAAAACTGCAATAAATGTGGCATAAGATCTAAAAATGCAGTAAAACTTGAAATTTTGCTGGGGCGTTCTAACAACGTACGCTCGCAAACAATTGTTTTCGAGATTCCACTGAGATTACACTCACAGGGCTCTCGAGGCGAGTGAAAGTGCTGAAACGGTTGGAATCAGTGCGAGCGGAAGTAAATACAGAATTTCTGAACTTTCGCTTCGCTCTCGCCCATTTCACCCGTTCCATTTTTTTCTCTCGTTGATTATCTACCCCTTGAGTCCCAGAATAAGATGCAGCTTTTATAATTCAGTTTGCCTGCTAAAATGTTATCGAACAAGAAAAGATTAAGAAAATAGCTTACCTCTTTGTGTCGATATAGTCTAAAAGCGTTCACTTTCTCTGTGTAATAGCGATTTGAATTTACCGCGTCTGGTGCTACCTTATATAGGTCCCACGACGTCATAGTTATTCTAGCCAAGAGGTATTTTCCCCTTTATTTATAAATAAATTGCGTTATCAAACAATAAAAGGTTTATTCCCCTGCAATGAAAACTGCTCAATAAACAAATTTCTAGGAGTATGATGCAATTTATTGTTTTTTTCTGGAAACCTCATTGGTTCGATCAAGCTAGAGAGTTTTCCCTCGGATATCGAAAGTGCTGGCAAAGCGTATATTTTCAGCATGATGCAATTATTAACCGGCCGTCGCCATAATGGCGACCGCCGGTTTATAAAATGGACACGGTTTTTGGTGAAAGCAAGTTGGCTAAACATACGAAGAAAGTGCTGTAAAGCTTGTGGTACGGGTACTCAAGAGCGGTACTGTCATATAAGACGCATGCGCATGTTAGTCTTCTGAATGTTACCGTCCTATGTTTTTGTCTTTTAATTTACAGTATTTAAGATATGAACGGCGAAGAGTTGTTTAAGTTTGGGGTTTTTTGTACAGTACAGCCCAAAAATAATGCACGCGCAAGAACTTCTTTTCGCGTCCGCAAGCCGAGAACTTCTTGCGGCTACTTGCAGGATGCCTGCACTTGAATACTGCAAGCCGCAAGAACGTCTTTTCGTTTAGAAGTTAAAACCGCAAGAACTTCTTCGTGGTAAGATATCTGGACCGCAAGTAAGCGCAAGAACGTATTTGCGCTAACATCTTAAAAACCCAGAACCCGAAGAAGGTAAAAAAGAGACCACTTTGTAGCGCAAGGCACGTTCGAAATTGGTTGCCTTTGTAACTTGCAATCAGTTGTTTATTTGGTCCCTTGTAAGTTTTTTTCTTCGGTTTTGAATTTTTTATCTGATAAAGAGTTCACTAGGTTCTGAATTTGACACTGGTGGCCTTCTATGTTATTTTTTAACGGCTAGGGAGAAACGAGACTCAAACGAAGCACGCGTATGTTATTGTTTATGTGTCCCGGAGTCCCAGACATGCGGTACGCTTAGCGGCGCGAAAGATTTCGCTCGATTTATTTCACTTAAATGAGGAACAATGGCAAAGCACAGTCCATCAGTCACATTATTAAAGAACCGACATTCACCTGTTCAGTGTTGCTGTACTTCCACCAACATATTAAACTCGGACAAATACTTTTAATTAGTTGCGCTCACACGTGTGAGAAATGAACATGGTCACTCAGATGAGAAGAAATAATACCCGAAGTCTTAATTGGAAAAACACATTATGTTTGTAAAAATAGTCCACTCATTACGCTGAAGTCGATATCACATTTTAAATCTTCGAAGTAAACCAAAAAAGTCTGAAGGAAACTAAAACTCCGCGATCTGAAAGAAATTCGGCACGTCAATTCCAACCTGAGTAAACACAAATCTGCCGTATGCAAATTTGGTATGATTTGCTTGAATGACATTTTGTAACGCAATGCATGAGCAGTTCTCTAAGCCGTCAAGACAGCAAGCCCCGGGCAGCAAGCTGTGTCGAAAGGCGAATGTGTAGTTGAAATCATATGTCTATGCTATTTCTTCGAGTATCCCTTTTTTGCTGGGAAATTAAACTGGTAAAGATGCAGGGATTCTTGATGACTTCACCCACGCGATGGCATGACCTCCTGCATGTGTAAGTCTTGTCTTGCCTGTCAAAGAAGAGTTCGCGCAGTTTGCCACAATTATAGTTTTTGGACCTTTTTGTTTCTATTTCTTGGATGGAATAAAAAAACTGAATTGAGTCAGTTCTGAGTTAAACCCGTATCACTGTATCTGAGGGGGGGGGGGGGTGCGTTTCTTTGGGAAAATCCAAATCCGGATTCTTGTATCCAAAAACGGATTTTGCGTTTCTTTACCTAAATCCGAAAATGGATTAATCACGGATTAGTGATCAGAAGAATCCACACTCCGAGTGGATACATCAGATCAAATCTAAATCCGGATTTTTAGGATTCATGATCTGTGCGTTTCTTTGGGGGACGGATCCGAAAATAGTACATCTGTCAAGCGGTCTTCCATGCAAATTACTGGTCTCGCCATATTTTCTCTCGATCTTGCGTGACAAAACATTCGATCGTGAAAAAGTAACTTCAGGTGATTATTCCGTTCCGTATATTTGAAAAGTTTTCTCCAAAAGAACAGACAGAAGCATTGACACATCAGGATAACTTCATTTGTGTACCATTTCTGTAATTCAGGGACCAGATTTTGCTAATTGTTAACGCAAATAGCGAGTTCACTTGAACTACTGCAGATACTGTCCTTGTTTATAAATTATTTGTATTCCATTGTAGTTGAATTCTAGGGCAGTACGAGAGAAATATCTTTTTGATATATATATTGCGTGCCTCCAGCCTGTCTTGTCATGACAAAATAATCCTTTTTCGGATTTTGCGTTTCTTTGGCGTCGAAGAATCCATATGATCTCGGATCACAAATCCCTTTCCGGATTCTTCCAAAGAAACGCACCCTGAGACACGCTTAAAAAAATTGTTCATGTTTTGTCATGTGCCGGAGATCATGTTTACCGGGTCTTTATCTTGCAGTCGGAAAGCTGGCGGATATTCCATTTCGTGATGTGAATTTTCTTCGATACTTCGGTTGTTCGAGCATTTGCTTCCTTGATTTTTTGATTAGCCTTGCGAACTTTCGCTTGACTTGGCGAATTGTCGCGCCAACACGCCAACACGCCAAAACACGCCACGGCGAAAAATCGCTCGAAAGCTCGGTGATATTTCAAAGAGAATAGAGCGCGAGATTCGCTCTCATTACTTTTGCAATACCTCACACTAACACGAGCACTACAAGTTTCTTCGGCTGGACCCTCAGTACTTCTTGCGGCTTGCGGTAGCATTAGTAACTTCTTGCGGCTAGATTTTCAACTTCTTGCGTTTCGAATGTTCTTGCGGGTAAACTGCAAAAACCTAGCACTTTCACTTCTTGCGCGGGCTTGCGTGTTCTTGCGCCACTTCTTGCGCGTGCATTATTTTTGATAGGATTGAATGCGAATTAACAAATTGACGTCAGTTTTTCAGGCGTCTGTCCTCTTATTGATGATAAATTTCGTCATAACATTGTCAAAGTGTTGTAGATTCACGAGCCGCAGGCGAGTGGATCTACAGCAAACTTTGACAATGTTATGACGAAATTTATCATCAATAAGAGGACAGACGCATAAAAAACTGACGTCAATTTGTTTTTTACAATAACAAAAAGCCCAAACTGATTTTCAAACGAAGGAAAGAAATGCTATCTAGAGTCAATGGAAGATGCGATTGCCGCAGAATCTGAATTTCATCGCTGTAATTCGGAGAGTCACAGGCTCGTAAATTAAAACTATAGTAAGAATAGGTCAGAAATACAAGGACAAATTCGGATTGCTCAACTAACCCTTAATCCAGTGAAAACTGTTCACAAAATAATCCGTTAAAACACGGTTCAGCTTAATTTCATCGACAGCACAAATTCCCGCTCAACGCCGATTTTCAGGTCTGAAACCACAATAAACATCCTCATCTTTTCGCTCTAAGGTTGCAATGGTTTCTTCAGTTTTAACCCATAAATTTTAGATGATTTCCTCATTGACGACTACTAGATTTGTGGTACAATTCTCGCCTCATCAAGAACGCAGCACTAAAAAGTTTGACAAAACTTTTGCTGATTGCGTCAGCTTTACGTGTTTCATCCGTCTGTACTGTTATTGACGATAAAAATTAGCCAATCAGCGCGCGAGAATTCGCTCAGTTATTGTAAAACACTGTAAAACATAGGATTGAATGCGAAATTGACTGTGTTGTCTGATCTAGTTAGTGGTTATGGTGAAAATTTTTTTAGCGCAGGAGTTTTTTTTTATTGGGATTGACATTTTGAGGGGTGTAAAAATGTGGGAGTCAGAAGGATTTGTGAATGTCAGGAGCATATCACGCTTCTGTGAATGTGATTTGCTTTGAAAGTTGCGTTTTGCGTGAGAGGCAGTTTCCCTTGGCGTTTTATGGGGGGGGGGGGTGGTTTGCGAAGTGGATTGTAAGGTTTCTGATTGGCTAACTTGTATTTCGCAGCGGACAAAAAGGACAGTTGCGTTTTGCCGGCGTGGGCTAGGAAGAGAAGGAATTGGTACTAGTATGATGATGCAATATTAGTTGATTGCACATCAGTACATGATAGTTCTTGTGAACGGAGAGAAATGAGTGTTTATTTGAGGCGAGAAGTTGATACGAAGGAGTCGTCATTAATAAGGAGATTAATTAATAAGGCAGGTGTTACGAGTCTTTTTGCATTGAAAGAACGAAAATATCTGAATATTATCGACGGATTTGTGTGGTTTGCGTGTGGTGTTCGCTAAAGGCTACGAGCAGTCTCACTTTCCGTTCAGAGATAGATAGTGAAGGAAAAGAAAAACAGGCGAGTGAGCGCGAAATCGATTGCGGCTCGACAGGCGCGTTAGCTTTCAAAGACGTGGGCGACTTTCGTCCCCGCTCGCTTGTTTACTGGGTTAGCAAACTGGATTTAAACATCACGTCATGAGATATCTTGACGTGCCCCATGCTCTGACGATCTGCTCGAGCTCGTGTTTATCAAGCGTTATATTTTGATTCTACTGCTATGTTCGCTGTTTGTATTTAAGGTCTAGGCACAACAGTAAATACTTCGTCGTCCCTGTGTGAGCATTCTCAGTTGTGGACGAATTCATATCGACATTCGACGTTTGAGTGATTTTGCGTTTTTCAGCACAAATAAAGCGATAAGAAAGATAAGCTGAGTCATCAGAGTTTAAACATTACGTCATCCAGTACCGCTATAGTCAAAATATTGTGTCACACAATCACACTTTTCGTCACGCCGGTTCTTAAAAAACGAGGATCGCGCTAACATTTGTGAAACCTAGGGGTGGGGAGGGTCAGAATGGCCGGTTAAAATGCCCAATGGGCTTTCTTGTTTAATTACAAACCGAAAACGATCAATTTCTAGATACAATGACGAAGAAATTTTGTGTTTCCCGCTCTTTTCGAACATGAAAATTAAAAGAAGGTCATCGGATAATTCTACGTACGACGGTAAACATGGAGTAATTGTCTGAGTAATTTGTTTGTACATTTAACGGAAACGAAAAAGGTTCAAGGGGAGACCCCGAAGACACGACCTGCATGCACAAAATATACCTACATTCCGTCTCGCAACATCGAAGTTCGATGTTGTCAAAACACTTTCATATTTCCCGCGAGACGAGGCCCATAACCAAACCTGGAAAGCCCTCTTGGCCCAAGGCCTACTCTTACAGTGACAGCCTGCCTGTTTTTGGAATCATTAGTATCTCACTGCTAGTAATGATCAGCGTTCCACTAAGACATTTTGCGAGAGGGAACACGCTGTCGGTTTGTGTGTTCTCTACGATCCCGAGATTTCTAAATAGTCCTCGATTTAAAATAAATGGCTTGGAAAAATACGAAAAGTTAGCGAATCCACGAAGACACTTCGCCAGCATGTACACCAGCGGAAAACACGATTTCAACGAGAAGCTAAAAGCTCATGTGATCGATTTGAGAAGTGACACTGTTACTACGCCCACAAAGGAGATGAGAGCTGCAATGGCTGCAGCTGAAGTTGGTGACGATGTTTACGGAGACGATCCTACAGTCAATGGTGAGGATATGAGTGTGTTGTGAGTGTGTTATATTCACACATAAGTTAGGCTGATTCGAGCTAATAAATCCTGAAAAATTAATCTAAGACTTATCTATTTATCTGCTTTAATAATCTTAGAGCCTCTTAGGTGAAAGGGCGCCTTTTATAATACTCAGGCTCTTTAGGTGACAGAGAGAAGAAGGATGATTTTCGAATTGCCCAGGTTTTATTAAGCATTTAGTTTCTTTTATAGTAAGCTTTACTCCGACACAAAAAGCTGTCATGTACTGAACAACCAACAAGAACACTGTATTAGCTGTTGATACGAGTACCATATAAGTATGGGGCTGTGGCATTGTTGAAGTATTGTTGACATTGCTTTCTTTACATTTACTGGAATTATTTAAAGGTTACAATATGTTATTTTTTCAAGAACTCTCTCACACCAATCTTGAAAACCCAAGATTTTTAAAGGAAAGTATGAAGTTAAACTGGAATTTCTGGAGGGGTGGGGAGGGTTCAAGCCCAAACAACAATTTGTGGGGTAGGTTTGGATATTTTCTGGAACAACACATCAGAAAGTGATATGCACATTCAAAATGCTGCGAGAACTAGGGTAGAGAGGTGGTGTGGCTGAGTGGTTAGGGTGTTGGACTTCAAGTCTGCAGGTCCCGGGTCAAATCCCAGTCGGAGCACTTCATGGATTTGGTTCATGGCAGTCCCAAGTTGTGAAATCCTTTGGCTGCGCTTGTAAATAGTCAACCAGTTTGCCTCCTGCCAGTTGAGATTTTTAACCATGTTATGTTTCATTTGCAATATTTGTTTCAGTTGTTTGAGTGGCACGTCTGTAAACTAGCTGGTCTGTCGAAAGGCAGTTAACCGAGGATAGCTCAGTGGGCTGACCACAATAATCAGGGTAGTTTTGTATAAATGTAAGTACGAGACCCTTTGTTCAGCAAAGTTTAACATTTAGTTCTCTTTGTTTTCATCAGCTCTGCAGACTAAAGCAGCAGAATTAACTGGGAAGGATGCTGCCTTGTTTGTCACCAGTGGAACCATGGGGAATTTGGTGTCAGGTATGAATTAAAGTGTTTTAGAATATTGTTAATGAAAATTAATATAAGTGAACTTCATGATCATTTAAAAGTAATAATCCATTTCCCATTTTCACAAAATTGTTTTAAAACAAAAGTTACTGAGTATGTACATGTATATCCCCATGCTCAATATTCTTTGGATTTGATAAAAGGCATGATGGTATTTTGGAGGGCATGGTATTTGCATCTGGGTATATATATATATTTTTTTTGGTATAGGATTTGCTCAACAGGTATTTTTTGGTATTAAATTATGGCTACACTCACACCTCCGCATCAGTCTTTAATACAATTCCCCAACCCCACCCCCCCCCCCCCTTCCTGAGTGTATGCTGCCTTCTGCTTCCTCACTGAGTTGATTAACATTGACTAACCTGGAATCTTTCCAAACCTAACAGTGGATTTTACCCCATTCTCAAGGTATAATTTTTTCCAGTTGGCTAGCAGGACCATACTGCTTTGCATATAGAAATGTATGTCCTCCATTCAGTTATCAATTAGTTGACTTAATTTAGGGTTAAACACTCATCTAAAGCATTTAATTTCAGGGCTAAGCATTTCTCTATATTATTTAGCTAGAATATGGTACTAATTCTTGCTGCAGAAGGTTAGCGTTCAGTTATTGTTACATAACAATAGTTGACAATTTAATAAGACTTGTCTCGATTCTTGGTGTAATTTGTGTAAAGAACCCTTGCCTCGCCATCTTTTGTAGCACATACCATAATTTCAAGAAAATTTCAAACATGATAGAAGGCTGAGCATGAAGCTTTTTAGAAAGTGTAGAGAAGTAGAATTTGGGACATCAGATGACAAATCCAGCTAGTGATAGAGTGTGGGACATGAAACCAGGACATCCAGTTTTCAGGTCCGATGCCCTAACCACTAGGCTACTGCACCAGATGCTTACAATTCAGCTGAAATTTTGTGAGACCTAAATTCATCACCCTTTACTAGCTATTGAATAAATAATGTCAGGACAACAGGTGACCAGTTCCACTAGTGGAAGGGTAAGAGATGTGAAACCAGGAGATCTGGATTACAAGTCCAGTGCCCTCCCCACTATGCTACGTTGCCTAGCTCCCTTGAGAAATGTTTTTATCTTCATTTGTTTCAGTGATGGCACACTGTCCTGGTCGAGGAGAAGAGATACTTGTAGGTGACATGGCTCATATTATACTGTGGGAACAAGGTGGAGTTGCACAGGTCATTACCGTCACTTAATTCTAGTAAAGACCAGGAAAATAGCCTTGATGTTATTTTATTCTCAATGGATGATGCAATTCAAGGTGAATCTGTTAAGTGAATCACTCTTAATTGTTACTAATACATGTATTCCTACTCTAAATTATGTCATCTTTTTTCTTCTCACAGCAGAGAGAAAATTACTTATTTAAAATCTTCATCTCACAGTACAAGGACTGAATTACATGTTGTGATTAAAATTTACAATTATAGAGAGAGATAAAGAGAGTGAAAGCATGTGCTCATAATTTCATTCACTGTTTTTGCTCCAAAGAAAGCGTATCCTAACTCCTATACCATGGTACATTTATCCTGTATACTGCCTAAAAAGTATCCCACATCTCTACATTGTTATTTCAGCCAGCTATTTGTACCAAACTAATTTACTCTACAGTAGAATTCTAAACTGTCAATGGAAACACAAAGCTGTTTGAGATATCAAAGTTTAGTTTGGAACAGCTTACCCTTCGATTTGCGACAAGCATTATCAATAAATGACTTCAATCTGTAATCAACTATACTTCTTTAGCGTCTCTCAGTGACATTCTAATCACAGCATTCATGTTGAGCAGTTTTTTTTTTCAGATATTTTTTAATGTTAGTGTGTATATTTAGACAGACAATCGACTTTTTCTGTTCTGATGTTTTTGCCGTGGTTAAATAAAGTTATCTCTTATCCATTATCCATCCAGTTGTAAACGAGTAAGTAACTGTCAGTAATAAGTGAAGCATGGGAAACTGTTCTTGGCTTAAGTTATCAAGAAGCTGAATTTTTTGGAGATAAAGGTATCATGATTCAACTGTATAATAACTTAATAATAATAATAATAATAATAATGATTATTATTATTATTATTAGTATTTTTAACCTATTGATTGATTGTAATGCAGATTATCATTACTATCAACAATAAGAAGAAGAATTAAGAATTAAGAAAAGAATTTTAGCTCTTAAAAATTTTTAAACTAATAATTGATTGTAATTTCTTAGCATCTTATTCTTATCTGTCCATTGTATTTTCACTATGACTATCAATAAAGGTATTATTATTTTTTTTATAAAAAAAAAAAAATTATTATTATTGTTATTATTTCATTTAATTTTTTTTACAGCTAGCTGGAGTGCACCCACGGCAAGTCCGCACCAACCCTGATGGGACACTAGACTTGTTAGATATGAAGAGTAAAGTCCGTTCTCAAGGTGATGCTCATCTACCAATCAGTCGCTTGATATGCATTGAACAGACTCACAATGGGACAGGAGGAAGGGTGCTGTCACTGGAGTACTTAAAAAAGGTAACACTGCTCTTGTAATGAAAGATAATCCTTCACATGGATGCAGCTCATAGCTGCTGGAGCTAGACTCAGTTTTCTGTTAAGGACGTTCACGCAAAACACTTCTACGACAGTCAGATATTTTTCATACTTCTCCCACAGTCAGATAATGAGTTAACTGTGTCAGAAGTACAAAAACATTGGGGGGTCACTGACTTCATTTTCGAAATAAAGCTTATGAAAAACTACCCTAATTTTGACAAATCGGTCCTCATAACTCGACATGGCCTCAGTGGTTGTTAGTTTAAAAATAATAAAAATGATTCACTGTAGACTTACTTTCTGAGTCAAATTTCATTTAAGTGGGACTGTCAAGTAAACCAGTGTCATCCTTTTGGCTAACTCAACCTTTTAGATGGGCTTTTGCCAACACTGTACAGCTAAAATAATAGCCAAATTCAATGATGCATGGGCAGAAAAGTTGAAAAAAATCAAACTTCCACCACACAGATTTTCTTCAATTTTTCATAAAACGTAGATAATCGAAAAGAAAGTGATCTATCAAAAGAAAATCTAGCGTCACCCGAACATTTAAGAGATTTAGACCCGTGCATAAATACTAAAATGCCCACCAGTGCTATATATCTCTACATTTGTTCAGCAGCGCACACGCTCAATGCATGGCGTGGCATGACATCGCTTTGCCAATTTAATCTCGTTCCCAGATCTCGTGGGTGGGCGAAGCCGAAGGCGAGATCTGGTCAAGTAAGAAAATTCGATTTTTTTGATTGGCTGTTTCAAAACATGGCTGACACAGCGCTAAAATTTGAACGTGCATTGCGAGGCTTCTCAGGGCCTCTAGGGAATTCAATGTCTGTTTTTATGCAAATTAGACATTGTGCACGCAATCATAATATATGCATTCTTGGGACATTTCGTTGTTTACAGTCGGCCTCAAAACTCAAGAAGATTTCTTCTCAGTTCTTCATAGCATTATAAAGCTATTTCTAACGAATAACGATGTTCCGCCTTAAGAATCCACCGTAAGAGTATTTACGTGACCCGATCAACGTTGCATAAAACCAAGACATGTCTAGTCATTGCATGTAGCCGCCGAACGAACACTTAATGAAATAAAATATTATTTACCGAACTGAGCTTTGATGATTGCCTTCTGCTTTATTCTTTAGTAAAATACTTTGCTAGATATCATTCCAGGAAAGACGAGATTGGTTAAGCATTTGTTATTCATTTGGTTAAGCGTTGGTTATTCATTTGATTCCCATTTTCTTAGAATTGTCTCGGGCATGCGCTATTGACTTGCCTGCCACATTCCTGACAGGCAATCACGTGGTACAAATCGGATTTGACCAGATCTCGCCTTCGGCTTCGCCCACCCACGAGATCTGGGAACGAGATTATTGCCAATTGTGTGTGCAGTAAGGATACCCAGAAACAATTAGTGCAATGTCCTTAAAGGAATCCTAGTCAATCACAGGATAACCAGCATGAAGTGACCAGAGTATTACTACTGATCCCCCTTGGATAAGATGCTAGCCAATCACTAAATCCCCCCCCCCCCCAATCATGTTGTTAGGTTTTCGCTTATGTTTCCCCAACAGTTTACTAGTACCTATTTATACATCTGGGTAGGGAGACTGACAGAGACAATGTGCAGTTCCAGTAAATATCCATACCCACCCCAAGGATGGTCATTGGAAATTCTGAAGGGGAGGGGGTCTTTAAGGGCAAAATTCTTAAAGGAAAGTATGAAGCTAAACTGGAATTTCTAGGGGGGGGAGTCATACAAAAAAACCATCCATGAGGGAGGTATGGATTTTTTATTTTTCTGGAACTACACAATGTGGAGGAAAGTTTCTCCTCTACGGATACAATGCGACATGATGAAGACACCAGCCTTGAACCACTGACACTCCAACCTTACAAACAGAAGTCTGATCAACCACTACACCAATGCCAAGCCCTTTGAGCGGATTTTGACCAACCTGTTAATTAACTGTCATTTTGCTAGCTCAGGCATACCTTGCAAAATTTCTGAAGGTAACCTGTTAGGGAGTAACATGTCACAGTTAAACCCTTCCCCCTAAAGCAAACGGCCCATTTTGAATACCTTATTTTCCTCCAGGTTTTATCCATTTTCTTACCTCAGAAATGAACAGTTCAACATTCCAAATCTAAACCACCTGAAACCACCTGTGTGCATGTTGGGGGTGGGGGGGGGGGTGTAAGACTTTCCTTACCAAATAAGAATGATCAACTTGATTTGATTTTAGTTTCATTCATTTTTCAGGTCAAAGAGCTGGCCACAAAACATGGTTTGAAAGTGCACATGGATGGAGCAAGGTTGTTCAATGCTTCCACAGCTCTTGGTGTCCCCGTTGCACAGATCACGCAGCATGTTGATTCAGTCACCTTCTGCCTTTCAAAGGTAATGAACTTAATATTATAGATGTGATGGCTGATCTCTGGTTTTCTGGTTTGATTGTGCAATTGGTTTCATTAAGTCACCCAGCCTTTGCACGCCTTCTTTTGGCTGTTGAGTCCTTGAGTCCAGTGTGCTTAAAGTAGACCCTATTGCACTTGGGACAAACAAGGGCTTGAATAATTATTTGTTGACATTGGGCAAATATAATGCATCTTTGCAAAGGCCTTTCGTAGGTTGTTTATTCAGTGTATGTACCCTGAAGATTCTATTGGGTGTCTATTCAGTGTATAAAACCTTAGGGTAATAATAATAATAATAATAATAATAATAATAATAATAATAATAATAATAATAATAATAATAATTAGATTTTAGATTCTAGATTTTAGTATTTCTTTATTTTGTAAGTACCTCTTAGTTACAAACATTATTATTATTATTATTATTATTATTATTATTATATTTTTTTTTACTCCAAGGCTCACAGGTTACGCTATGCGCCCTGTGTAGCTAGTTTAGCTTTTAGCATACAGACGTGAATTCTGCTATAATAATAATAATAATAATATAAGGCACGTTATCTCAAACCCAATGCACCTTACAACAATTTAAAAGATTCATTTAACGAAAACATAAGAAGAGTAATGGCAAATTCTTTTACAGTCTGACATGCCTCTAATTTCTTGCAGGCTCTTGGTGCCCCTGTTGGTTCTATAGTTGCTGGAGAGAAAGATTTCATATCAAGGTAAGTGCCACCAAGCCTCAATTAGTTCACAGGCATCCAATATACCTAGAGCTTAACCTGGTTTCTGTAGTGTGGCAATCAGGGTTATTGCTTCTTCAGTTTCCCAAAAATTACTAACAATTCACTGGTACCCACTTATGGCCCTGGCTGGAGAGAAAGACTGAGACAATCGCAAACAAAGTTTCTTGTCTTTAGCCAGTGGCCACTTAAAGCAATTTTATATGCGCTTCGTAATGAAATGGATCGCCAGCAATCACTGGCAATTTCTGCAAGAACGGGCCCAGTGAGCAATTTCCGACGACTTTTGCTGAATTGCCGGCAAATATAACAGGCTTAATCACCCATATTTGATATTGCCAGATATTGGCATTTTCAATCACTTGTTACGACGATCAAAATCGCTGGAGAGAATTACCATTACAGAGCAGGGAAAATTGGCGACTTTTGTCGATAGCCATGATGAGCATATAAAATTGCTTAGTGTGTCGCTTGCTTTAGAAAACAACATGATTGCATTGGCTAACCACTACAGCTCTGCACCTCCAAAATAATTACCGTGTGGCACTAAATTTTTGCAGGTTCTAATTTTTGCGGGTTTTTTCACCATCCGCAAAAAAAAAGTTCCCGCGAAAAAATTTTCTCCGCAAAAATTTACTCCACTGTTTAAATTATATACAAACATCGACTTTTACATGTCATGTAAAATCATGTTGATGGCCGTCTCTTTCGTATAGATACAAAACGAAATAAAAATAAACATTCAGAAATAAAATGATGAAATTGCAGTCGGTACACTACAGTATGTAGCTGTTAAAAGCTTTAAAGGTTTTAAAGAAAAGGATCTTCTGAAGGTACTCCATTGATTAACTGAAAGCGTGTTAAACATCTGCATGTCGCTCACCCAGGAGCCCACGTTCACCTGCATTTGATGACCTTTTATTGTTTTTACTCAAAAAACGAGAATGTTATAATTCTAAATTGAAGGCGACTTCCTGACAATCGCAAAAATTTATTCCCAGCAAGAAGAACCAGTTTTTCCCAATCGCAAAAATTAGTTCCCGCAAAACACAAAAAATCGCCCATTCGCAAAATTAAACTCCCGTAAAAATTTAGGGCTACACGGTAGTAGGAAAAGTTCTCCCCGTAGCTAATGATGATACTTGCACCACACTGACACAAGACAGTATACAGATATTGAATTTCTGTCTTATATTCTGTTGTGTTTAGATGGACTACTCTAAGGTGATTGTTGTGTTCTCCCATTTCAAACAGATGTTGGCGGCACAGAAAAGTTCTCGGGGGTGGTATGCGTCAGGCTGGGGTGTTAGCAGCAGCAGGGATTTATGCATTGGATAACATAGCACCGAAACTACATCAAGACCACGCTAATGCACAGATTTTAGCAAAAGGTTAGCAGTTATACCTTAATACTGTGGCGAGTTACTAGCAGCCTTAAACTATAGACTGAATAAATCGGAGCAAGTTAAACTAAAAAGGAAATAAAGGCTATACAATGTATGTTGCTCTTTCTCTTAACTATTACATTAACAACAGACGAATTGAAACAGTGACAATGACTTGCTAATTATGGTATACAAGGTACGGCTCTAACTTTTAATTTTAGTCTGGTGTGACCTCTCAAATGAAAGCTGTGTCCTCCTATTGTTCAAGATCCTGCTAATCACGTATAAAGCTCTGCATGGTCTAGCAACTAATTACATCACAGAACTCATTACTGTCATACCTTTGTCTCGCTACAACTTAAGATCTGACGGCGAACTTTTCCTCCAGCGACCATCGATTAAGAGCTCAGCGACGTTGGGGGACCGCTCATTCGCACTGGCAGTACCCACGTTATGGAATGAGTTTCCCACGGAGATACGCCGTGCCAACTCAATTTTAACCTTTAAGAAACTCCTTAAGACCTTTTTATTTAAAAAAGCATTTTATTAGTTTAATTAATTTATTAGCATTAAGTAATAACCATTGTACATTTAAGAGATAATTATTTTTAATTACTGTAAATTTATATGTAATGTTTATTTGTGTTGTTATGAGCGGGTAAGCATTTCCGTATGGAACCCGCGCAATACAAATATTAAATTTATTATTATTAATTTATTATTAAATTTATTAGTGATGGATTTACCACAGTCAAAAAGGGAGAGGCGAGGAATGAAAGTGTGTTAGAACCTAAAACAATTCGGCTCTCTGAGCCCTATTTTTTGGACAAAAATGGCGTCCTCCCCGAGACCGGCCACTGGTAACATTACAGTTTATTGTGTTTTTACAAGGCTTGTTTCCACAGTTGCAAGAGTCTTATTTATTCCGCTGTTCCTTCTCTTAACTTTTACTCTAACAACAAACGAATTAAAACAATGGCAATGACGTACTAATTGTGCTGAACAAGGTACGGCTCTAACTTTTGAGTCTGGATTTTAAAAATCCTAAAGGTTGACCACTCAAATGAAAGCTATTTGCACAGAACGTTTCTATATTATTTCTATATTAATTTAGTACTTTTATATTGGCACCATACTGGTGTGCTGTACAAGGTGATTCAAACGTTTTCGCCTGTGCGCCAATTCCTCAAGTGTGGAAGTTTGTGATACTGATTATTTTACTTTTTGCGCTGGAAACGCTCAGGTTTGATTGCATAAACGAAGCTTATACAGGATTTAAGAAAAGCGTGGTGTAAAAATCCAAGGTCAGAACGATCAGCACAATTGCTAGACTCTGTATAGGTGTGGTCATTGTGGTGTGTGGTTCGTCCAAGTTCAAATAAAACAATTTTAACCTCCTTGGACGTGGTTAAAAGGGTTCTGTCACGAGGATTTTGCTGTTTTAGGTCAACTCTGTGCTAAAATCATAATCCAGTGCCTACGAGGAAGATAACAAATGAATTTTATCGGGTAGAGCTAACCATAATATTTCTTTGGGTGATTTTTGAGAACATAGCATCAAAACTTGAAAAAATTAGGCCAATTTTTTCAAGTTTCAATCCACTTCCATCCTTGCCATCGGTAGCAACAGACGACAGGAAACAGTTTCAGTGCCGTAAAATAGTCTTCAATAACAAAACTAGACCATTATTTCTGGAATTCAATTGATGCCGAGACACTTTTTAGCTTTTTAAAAAGGTACTTAAGGATCCTTAAGTTGCGTGACATAACCCCAGTATCATCCTTGATTTATTCGCCAGAAAGGTATGACTTCTTTTCAGCAGTCATCCCTGGGATTTAAAAAAAAAACAGTTTGGCCGTACCTGTTATTACTCAGAATAAAAGTCTTAAATTACGGTACACGTTTTAAAACACCTTCAACCTGTTTTCTTTCTCGACAGGAATTCATAGCATGGAAGATCTTGGTTTGGAGATTGATCTTGAAAGTGTTGAAACTAACATGGTTTACTTCAATGTCAACCACGAGAGAGTCTCAGCCAACGAGCTTGTGAAACGAATGCTAGAGATCACAGACAGTGATCCGGCGGACATAAGAGTGGAAGTGAGAATGCTAACAGCCGGAACAAATCGAATGAGACTTGTACTTCATCATCAAGTCACTCAAGATGACGTTCACAAGACATTACAAAAAATTAGATTCATTTTAACTTCCTAAATTACATTGTACGAAGACAGTGTAACTGCATAATACTCTGCTACTTCGAAGCTGCCCCCCCCCCCAAGAAACCTGGATTCGCAGCTACGCATTCATTCGTTCCTTAATAATAATAATTTTCATTTTAATCCTGCTTGCAGCCCTCTGTAATCACTTAGCTAACAACAGAGACCTACTAAGAAGGGTTGGAACCCCTTCATTGGAAAAGAGTCAACATGGCTTCAATTTTACGAGAGTTCCTCATGGATTTTCTAGTTCGACTTCCAATCTGGTCATCCATACTTCACATGGTTTCTTCTATGCTAATGAGAGCTTTTTGTTCCCGTTGACTAACTGCATAAATTTCACAAAGTTTATCAGTGAATTCCATCGTGGTGAATTCCATCATGTTCTACGCGACTACAGGACTACGTGGCAACGGGGCTACGCGACTACTACGCTGCTAAGTAGCTAAGTGGCTACGGGACTACGGGGCTGCGTGGCTACGCGGCTACGTGGCTACGCTGCTGCGTGGCTACGCGGCTACGTGGCTACGCGGCTACGCGGCTACGTGGCTACGTGGCTACGCTGCTGCATGGCTACGTGGCTACGTGGCCACGCTGCTGCGGAGATGGTAACCGGGTAGCCACTGTTTTAGGGGTATAGCTTCGAAATGTCAATGTATTTAGCAGTTAAGCCAAACATTGCATATTTATACAATTGCAGTGGTACCCTGCCCTGTAATCACCACTTTAGTGCGACCGCCTCGTTTTTTACGAATACAGTGTGAACGCAACCTAGTACCCAGGCGTTCTCTTCTAGCTTACACGACTTGGCGCGAAATTTCGTGACGTCTCATTCGGTGACGTCACGTCACGACGATGTTTCTTCCTCTGTTGTTTGTCTTTTACGCCACCTTCCTTTCTGAAGGCCGTCATAATTTGTACCCTACCCTTTGAATACGAGCTGACTTTTATGCCCCAGTGGTTGTAATAAAGGGCCAGTGTTCCCAGTGAAATCACTACCGCACCCTCAAAATTGGTCGTCACCTGTCTACTTAAGGGAGACACAATTTTGGATTTATCAACTGAGTTGACAAGGTAAATTGGCCACCGTAAAGAGATTGAAAGCTGACGTTTCGAGTGTTAGCCCTTCGTCAGAGCGAATCAAGGAATTGTAGGTTGCACTTCGTTTATATGGAGAGTGGTGGAGCTGCGCTGTTGGTAGGAACAACGCAACGTGAAAAACAAGAATAACTCTCATCGGAAAGCTAATCGATAATACTCGATAGCACTCGATATTTTTCGATTGATTAGTAAATTAAATCGATTGAAATCGATAATCACAAATTTTTTTGTCACATCGATGAAAGTTGATTATAAAAACGTGAGCCATACTTTAAATTCGATCTCCTCAGAAAAATGATGAAAGCTGTTCCTGAGAGGGATGTCAAAACTTACCCTCGAGCTTACCTTCGAATCGACTTTGAAGATTAAAAACGATGTAAGTTCTTTCTCTAATGCAGATGGAAGGCAAATTTTCTAATTTTCTTTCTCCAGGATCACTGACAGGCAATATTCCAGTCCGATGACAAACATAGCAGCAAGCCTGATGGCGCTGTACTCTGTGCTCATCCGTCTGTGCCGTACTCACGAGAATTGAATATCGCCAACTAATGTACAAAGCGAAGGAAATTTTACGCGCATTTTTATTCAAGAATCGTTGTAAAAATATCCAGAGTCTCTGCCTAAATTAAAAGTGACGAAAAGCTGCAGAAAGTGACAAATTGTCGCCCGTTCTCGAAGAATTTCAAGCGCTAATGTGGGGAGACACGCATGACGGCATAACGCGGAGGGCTTGTTTAGATTTGTAGGCCTCTTATGTTCATCCTGTAGTCAATCTTCAACAAAGTGTTAAGGGGATGTTAACTGGATATGTGTGGGCTGCTGTTTATTAGTTCTGAGTTGTGATTCATTCTAGGGAGGATCAACCAGAGGCTGAAACTGAACACTTTACGAAAGTGAATATACTTCGTCCATTTTTTTTCGATAATTATCAAACAAATCGATAAAATCGATAGCCAATTACAAAAAGCGATAATCACAAGAAAGCAAGCGATCGATTTATATCGATGTCCAATATTAATCGATTGATTAGTATCGATTACCATCGATTTTTAACGAGTATCGAAAATATCGATTAGGTACGTCCTAAGCCCTTCTTCTTTTGTACCTCTTTTGTGTCGTATATTTGGCCCTTTCAGCTCGATTGCAGCGGTCTTAGGCCCCTTCCACACTAATCCGGATAACACTGAAAACGGCGTCACACCGAAAAGGGAGAAAATGTTTTATGTCCACACAATCGCTTTCGTGTCCTTTTTTTTTTCTTTCCACACTGAAACGCAACCTCGGCCCCTGAAACGATAAAATTGTGGTGGTTGAAGCAGACGTTCGCCGAATATCAAAAGGGAGTAGCCTGTGAACAGCCTGTGAACGGTGGAAAAAATATCACGAAAAAAATGCGAGCCGAGCACGGACTGCGAAAGCTGTCAACAATAAGCAATCTGACCAATCAGGCCATGATTTAAGAATCTGGTCTGTCATGGAATGGCTTCTCTCTTCCCCAGTCCGCGCTCGGCTCGCTTCGCTCGCTGGTTTTTTGCGGGTTATTTTCCCCATCCCGGAGCCTGTTCACAGGCTAAAAAGGGAACTCTTGACATCCTATAAAAAATGCGTTTTCAAATTGAACCGGATAAGTGTGAACGAGGACGCCTTAGTTTCGCTGTTGTCCTCTCCCAGAAACTCATAAGGAGTTGAAACGTGTAACTCGCGTTCGATGCTCGTTTATTCATTTTTTCTAAGTACCATATTTGGAATATCGCTCCAGTCCACGCACGAGTTTAAGGCGCCAAAACCTTGCGAAGTGTTGCAGCGTTTCTTTGCAAACCTGAATGGATCAATGAAACTGCTCCGAAGTGAACGTCCGGGAATAAGTTTTTTCGCAAAAGTCGTACAATTATTGGCTCTAAAATGCGGTACAGGTTTGATGTTTCCTGAAAAAATTGTTGTATTCATCGCCCAAAGCGGATTGAAGCTGTATGATTTTAACATTGCGATCATTCAACTTATTTTGCATTACGTTCTCTTTATTTGAACATTTGGAGCTGCTTTAACTCAGAGCTACATCGACTGCAGGTAAAACGATGTTATTTTTGCAGTATATAGCCGAAGAAAAAGTCGTCCTTTCTTATTCAGCTTATTTAGCGTGATTTTGGTAGCGAATCACTGAAAACGTATGACACTTCAATATTATCAAACGGTTCTCTTCAATTTTACTGTGTTTTATTTTCGTATCATGTCTTGATATTTCGGTGTCAAAAGTTTTCCGTATAAAATCTACCTTTTGTGAACATTTGTTGATAGTGCGACGGTGAAAGAAGCGGGACTGAAATCATAAAAACAACGCTAGACTATTTTGGTTTGGTTTCACAGTCTGATTTAGTTCTTACCCCAGCGCTTTGCTCCATGTTGTTTCAATTACTAATTTTTTTTAATTTGCCTCAAAAATTCCTGCTCGGTCTTCAAAACCGGTATTTCTTTTCGCTTTGTCGTTCCTACGTTTGAAAGTTTTTGGGCTTCATTTTCCCCAGTTTGTCGGCCATTAATCTATGAACAAGTGCGCGAATTTGGTGTAAAATTACGTCACGTCGTTCACGAAGATTGATTGGTCAGTTCTCTCTCTCTTCATGTTCCAAACATGGTACTTGCGAAAATGAATAATTACGAGCATCGTTCAAAACCTATATATGCGAGTTACACGTTTCAAGTCCTTATGAGTTTCTGCCTCTCCCTAATGAAATATATAGAAAGAGGAATCAAAAACAGCGAAATTAACCGACTGGAATCGCCCTTGAATCGGCTAAATGCACCACAGGCAAACATTACCAATAGATCACCGAGGCAAGATGCGACATTTTTGTTGTATTTTCTTCTTGATTTTTAAATCCCAAAAAACGTTTGTTACAACACCCGTACAAATCCTTTTATACGCTGTTAAGCAGCCAGTATAATCATCGCGACACTCAAATTACGTGACGCTGGCGGTAATATTACAAAGGTCAGACAGAAGGTCAGATAAACACTCGTAGAGCTTGGGGAACTTTGTGCCAGAACAGGAACAAAATTCTCAAGTTCGTCCAATGGCCGGTCCAAGATGCTGCGAACAAAAATGTACTTTGACTATACTTAATTCCTTTCTTTTTTCCCACATGCTGACACAGAATGACCTGTGATACACGAAACGTTTCCCAGACGGAGATTCTCGCAATCTGGCCTTCATATTGGATTGTTGCAAATATCGGTGACGTCACCACGCAAAAGTAGAAATCCAAGCCTAAACGAGCCCGAAACGCACATGCCAGCTAGGTTGTATTCATCGCGAAACCGAAAGACTGGTTGCACCTATTGTTGGCCCTTGAAGAGAGAAAAGTACCTCACCGTTCCCAAGTCGTTCGTCCAACGTTCAGCATTATTAAGATGCCCAATAGCGCTGCTGCAGGGGCAGTTGACAGTAAGCGAATAGAAAGCCCCACTTCGACGACTGTCCCTGTAATTGATTTTAGAAGCGACACCGTTACGGTTCCGACCGCTGAGATGAGGAAAGCAATCGCTTCTGCTGTCGTCGGCAATGATGTCTTTGGCGAGGACCCGACAGTGAACGGTAAATTCACTCCTTTTACCCTTGTAGTTCCAAACGTTTGCACGTTTAAAAGGGATTCGCAAATACAAAATCACAATTTTAATTTGTCAAAATATGCCAGTATGAGTAGCAGATCGGGCACCGGGTACGTGCGTGCTCCCAGCTGAGTACAACAAGGGCAGTATGTGTGCCAAAGTCTCGGAGGCCTGTAATTTCCGACTTTTCTTCTTCTTAAGCTGTTCACAACTGCATAAAATGATAAAAAAAAACTCAACGACGCGCTTCGATAAAATGCTAATCAGTCTATATTTGCTCTGTCTGCTCTGACCTTTTGGTCGATTTGGTGGAGGTGAAGTTGGAAGATCTGGGGGTCTTGAGGCGAAGAAGGCCAAAATTTGCTGGTCTGAGTTTAAGTTCTCTGTTTTCGCAGAGAACTTTTAATGTAAGCTTTCATCGTTGCCAACGGGGCGAACTCGAAGTTTAATAATTATCAAAGAAGGACGCTAGAGGGTTACGCAAGCTGAATAATTCCTTTATTAATCTTCTAGGGACATAGGGAGGTGTTTGATGATAATGGGGAGCGTCTGTAGCTTGAAGTTGAATAAGTTATCAAAGTGGGACGCTAGAGGGTTACGCAAGCTGAATATTCCTTTATTTAAAATCTTCTAGAGAGGTATTCTATGATAATGGGGAGCTAAATCACCAAAACAGAAAATTGGAACAACAATGCACCAGCTTGCATAATCATGCACTTACGCAAAGTAGGGAATCAAATGGTTTACATCTGTCGCTCAAAAAAGGAAACGGAATTTAATTTCAGGTTTAAATAATTATGTATGGCCTGAAATTTATCGGTATCACAGTCTACAGAGAAAATTTACCAATGAAAAGTTCTCGCCACGGGAAGCAACACGTTCAAACGCCGTATAAGGGAAGCAATATTGAGATTCGGTTACGAAAGCCCTCTTTGAATAGAGACAATGGCTTATAACACTATTGTAGGCCCCTTGAGACCCTTATGAAGTGATATAGCCATAACATTCATATTTCTATTGTGGCCGATAAAGTTCGGTTGGTCCGAAGGAAATATTTTATTTTAACAGTTTTTAAAAAACTTTTTATTGCGCTCTGAGTCAGGAAAATATTTTATTATTTTTTAAAATGAATTTTTAAGCTTTTCATGGTAGACCATAGTAAGACACAACCCTCACATATCACACACCAAGTAGGCTTTAATTGCATACTCCTATAGGCAATAACTGGCAAAACTGTACGGTCAGGTCATGGTCTAAACTAAATTTCCCTAAAACTTCAAGGCTTTCAAATATTTCCACAACGTAATCCCGTGCAATTTTAAACGTTTTACGTCACTGTTATGCGACATGTAACCAGTAACTTATAAATATATTTTTTCTTCCACATTTCGTATACATTACCCCCGCTGCGAAGCGGTTCACTGCATTGAAGTCTAAACTCGGCTGTGTTAGTACTAAGTTTTACTGCACTGCTTGGAAGAGCAGCAGTGTGTAACGAACAAGGAGGGTCGATAAAGAGACCTTTCGAGAGCCTCTCGAACCGTCTGAGACTTTTCAATCGGCCAAGGTTAATTTGTTTTCGATCCCAGGTTCCTCAATTTCTTGTCCACGCAACGGATGTTACTAAAATAAGGAACGAGGAATGGGGAATGGGGAATGGAAAAATTAAAATGGGAAATTAAAAATGGAAGATAACAAATGAGAAGATAATGAGGTCAGTGGTAGTTATCAAAACCTTTTTTTTTTTAAACACGCTTAAATTACTTTATGGCAACGTGCATTGTGAGAACTCACTGGCGGTGGTAAGTGTTGAATATAAAATTCCCGAGGTTTGTTGCCACTACAGGGAAGTGATGGTTTTGTGAGGGATGGAAACGAGTGATAATTCCCCATTCCCGATTCTCCATTCCTCGTTTTAGTAACATCCCCACGCACCTGATCAAAGGTCATCGGATTTGTTTAAAAGAGAAACGTTCTAGGGTAAAAAGTGACATTACTGAGGTTCTGAGGTACTTACAATAACACCTCCCACACGGCGAATGGCGACAAGGACTAGATTGTTCAAAGCAGGCTTAAATTAACCAGGATTAGCAATACATTTGAATTCATTCTACAACTTTAGGATTTACGTGAATTCCTTTTGGCCAACAGAAAAAGGCTGCTTTAAAACTGTAACTCTTAAAATTAGCTGTAACTCCTTAAATAAACTCTTATACTCTTAACCAACTCTGTATAAAATAAACTCTGTAACTCGTAAAATAAGTCTTAAACTGTAACGCTTACTAGTAAAATAGACACCTTTTCTCCATTACTCGGTTATATTTTAGTATCATTATTATTTTTTAAACTCAGGCTAAGCCAATACACGTTCTCCAAATATATAAAAGCTCCAAATTACTCCACCCTAAATTTTCCATATGTTAAAGACGAATAAGACGAATAAGTTTTTCAAAACATATGAAAAAGTTAGCTTGCGATATTTTGAGACAGTGGAGATATACGACTTCAAAGTTTCGCCCGCCTTTCGACGGAACTCTTGTGGCCATTCGCCATCGACAGTATGTTAAATAGAGCTTCAAAATAGAGCTTTCTTAGTACATTCGCAACAACCTTGTCCCTCTGATCAAGGTGATCTAAAGGCGACACAATTGTGCCGGCAAGTGGTTGACCTATTGATCAAGAGAGTACTCAAGCTGTGAGTATGTAAAATGACAGGCCAAACACGACTCCAGCTAGTTGCTTAAGTTATTCTAGCCTTCAAAACAGAGCTTTCTTAGTACATTCGCAACAGCCTTGTCCCTCTGATCAAGGTGATCTGAAGGCGACACAATTGTGCCGGTAAGTGGTTGACCTATTGATCAAGAGAGTACTCAAGCTGTGATATAAACTGTTTGGAGGGTTTTATGTTACGTTCTTAGAGCCGTTCTAAGTCTCTGTGCCGTTGTGTGTGCTAGCTCTTTGGCAATTAGTTAGCTTTTTGGGCTCAGATTAATTGCAAGATTCTTTAAAGCCGCTTTAAAGAGTGATGTTTTCTGAAAGGACCCCGAGTTTCTAAGTCCGTGATTAAATGTCTGCTTGCGGTTAAGTGCAAGTCATGTAACTTTCTTTATCACGGATGAGGTATAGAGTGTCTAAAGGATCCAAGTTATTCTGAGACTATTACAGTCTCCTTTGATCATGTGGAAGCTACGGCTTGTTGCGCTGTCGTTTTAACTCCACTTTCATGGTTGTGGTTCTAGAAATAGAATTACTTGGAGTTAAAACATTTCACCTCCATCGTCTTGTGGCATCACTAGAATCCGACAGATACATAGATTAATCAATGTCACTCTATTACACTGCAATGGATGGACAATAACTAGGGTACCAGTTGATGTATGATCCACAGAGTTATCTATAGCATTTTTCTTCTTCAAACCAGTATTTCTGTACATAATTTCTACTTAGGAGAATTTTTATTTTTGCGGATCGCGAAAAAAAACCCGCAAAAACTGGAATCGCAAAAAATTCAGTGCCACACGGTAACTGGAGGTATGTGAGAACTCGCCCCTATATGCAAGACGCCCCCATGTGAAAGGTAACCTTGCGTGACATCTCGCGCTATCGCATACCTGGAGGTATCCATGAACTCGCCCCCATTTGTAAGACGCCCCTATATGTAGGAGCGCACTGGAAGGGATAGACGAGAGGTCCCTCCCGTCAGTGTAGAGACTGGAACCCATTTTGACGAGCGCCGAAGATATCGTCGTGTCTTCGTCGGCGAAAACAAAATGGCGGCGAGATAACAAATTTTATATTACTTTCAATTTCAGATTAATTGTCATTAATAATATTCTTTCTCTTTTAGTAAGATGACTAAGATTGTTCCGTTCATAATACTCATTATACAATTCACTCTTATCACTTGAAATGTCTAACTTGACTCTAACTTCATCTTAACTAGCTACTGATCGGTACGCGCAATCGGTACATGCACTTTAAAAATGATAGTATACAAGACAAACTCGAAGCGCAATCCATTAGACAAATCACCTCATTATGTTTGTAAATGTTGTTTTGCTCCCAGACATTAACCCAAGGAATGCACAATACAAAGGTCCCCCAGATCTATCCCTTGTGGGGATAGAGTAGGGGTACCTCGGAGGCCTAGAAACTAATTACGAAATCCATACACGTAAGCGCGGACAGAAACGGCGGGAAAATTGAGCCTCACCGAAGCTGGACAATATTGTTGTCTTTTGAACTCGTTTCACGTTAAGCTTATTGCGTGCGGGATTGATGTCTTTTCATAAGATCTCTGAAACGTTTGGTTTTGTACCAGACGTACAATCTGCAGAACAGCTCTTACATGATCATGAAATGGAAACAACCAGCCGATTTGTCATGTATTACAACTATGGTCTTGGGAAAGGTATGAGTTTTATTTATCATTAAGCTTATATCGTTTTGTGATTTTTTTGGTAATACTATATACTTACATGGATTTCGTTTTCTCGTATTTGAACTTCTGAAGATCGTGAACTATTCAAGTTTTTGTTTTATTTGGGAATGACTAAAGAAAGCATTTTCGAATAATGACCTTTCATCGATCCAACCTTTGCTACACGTCTGGAAAAGTCACGCATAGTGCATCACGCAAAGTGCGTCACGCAAGCGTTGTGATCACATTCAAGTTTAAATCTAGAGGGAAAGTTAATTTAAAAAATATATGCCGGCTATTAAAAAAATTAAAGACAAATTTAAGTGAATTATAGGTAGAACAGGATACACTTTTTTTTACAGAGAAGGAAGAAACAAAAGGGAGAAAGGTATTTTTTGAAGATCCACAGACAGCCTCATCCCAACCAAGAATTCCTTATGACGGAGTGCCATTCATCATAACTGGAAAGCGAGTGTATGATTGTCACCAAGGTATTGACAGGCACGCTGCTGATAAACGACGTCTCAAAAGTAATAAGGTGTGTACACTGATTTGCTGTCGCTCGTTTCAGGAGTCTGACAAGTAAAGTCCTTACTAACTGCCTTATATCCAGTTGGTTTTCGAGATAGAAAAATAAATAATTTAGAGAACATTACATTTCCTGACGGTGTTAGAAGAGAGGACCACATTACGTGTCTCTGTGTTTTACAAATTACGGCGTGCATATATCTAATCTCATTGCATCCTAGAGTTTTTAGTCGCATGCACGAATTTCATCTATAAGAAATCTGAGAAATACGTGGAAATAGAACAAGGTCATGTGAATTCCGAAATTTTATCGCAGAATGTGGCACGTGATGCATGCCTATTTTATACGGATGAAATTATTTGAATCTCAGTTCTCCTTAGCTCCAAAGGAAACTTTTTTGGCGTCATGTCTTTTTTTGACAACTTCGTACTACCAAATAATTTCTCCACAGCCTGATGGTGACCATTCATATGGAAACAGCCGGCCAAAGGAGGTTTATCAGACGACTAAAAAGTTTGGGTGTACTGCGCAAGTCGTTATGAGAGAAGTTATACGATTTCCACAATTCAAGGTGAGAGATAGATAAAAACTGGGCAGTAACAACAAGAAGGAATAAAAATACTTCATTGCGTGCCTGTAAGAAAACAGACAGATTAATTTGAAAAAAAAATCATTTGAATTTCAGATAGATGTGGACACTAAAAAACGTCGCAAAACTGCATCAAAAAAATTGCGGAAAGCCTTGGAGCAAGGAAATTCAGCTGGTGAAGGCGAAAAGCGCATCTACGTACAATTCCCTCCTGCCGCTGACCATGCTGACCACACAACTGGGGAGGTAAGTTGTTACTGCAAAACAGAATGTTCCAACTAATAAAAACTAGAGTGTTCATTTGGAGTTCAGTGTTCAGTGGAGTGATCGAGTGACCTTATTCCAGTCCCGAGAAAGGGGTGGGTCTGTTATACCATTTATTAAGGAACTGGGGTACCACTAACTGTCCTGATACCAAACCATATCTGATCGTGAGGACCAAACCATACCTTGTCTATGCTTTCTTGATATCCTCCTGTTTTAACGCTATGATGTACTATTGTACAATTTCGGCTGTAAGCATTTATTTCTTGTTTTCCTCGCAGAGTGCTGGTTTCCTTCAAAGAATAGATTCACGTCTAAGGGAACAGATAAAAGATCTCGTGGATGAAGGGGTTCGTGGAGTTAACGAAATGCGTCGCCACCTGCGACATTATGTCGCAAAAGTTCTATTCAAAGGACGACCACTACCACCACGATCAAACAGGAGGTTTTATCCCACCAAAACAGATGTACGAAACGCCATATACGAGTCCGTAGTGAAACAAAGGTGGTCAAAAGTCGACCAGGAAAATTTGCAGAAAAAAATCGAGGATTGGAGACGAGAGGGGCAAGATGATTTCTTTTTTTTCCGCCCTTATGCCCAGACAGAATTCACAGGTGGCCGCATGAATGAAAGCGACGAGGACGATGATGCCGAGGAAGTTGTCGAGGTAGACGGTGGGGTGGAGGGCCTCTTGTTTGTCCACCAGACGAAATGGCAGCGAAGGCTATTGAAACGTTATGGGAACGAGTTAAGTTTACTCGACGCTACCTACCGCACTACCAAATATGCGCTGCCGTTGTTTTTCCTGGTGGTCAAGACAAACGTTGACTATCAGGTGGTTGGCAGTTTTGTCTTGCAAAGTGAGGCCAGCTACGAAATAGAAAAGGCCCTGAAGGTAATTGCAGACTGGAACACAGACTGGTTACCAAAATCGTTCTTGGTAGACTACAGTGAAGCGGAAATTGGCGCAGTGGAGCGGTTATTTCCAGGTAACTTTTAAACAGAGCCTCCATGGAAGTGCGTGTTTTACTAAGTGAGAATTTAAACAATCACAGCAGCCAAATATCACTTCATCTGGAACACGAATAGTGTATATTCAATATCACCACTAGTAAACAAATATGAACATCGAAATTAATCTTCGACAAATGGTTCGCAAAAATGTTCGGAAATCGAAAATGAAACGGTGGCTTGAAGATATGCACGTTATTTCCTCGGGTTGCGCTTGTTCGTGAAACTGTATTGTTTTTGACAATACTGCCCTCCCCTTTCCCGCTCCTCTTCTCCTCTCCCTGCACTCCCCCTTACCCCCGTCCCGCTCTCTTGGATGTTACCTAATTGTAAACATGTTGTTATTGTTTCTTTCAGATTGTAAGGTCTTCATATGCGATTTTCACAGGGAACAGGCCTGGGAGAGGTGGCTTTCCAAAGGAGCAACTGGAGCTAGTTCGTTTAAGAGTGATATCCTGTGTCGTATACGGCGAATTGCCCATGCATCAACAGTGACAGAGTACAAGGAGGCGGTAGCTGGCCTTGAGGAGTGGGAAGTGTGGAATCGTCCGGAGTTGAAGTCTGCACGACACTGGTTTCTCAACACCTGGATACAAGAGCACAAGGTATTTGTGTCGCACTGTCATTCTGGCGACGCCGTAACGCATCTCTTACTGCCTTTTACATTTTAGTTTTTTTTGCCGGTGTTTTGCACTGCTCAGTAATAACTATGCAAAGTTTGAACAAAATTCTATTGTCGGTTCTTTTTCAGTGGAATGACCTAAAAGAGAATTAATCGCGTTCTGCGATGACCGGGCTAATTATTGTTCAAACCGTTCATTCTATTTCAGCGATGGGTGTGGGCATTCAAAAAAGATCGCCTTTTGTCTTCCGTTTGCACCACCAATGGAGTCGAGCGACAGAATAAGTCTTTCAAGTACGAATACCTGGAGGGAAACAAGAGTGCCAACCTGAGCACCATGCTGACCATTCTCGTTGAGCAGTTTCTTCCAGATAATTATGCCAAGTAAGTCACAATACAGAATGAAGAATAATGACACCACCACCACCACCTTCTTATTTTCCCCTCCTCCTCCTCCTCCTATGAGAGGTAATACACACACTCCTGTCCATGTTGCATTTGATTTACTAAATCCGCCACGTACCAGCTTAGTATGTAATTCAGCTGTGTGAATACAAATTATGTATAAGAAATGTTCAATAAACGATTTATTTTTCTGTCTGTCTGTCTGTTTGTCTGTCTGTCCGTCCGTCCTTCCGCCCGTCCTACTGTCTGTCTGCCTATCTTTCTATCTCTTCCCTAAATGTTATTACATTAACAGTTACTGTATTATAGCAGCTTCCACTATACAAAAGCTTACATCAATTTCATTATAATTGCAGGTACGTTGAAGGAAACACAAGGCTGTGCCACCAATACAAGCACTACGATCAGAAGGTGCCACCTTACCTCCAAAATCGCCCACGGCACATCATAGCACACTGCATAGACAAACGATCTTTAGCAGAGGCTATTCCAGACCACTATGTGGTCCAATCAGGAGAGGGTCAGTTTCGGGTGCATAGCCAAACAGCCATGCTGGATCTGTGGTATGAAGTCTCTTTTAGTGGGTATGATGGGGTACCGTCCTGCGAATGTAAAGAATGGCAAAGAAGCCATATACCATGCAAGCACATGTTTGCAATTTTCAGGCACTGCCCAGCTTGGGGATTTGACAGCCTCCCTGAAAACTACAGAAACAACCCGTTTTTTACTCTGGGTGCAGATATTGTGTTTGCCACTGAGAAGCCAGAGTCGCCAGAAGAACCTCACGATGAGGAGGCACCAGAAGAAGAGAGGACAGAGGCCTCTCTCAGTGATATAAATACAACACTGGTTCAAGATATCCCTCTTCCCATAAAATCAAAGAGGACAGTGGCAGCTAGATGCCGTGATATTATGAGCCAGATGAAGTCTCTGAGCTACATTGTTGATGATGTTGATACCCTCAGAGAGGTCCAAGAAACCCTTGAAAATTGTTTACAAAAAATGGAAACATGTGCCCCAAAGGCATCAAACGGCCTTATCCTAGAGCAGGATAAGGCCGCCTCGAAGAAGAAAAGTTCAGGTAGATCAGCCACACCAGCACTCGCACGCCTCCCTCTTTCAACTGGCAAAGGGAAATTTACAGGCAGAGTTGGACAGGCAGCCAACAACCGCAAACGAGGATGGCATGTCAATCCTCTCATATCCACAGTTAATTCTAAGAGGGCAAAAGTGGAAGACCTAGAGACTGAAATTCTGGGAGTGGAGACAACAGAGGATATGCCAGATGAGGACAGAGAGGATACAGAGGCTATGACCGAGGAGAAAAGAGGAGACACAGAGGACACGACAAGAGAGGACAGGGTAGACACATGTGACATGACAGGGGAGGAAAGAGGGGACACAAAGGACATGACAGAGGAAGAGATGATAGAAACAGGGGACACAAAAGTAGAGGACAGAAGGGCCACAGAAGACATGACAGGGGACCCTAAGGTGGAAATGGGGGACACCACAGGGGAGTACATGGTGGAACCAGATGACTCGACAGGGGTACACAGGCTAGACATAGAAAACACAACAGGGGAGGAAAGGGTAGACACAGCAGACACGACAGGGGAAATGAAGGGTGTGCACGCATCCTCAAGAAGCCAATTGACAACCAATGTGATTGTGATAGATGATGACGCACAAGACCCAAACGTCTGGATCCACCACAATGACAGCACCTCAGGAAGAAAAACAATGCTGTATGCTGATAGCAAGACCAACATTATTAACCCAGGAGCATGGCTGGCAGATTCAGAAGTTGAGGCCGCTCAGAACCTGCTCAAAATGAAATTTCCGTTAATTGATGGCCTGGAAGATCCAGCTATTGCAGGAACTCTTGTTACCCCTGCCATTTCTGAGTTTATACAAGTCATCAACACAGGTTCACACTGGGTGTGTCTTAGTTCCATTTCCTGTCCAGCTGGAGTTGTGAAAGTTTACGATAGCCTATATGGACGTGCATGCACAAAGGCGGTTGACCATGCTTGCCGAATGCTGTTCCATAGAGGAAAGACAGTGACACTGATAAATGAAAAAGTACAAAAGCAGAAAGGCATAAATGATTGTGGGCTCTTTGCCATAGCCTTTGCTACTACACTCTGCCATGGCCACGACCCTGCAACAACCAGGTATGACCAGAAAGCCATGCGACAACACCTGGTTGACTGCCTAGAATCTCTAGACATATCAGAGTTCCCATCCACTGATAAAAGGGTACGACTGGTGGAGTATGCTACCAAAAAATCTGTACCAATCTACTGCTCATGTCGAATGCCTAACAACAATAAAGAGTATGTCCAGTGTGATGGATGCAGGGAATGGTTTCATCCCACGTGTGCCAACATACCTTCAGTAGTGGTCAACACAAAAAGGCAGTGGAGGTGCTTTACATGCCGTCAAAACAGGAAGAAGTGATTAGACAAATTTTGTTCTTCAATGAACCTGCATGTTTGTTGCAAAGGGGCTTTTCATCACTGTACATTTATGTACCCTGTTACAAATACTGGCTGTGGATTCATGGTGACCTGAAGTTTTCTTTTAAACATGTAGGCTGATTTACACGGTACAACTCTGTGGTATGTGACATGCTCATAACAAGTCTAGGACACGAGTCGGTTCATGTAAATAAAGCCTAAAACCTGCTCGCGATTGTCGTGTACGACATGAAGAATGTCGTGGGCTTTTGAAACATGTTTTCCACCCTACGACAATCATAGGCACAGGTAATTTTTTAAGTTGCGAATTTTTTTATGAGGTGAAATTTTTCTGTGACACATGCAGTGCCTGCTGTGCAAAACCGCATGCAACAATCATAAGTAAAAATCGTACCATGCAAATCAGCCTATACTGATCTAACAGTTCACATACAGCAGACTGTCACATTTTAAGAAGTGAAACAGCAGTCGACAGTCAAGATTAAACAGAGTAAAATCAAAGCTGTATCAGCATCATGTGGACACCTCCCATTAGTTGAAACCTATGCTTAGTCCTAAGGGTGTCAGCTTTCATGAAGTTTCACTATATCCACAAGGTATCAATTCCAGACACAAGTTGAAATGTGGCTGATGTTCATGATTTTAATGAATGCACTGTAACATGTAGCAAATATGACTGACAAATTGTATTTTTTGACACTTTTGTCTATACCTATTTCCCCCGAAAAATTGTCCACAACTAGTAGATTGGAAATACGCATATAGATTTGCTTTCAAATGTTACTTTTTGTGCAGCTTATACTGTATATTTGCAAAATATTGTAACCTGGCAGGAAAACATGCAACCCTTTCCGACACTGCTCTCTGACAAAAAAATTAAGTGCATCTTTTGTTCTAGCATCCATCAAACCTAAAAGAAAAGATGTAAAGATTATTAGGTCAACGTACCTTTCTTAAAGTGACTAAAATTCTATTTTCATTAAAATTTGTCAATAATGAAAGAACAGATACTTGAGTACAGATAAGTGTATATATGAAAGCACACAAATAGCAAAGGTATATTAAATCTCCATTTCTGCATAGCCGCAAAATTTTAGGCATTTGACCATAAACAAGATACTTCGGGCAGTTTTAATCAGAACGAATTTAAATTCGAACTGAAGGGCACATTAAGGGGAGAACCATAACTACAAAGGGTTAATATAAACGACTTCTAACCATCATATGTTAGGCTCCCTAACTTTCCTGGGTTTGAAATTTTGGCCATGTTTCTTCTACCAAAGGTTGCTTTAACTTTTTAGACTCCTAACCATATAAAAATCCACAAAGCTGCCTACACGTTACCCTAATAAAAACAATGCTAGCGGTTATAGAACCTTTTGATGCAAAAACTGTAGCAGGGACTTGTTGAGAGTCGTGCTATTGGAAAAGCCACAATGCTAGAATACCGTATAACTCCATGGAGGAGTTTATTATCCCACCACACTGGAAAAAATGACCAATGCCTCACCCAAAGGCAGACATTTGTGATAAATGCCCCACTATTGGAACCAAAAATAAAAATCAAATGCCCCCCCCCAAAAAAAAAAATTATAATAATAATAAACACACACACACGCACGCACACACCCTTCCCTGGTGGCTTAAAAGCATAAAAGCAAAATTTTGATTTGTGTGCACATTACAAAACAAAAAATAGAATTTTAGTTGAAACTTGAAGAAATTAGCCTAAAAGTGCTTTTCGCATGAAATTTGTTCCTGGGAGGATTAGATGTGTCCATAACCCTGCCACTTCACAGAAAGGGACCTGTGATCTATGTACAATACATAGACCAGAGGTCCCTTGCAACTGATTGTAATAACGAATAACATTAACTTGAATTACAGTTCTTGAGTCAATTACATTCAAGTGTAGTATAAGGAAAACCGTCCAGTAAATGACACTAAACGTGATCCACCACAATTAAAACAAAAACTTCTTTACAAGCTTGAGATTTCTCTTACCTGTTTAGCGATGGATTTGTCTACGAAAACACTGAGTTGTGCCGAGATGTACCTTTCCAAAAATAGTTCTAAAGGTCAATGTATAAGAAGAACACAAAATGTACCCTCCTCATTTTCGTATATCCCGAAAACCTGAATCAATCTATTGCGCTGCATCTCCTACATAGGCCGCCATCTTGTTTTCGCCGACGAAGAGACGATATCTTCGGCTCAAATCTTCGGCGCTCCTTAAAATGGGTTCCAGTCTCTGCACTGACGAGAGGGACCTCTCGTCTATCCCTTCCAGTGCGCTCCCTATATGTAAGGTAACCTCGTGGGACATCACGCTCTATTGCGTAAGTGTACTATGCGCGATGCGTGAACTTGCCCTTTATAACTGAAAGGTAACCTTGCGGTTTGTGTGAACTCGCCCCTATATGTAAGGCTTGTACAGGAAAGCTTGCAAATTTTAAAACACGCCATTAAATGTAAGTCAACCCTCCATAAACCTGATATAAAGACGCTTAATTTATTTTGCAAAAAAAGGTTGTAGGATGAAGAAAATAAAGATTACAAGTCACTTCCAAGTTATCACTTCTCAGTAAACAAACGAATTATTATTATTTTCTTTCTAGCACTTTAGTTTTAATATGTACAGGTCGTATAGCGCCTAAATGTTTACGATAGTTGACCGAGAAAGATCATTAACAGCATGTGCCGTGCAGGAAAAAGTATATAAACCTCACTGCATCGCGCGCTATTGCGTAAATGAAGGTATACGTGAACTCGCCCCTATATATATGTCAGGCGCCCCTATATGTATAGCCTGCTCCAGGCGTACCCCAGTCTCCCCTCGTTTTTTCCCGCTCTTTCGCTCGCTTTAGTTTTCGCTCGCGCTCCACTATCTGAACGCCTGGAACAGGCTACTATATGTAAGGTAACGTTACCAATGTTAGTGAAACGAGCCGGAAACGCACAGGCCGGTTAGGCTGTATCCATCGCGAAACCGAAAGACTAGCTGTATCCTTTGTTGGCCCTTAAAGGGAGAAAAGTACTTCACCGTTCCCAAGTCTTTCGCCCAACCTTCAGCATTAAGATGCCCAGTAGCGCTGCTGCATCGGGGGCAGTTGACAGTGCGCGTATAGAAAGTTCGACTGTGACGACTGTCCCTGTAATTGATTTTAGAAGCGACACCGTTACGGTTCCGACCGCTGAGATGAGGAAAGCAATCGCTTCTGCTGTCGTCGGTAATGATGTCTTTTGCGAGGACCCGACAGTGAACGGTAAATTCACTCCTTTTACCCTTTTACTTCGAAAAGTTTGCACGTTCAAAAGTGATTCACAAACACAAAAACAAATTTCATTTGTTCAAATATGCACCAGACTGGTGTGTCTGCTCTCAATGAGTACAACAAGGACAGTATGTGTGCCGAAGTCTCGAAGGCCTATAATTTCCGATTCTTCGCGTGACCTCTTTCTTCTTCGTAAGCTGTACGTAATTGCATAAAATCCCAACGACACGCTTCGATGAAATGTTAATCAGTCTATATTCGCTAACTTCTGTTCTGGTCGATTTGGTGGTGTTCAAGTGGGAAGATCTGAGGCTCTTGCGAAGGAAGCCAAATTTTTCCTGCGTTTAGGTTCTCTGTTTTTGCAGGGAACATTTGCAAACGTTGCCAACGGAGCGAACTCGAAGTTTTAATGAATTATCAAAGTAGGACGCTGGGTCACGCAAACTCTGCAAGCTGAATATTCCTTTTTTAATCTTCTAGAGAGGTATTTTTATGAAAATGAGGGGCAAAGTCACCGAAACAGCATATCGAATTGTACAGCCGAATTATACCAGGATTTGTTATACGTAGTCACCAAAAATTGGCTCTACAATGGGTCTACAATGCTTTAGTGATGCTTTATCTTGCATTATCATGCACTTTATACGTAAAGTAGGGATCAAATGATTTATTACTCCTATAACCCTAAAAACCTCTTGACCTTTCAAGAAAATAAAATTATTTCCAACCCTGAAAATACCTTTCATTTGCCTCAATGACTGTGAAGAAATGGTCACATTTGAGGATTTCATATCGAAAATTCAAGAAATTTTTGCATAGAATTTTTTAATTGTGTATACAGTGTATTTTTATAGTGTATTGCTTTTGTCCTGAAGTCCAAGCATTGCACGCTATGCTTGACCTGCGATCAGGCAGTTCTTTTATTACGTCTGTCTCAAAAAACGAAAAGAAACGGAATTTAATCAACAACAACAACAACAACAAGTTTATTCGGTATTACCATTTCTATACATGGTGTTACCGATTGAAATACAATAAACAATTATGAGAGTTAAGAATAGTGAAAAAAGGAAATTCAAATATAATTGAATGGTATAATTAAATATTATTATGTTTCTTTCGTCTTTCAAATGCTTGAAAAATGAAAGTAGCAGTTAGCCTGCTGATATATGAATCAGTATTGTTAAAAAGAAAACATACTTTATCATGGTTATTGTAATTTGTGAATACCGTATTTCGTTCATTGATTTTAGTAAAAAGGTTTAAATAATCAATTCATTGGTGTCTCCAAAGCTGTTCTTAACAAGGACGTTTCACAGTCTACAGAAAATTTACCAATGAATTTATAGGCTTCTCATAGTAAGGCACAACCTACGCAGTCTACAAATGCCCTTTGTAAACAAAGCACTAGATCACACACCGAGAAGGCCCTAATTTGCATACTCCTATAGGCAATAACTGACAAAACTGTACGGTCAAGTCATGGTCAACACCAAATTTCCCTAAATACTTCAAGGCTTTAAAATATTTGCACAACGTAATCCCGCAATGTTAAACAACGTTCGACGTCCCTTATATGCGACATGTAATAAGCTAAACTAAATCTCCCTAAAACTTCAAGGTTTTCAAATATTTCCACAACGTAATCCCGTGCAATTTTAAACGTTTTACGTCACTGTTATGTGACATGTAACCAGTAACTTATAAATATATTTTTTCTTCCACATTTCGTATACATTACCCCCGCTGCGAAGCGGTTCACTGCATTGAAGTCTAAACTCGGCTGTTTTTAGCACTAGGTTTTACTTCACTGCTTGGAAGAGCAGCAGGGTGTAACGAACAAGGAGCGTTGATCGAGAGCCTCTCAAACATTCGGGCAAACTATGGTGCCGAGCTGTCTGCAACTTTTCAATCGGCCAAGGTTAATTTATTCCTCAATTCCTCGCCCACGCAACTGATGAAATCAAGGTCGTCGGATTTGTGTAAAAGAGAAACGTTCGAGGGTGGAGAATGATATTACTGAGGTACTGAGGTAATCACAACAACACCTCGCACACAGACAGCCTGTTCGCGGTGAATGGCGACAAGGACTAAATTGTTCAAAGCAGGCTTAAGTTAACCAGGATCAGCAATACATTTGAATTCATTCTACAACTTCACGACTTACGTGAATTCCTGTAAATTCCTTTTGGCCAACAGATTGGCTTGGGCTGCTTTAAAACTGTTACTCTTAAAATTAGCTGTAACTCATGTACTCTTAACAAACTCTGTATAAAATAAAACTGAGATAACTCTGTATAAAATATACTCTGTAACTCGTAAAGTCTTAAACTGTAACTCATACTAGTAAAACAGACACCTTTTCTCCATTAATCGGTTTTATTTTAGTATCATTATTATTATTTTAACTCAGGCTGAGCCAATACACGTTTTTAAAATTCGATACAATGCGAGTACAATATTGAAGATTTGTGATATCCATACTATATCAATACTGTGACGTCATCGGCTTACGCTCTTATTGTGACACAATAGGATCAAGAGTTGAGATTGGACTATAATCGTCCAAAGCACCCCCCCCCCCCCTCTATCTCTCCTTCTCTCTTTAGATGTGCCAAAAAATTGCAATTCTAGGCTACAACACTGACCAGTGTGGAGGAGAAAAACAAGTCAAATTCTCCTTCATCCCGAGCGGGTCTTTAGTTTCCTGTCGGTCGTATCCATCGTCTCCTTCGTAAGAGCAACTACGCCGAGCGTGGGTGAAAAAAAAACCGATGCTGCTCGCAAGTGCGGATTACTTTCAAAGCGGGCCCAAACATCATGTTGGGCGATATACATATCGCCCGAGCCTTAATTCTAATTAAAACTCTCGGTTTGCTTTACTGACTTTTTAAGTAATCCCGTTTTTCTTCTCACCAGCATTACAGGCCAAAATAGCAGAACTGACTGGTAAAGATGCCGCGCTCTTTGTCCCAAGTGGAACCATGGGAAATTTGGTGTCAGGTAACAACACGTTTCCGCTCTAACCGGAGATTTCCTCTCGAAAAAGGAAATATCAAAACCTTAGCATGCAAAAAACAGCCTTAATTTCACTTGGCACAGCTTAGAGGCAACATAGACATTTAATAGACCCGTCTTATTATTAGGCTTGGATAAATTCTGCCGGCAGAATTTCGAGCATTAATAAGCGATTTTTGGGGCGAGCATTCTGCCGGCATAATAAGGCATTTTCGAGCAGAATTTGAGCAGAATAAGGGAAAATCAGCGGCACTAACGATATGCATATCAGATTTAAGAAAAATTTAAAACTAAATAAAAAACAAATGGAAAATACCTTGTGTTGGATACATTGATAATTTCCTGTTTTTAGAGTTTACACAGTCTTTACTCTTTATGCATTTATTTGATGTTTCTTTTTGTAAGATGCTAATAAAAAATTCACTCTTTCGTCTAATAGTAGTGACATAAAGTAAGATGAATTACAATTTTGCTACGCATAATGAATATCTAATTAGTTTGTAGGGGCCGGTTAGGCCCAGGCTCCGTTCTATATTTGCGAAAATAAATACGGCCCGAAGAGCCGAACATTTTTTTGGGTACCGAGCATAATTCGAGCAGAATAAGGGTGTCCGAGCAGAATTTCGAGCAGAATAAGCGATTTTTACGAGCACTGCCGGCAGGCAGAATAAGCCATTTTAAGAGAAGAATTTATCCAAGCCTACTTATTATATACCAGTTGGAATTTCGTTAAACCGGACATTCAATCTGAGCATGGTTGTTTCTTGGTGATGTGCTTAAGACCAAATTCAATTGTAGCTCGCGAAGGCCGTATTGCTAGCATAGTCTACGCGTAGCCGTACCACCCCCCCCCCCCCGAAAAGAAAACTGTTTTTTCTCGGGGGAGGGCACGGCTACACGCTTTCCTATAACATGCAAACCCTTACTATCTGAACTTTTTTAGGAGCATTTTTGGAACGAGTGGCGTTAGCTGCGCCACCTACTGTTCTAAGTCGACACCAATTTTAAAATGTTTTAAAATCTTGATGATTCAAGAGAAGAAAATCACTGCTCTCGTCCCAAATGCCTTTTAAAATCGAAATCTTAGCCCAGCCTAACTTTAGAACGTTTCATTTTTAATTTTTGTTTATTTTATTTTATTCCTTTTCTTTTTTCATTCCCCGCATGAGTGCCTTGGGGAGAAATTAAAGCTAGACTGAGTTTTATTCGGTGACGTCATTTTCAGAGATTACAGGCCAGTTTCTCGAAACTCCCTGTAACTTACTGTGCACAATATTCTTCAACATAGACTCGATTTTCATTGATTTGGAAAGTTTCCTTTTAAAATTTTTATAATTTCATGGAACATCTTAATAATAACTACCAATCGATTAAAAACAGATGTGATAAAAATAGTTATCGGGCTGGATAAGTTATCGTGAGTTTGAAGAGACTGGCGCCTGGCCAGGTTTCATGCAACTGGGCACTGAGCAGCAGAAATTTACTCGCGCTCTTTCCAGGAGCGCTTGGCCAAAGATGGATTAACGTGTATAAGAGGCACTGAAAGAGAGCACTGGTGCATGGATCTGGAGGGACGGGTTGCACAAAACACACTCTTAAGGTTGTCGTCTGGGCGACCAGCTGGGCCCAGGCTACCACGCTAGTTTAATCCCCAAGTACTAAATCATTGCCGCTCTCAGCAGTTTTCATATTAAGACGTATCTCCATTTTGTTATTTTTTCAGTGATGGCACATTGTCCTGGTCGAGGAGATGAGATACTTGTTGGTGACAAGGCCCACATGACATTGTTCGAACAGGGAGGCATTGCGCAGGTTAGTTCAGTTAATTGCATGTACTCATGTAGCTTGTCGGGTGTAGTCGGTCGGTTGCTGATCACTGACATTACGTACCCTGCGATCAAACCTTAATTTACTTCTTTACTTTTTCCTCTGTCGCTCATCATAGTGAAGTGACTATAAACTTTTTTTTCTTACCTCCGCCAGATTGAAATGCAACGGTAAGAGACTGAGTACGAGTGCGACTTTCGAATTTTTCGTTCCCAGAGCCCTCGCTTCTCCCTGTTGCTTACCAGTAGAGAAGGAGTGACTGGGAGCCAGACTGGTCGTGTGACATGCACGTGATAATTTGTGGCCTGTGCACAAGGTTTCAAAATCGTATTCCTACTAGTTCTCCGAAAAAGAGGTCCCTAATGACGGTTAGACACCAACATCTGCGAACAATATTTTTACCAGTTACCAACACCCAGATGATTACACAAGACAGACTGCTCGTTAGCTTGTTGGTTTCCTCGCGACTGCAGTCTATAGTTGCGTTTTATTTGAGGACCATTCTAGGATGACATTGTTATCAATGACTTAGCTATGTGTCTGTGCGTGGTTTCAGCGTGTCGCTCCAGTCCCCACTGTTCAGTGAAACATATGTTGTCTCTTTTCTGTGTTATTTAGTTTTTATGCCGGAACGTGCTGAAATGCTATTCCGTTCATTCCGTCTACTCGATGCAAAATGATTCCCTCAATGGGTTAGAGGCTGGTGTTCAAATAAAACTAGGGACAAGAAGCACAGAGCTAGTGAAGCGAACTGGATATAACAACTGAAACAATTAGCATTTGATTGGTTACTATCAACTGACCCGGTGAATGCGACTTTGTCATAACCGTCGTGAGGCCAAAACAACACAAATTACTGCATCTCAATTAAAACAAACCCATGTAAAGAAACTTTTAAGTTTTAAAGTTTGGTTAAAACCACTCAAGAACTCCAAGCAAAACATTTCAATGATTGGTTTAAAATGGCGCGCGTGAGCATGGTCTAACCATTAAGAAAAACCCCAAAACAATGGCAAATTAACGTGCGCAAGATTAATATACCCGTGCCTGGCAACTGTTGCTTGATACCAGTTGCATTTTTTTTGCTTCGAGCTTCGAGATTGGCTTACTGCGTTATTTGGGTTTGCTTTCTGTTTCATTAGCTAGATGTAAGAAATTTTGGTTTAGGTTTTACAACTGAAATCAATTAACACAATACGTGGCCTAGTTATGCTGAGCGAATAGAGTGATTTTCAATTGACTGTCGAAAGTAATTTGCCTTTGCCTTCGTATTGCTTCACTGCGCTCAGTGATTGGTTGAAAAAACTTGCGCCATTTTCCCAACCAATCGTAAATAAAATCAATGACTTACTCGAGCGTCTTTTCCCGCGTTTGACGCACGTTACACGTATTTGCTTCGAGTTCTGATTGGTGCATTTGTTGTTTGCGTCATTTATGATTGGCCGGAGTCGCCGAGTTGACCAGAGTAATTAATTTGGCTTTGGTTTTAAGAGACTCAATCGAAAACTGCTCTAGGCAACGAGGGGCAAGTAGATTAATTAATTGGTTTCAATCGGGATACAAAGATATTTAGGTCAGTGTCCGTTTCTGCTTGTCATTTTTGCACAGGTGGCAGGCGTTCATCCCCGGCAGGTCACCACCCACCCCGATGGAACCCTAGACTTCCTGGAACTAGAGTCAAAAATCCGTAAAAGAGGCAATTACCACGAGCCGATAAGTCGCTTGATATGCCTTGAACAGACTCACAACACGACAGGAGGCAGAGTGTTGTCGTTACAATACATGAAAAAGGTAGAACTTGTGAATATTAAGGTGACCACATACTCGTACCCAGTCGCCACTTATTTATTCCTTTTCGCATTGGAATATAGGAAGGCGATCAATTTCTTCCTTCCCTTGATGCACCGCTTACTCATCAAATCCTACCCATAAACCACAGCGCGGACAGGAGAAGCAACTGGGTACGACTCTGAGGGGACACGTTGCAGCGACAACATGAATCAGGGACTTGTAACGGGCCCCTGTAAGTTAGTTGTCGACAAGAGAGGGGAGAGTTTTTTGTGAAACGTTTGGGGTTGCAAGAAATGTCGTGAAGATATCAGCCGTAGTGTGAGTGTTTCCACGACTGTTTTGATGGAGACCATGTTTCATATTTCTTTCGTATTTTTTTCTATCAGTTCATGCGTGTTCTGTAAGGAACACAAGTTTCAGTTACACGCGTCTTTTGTGTTTTACGTAAGCTAAGAATTGTAAAAAGGACATGAAAATGCATGAATACGAAAGCAAGGTTATGAATACGACATTTTAAATCCAGTTTATTATGTGGTACAGCATCAGCGAGATCCCTAGGAGGAAACAAAATAGACCAACTTCAAATTAATTATTTTTCAGGTAAAAGAACTGGCTAACAAGCATGGTTTGAAGGTGCACTTAGATGGAGCGAGAGTATTCAATGCTGCCACAGCTCTTGGTGTCCCTGTTGCACAGATCACCCAGCATGTTGATTCTGTCAACATCTGCCTCTCAAAGGTACTTACTAGGTTATGGGAAAGAGAATACCATCTGACAAGATGGCATTAAAAGACATTAAAATGGTCTTTTAAGGACGATGCCTCTTTTTGTTGCTGCGCATTCTTCTGTGCGTTTCTAGATGGTCGGAGAATCTCGGAAATCTCGCACATTCTAATACAAATGTATTTTTGCGCGGAAGGTGACTGTGCAGGAAAAGCAGATCTTAACAAGAACTGTTGGAATTGGGGGTAATCACGCATTTTTCAGAGACAATTGAGCTTAAAATTGAAAAGAACCTTAGTGCCATACTTTGTTATGTATGGTAAAACTTTTAAGAATTATCTCTTTGAAAAACGTGGTAACCGGCAATTTTCTTCTCGGATCTCAACAGCCTATGCTAAGATCTGCTTTTCCCGCCTAGTCTTAAACTGTGCACTGAAAAATACCTTTGTACTGGCACCGTCTTTAACTGTGTCATGACAGCTGCATTGACCGCTACACTGTATACGATGATTACCCCCAACTGGTGTCTTGCTAAGGCCCCGTCCATATTAACAGCGGTCAAACGTACAACGCGTGTGCAATGCCCGCCATCATTTTTAAGACAACAAAAAGACAAACGTAGAAGGGTCGTAGAAAGCTTCACTTTAATTATTTTAACCACGAAACTTAAACATGTTAACGCCGTTTCTGAAAACTTGAGCTTTTTGCGTTGAGTGTGTGTTCAATGTGAAGTAACTGTCAACTACAAGTTTTGTAGGCGCGAAATTCGGTTTTTCAGGATATTTTCTGCATCGTTTTCACACGAACTTCACGCTCGTAAATCAGTTTGAACTGATTCAATCTTCAAGGCTCTGAAAGACTGGAGGTGACGTAGGTTTTTGCGTTTGCCCGCTGTGAACCGTCCATAGGTATTCGTTTTCGATCAGTTTTGTTTTGAAAACATAGACTGTCATTCATGTCAGTCCGTTCAAACGTTGACGATCCCAATTAAAACGATCTGGCACCGGCTTAGGCTCAGTCTCCAGCCGTGAGTGTCTCGATGCGGCCGCGATTCTCGCCACCTTCAAGGCTGGGCGCACGGGTTTGGTTATTGTTTAGACTGACCAATCAGAGACAAGCCCCCTGAAATTTTCGGGGCAGAATGCGCGACATAATTTAGCGGGATTTCGTCTTTCTCTTGAAATTTCACACTTTTAGGAGGACGTTTCAGGCATACTTTTCGCATTTCGCTTTTTTTTCAAGACGATAAAAAAAACCAGATAAAATTTAAGCAAATGACCTGTGGATTGTCTGCATAATTATTAAAATCGTAATGACGTCACGGACATGCAACCAAACCCGTGGGCCCAGCTGTGAAGGTGGCGAGAATCGCGGGCGCATCGAGACACTCACGGCCGGAGACTGAGCCTAACACCGGCTAAGCGCATCGAAAACAGAGATTTTCAAAGACACTGTCCCAAGTGGATATTTTTTAAACACAGGGATCTATCATTTACTTGTGGGCGACACAAACGGACTTCATACCGTAATTGGCTTTGTTGTTGTTGTTGTTGTTGTTGATGATATTGTTGTTGTTGTTTTTCCTTTAACTTAATGCAAGCCACTCAGTGGACAAAAAAATCGTTGTGTTACTTTTGTTTTGAAGAAGAAGAAGAAGAGGAAGAGGAAGTTCATTCACACAATTCACAAAAATACATAAATTATTAAATACAAAATATGTAAAGTACTAAGAATGATTGAAGGTTCGGTTCCGCCCGCAAACAGCAGAAGCTAACCGAGACGGGCGGAGCTACAAAGGTACAGCAGTCAAATAAAGATAAATAACAATTAAATAGGGATACTAAATACTAAATAACTATATACATTAATTGGCAACTTTTAGGAATTTGCATTCAAGAATTACTCGAATTACTCGAATCAATAGTCATACAATTGTTTTGCAGGGTCTTGGTGCTCCCGTTGGTTCTGTTGTCGCTGGAGGCAAAGAATTCATTGCAAGGTAAATGATTAGGTGAAAGCAGCTTCACTACTTCACGAGTTTTCCAAATCGTGCAATTTTGTCGAATGTGGACGGACTGGCTAGGAGGTGAATTTGTTGGGACGGCATTCACGTTCAGAAAGAGAGAAAAAAATTCACCGTCGTGACTTTACATTCTCCGAAAAACCCAGAATTTGATCATTTTCACGTACTTGTGTTGCAAAGGACCACAAAGAAATGTACCAGAATTTATAACGCAATGGCGGCCGTTTGCATGATACCGCAATGAGTTTGTACCAGAACGATTTCATCCCAACCCCCAAATATTTCTCTGTATTTGTTTTTGTATTTGTATTTGTAATTATAGCGCTATATAAGTTTATTAAATTATTATTATTATTATTATTATTATTACATGGCACCCACCCCTATACCGGAATGATGAAATACGAACTTCATTTTGATATGAAACCACTGACCGTGTAGTCTGGGACGAGTGGCGCATGCGTGCTGACCATTTCAAGACGGCGGACGGGTAGTAAATGTCAAGAAAAGGGCAAACGAGAAGTTGCAGGCCGCTGGAAATGGGATGATGAGAAAACTGGCATGATTCTCGAGGCTTTCCTTGCTCTTTTATTCGTGCATATATTCATAGGAAGCATGTGAAAATTTGAAACGAATGCCAAAGCAATCCAATCGTTGTGCATCCTCGGAGACCCAGGGGCAGATAGTCCGGGCGAGAGGCAGATAAAACGGGCGAAATTTATGCGAGCAGGAGCCTGGTGCGATCGATAGTTTACAAGTTGGGCTAGAACAGCCCCTGGGAGGATACTTTTAACGGACTAGTTCAAGAGCCCATTTGCCTTCTTGCTTCCGATTGAGCACAAATTTTGAGGCATTGTATTTTTTGTGCCCAATCAGCGATCAGCTTATTTCACCGTAACTTTCGTGACGTCTTGTACAGAGTGTAACTGTTTCCACGCGTGTCTCGTTATCGTAATTGTGTAGAAAAATCTTGTATCGAAGAGATAGAACGACTCGAAGAGGTAAATGTTCTTTAGCGCGTATTTATTTGACGTCCTTTCAGCTTCAGGTAGCGAACAAACTCGCAAGAAATAAACGTGACTTATTTGAATACGTGCACAGCCCACAATTGACTATCGCTCACAACTTGAGTTCTCGTAGCTCAGTGGTTAGAGCATCCGACTAGCGTACGGAAGGTCGTGGGTTCAAATCCCATCTGGAACTCAGAATTTTTCTGAGTTTCCTCTCTCCAACATCGTTCTATTTTCATTTATTTGAATATCCCTGAACAATTATTCTACAAGTTTTCCCGCATATTTCATAATGAATCATTCCATATGCATTCACAAGGAAAATAATAACGTTCTAGAATGTTCTGTATTCACACTTTAACAATGCGAGTTCACTAACGATCGAGAAAGAAAAGAAAGAAATCGGGAAATTTGGAAAGGCACTCAAGGAAAAAGAAAACAGCAAGTACGAAAATCAGATTGAGGTATTGTGAAAAGTTCACACCTTAGGTGTGAACTTTTAGAAGCGTGCAGTTTGGAGCAAACGCAAAGACGTGTCGTGGATCGCACGTAACTGTAAATCCTAACTGCACGCTTCTAAAAGTTCACATCTAAGGTGTGAACTTTTCACAACACCTCAATCTGATTTTCGTACTTGTTGTTTTCTTTTTCCTTGAGTACCTTTTCTAAATTTCTCGATTTCTCGGCTTTGTGGGTTCGCATATTACTATTAAAAACTTTCTTCGCTGGTAGGGCTATCGACCGAGCGAGATAGAAAGTTGATTTCCGTACGCACGAGTGCATGAGATCTGGGTAAAAGGTTTAGCAAAGTTACACTATGTATAAGACGTCACGAAAGTTACGATGAAATAAGCTGATCGCTGATTGGGCACAAAAAAATGCAATGCCTCAAAAATTGTGCTCAATCAGAAGCAAGAACACAAATGGGCTCTTGAACTAGTCCGTTCAAGGTATCCTCCCAGGGGCTGTTCCAGCCCGACTTGTAAACTATCGATCGCACCAGGCTCCTGCTCGCATAAATTTCGCCCGTTTTATCTTCCTCTCGCCCCGACTATCTGCCCCTGGGTCTCCGAAGATGATCGTTGTGTTGTTTGTTGAGCAAGCGGATATAGACCTTTCCCACATTCCACTCCAGTAAGCACACACAATGAAACGATGTCGAGGCTTGGGTGAACAATTTCATACCAATCACTTTGTCAACTCAAGCCTTGAGTTGGTGCCTTTGTTCACAGGAATGCGGGAAAAGTCTATTGCCGCTAATAAGCAAAAAAGAACTTCACGTGAGACCTGCGCCATCTTTCACTGATCTTTCACTGACAACTGTGCCATCTTTCACTGCCAACGAGAGGCCTCAACCGGGTATTTTTGCCATGTGAACGTGGTATGAAGTTCATTTTCATACCAGTACGAAGCTCATTCCGGTATCATGTAAACGGCCCAGAGTCGTCTGGTTGCTGCCGCGGTCGTAGTTGCATGTACTCCCTGGGGAGTCAAGCTGCCTGACTAGTATAGTCAGGCTCGTGATATATTCATATATTTTTAGTTTTGGGTAGTTATAGTTTATTGTAATGTGCATTTGATCATGTTATTAGTATGTTAATTTGCGCAATATCAAGTAATAAACATTATTATTATTATTATTTTTTTTTTTTTTAATAATAATGAAACAACTTTTATTACAAAATTTGTAACTATTAACATAATCTAATGTTATTTTATTATTATTATTATTATTGTTATTATTATTATTACTATTATTATTATTATTATTATTACTATTATTACTATTATTATTATTATTATTTGAAATGCAAACAGTTTACTACCTTGCTTAGCTGGCGGTATTTTCGGAAAGAGAAGGTAAAGGTTTGGCGGCGGAGCCTTCATGTGCAGCGTAAGTCGCGGTAACGATTTAAAATCACCCCCCCCCTCCCCCCAATTCCCTCGTTGCTTCCCCGCTCGTTCTCTCGCCTCCGCAGCTCAAACTTCACCTTCGTACAAACACTGTCGCCAGATACGCAGGCTAACAGTTTGCTTCTTACACAATTCCGCTCAGCAATTCAGAATCAAAGTTAAGTTATGCGCCCTTAGAGCGGTTTTCAGCTGAGTGTCGTAAAACCAAATCCAAAGTGATTTGATTTACTTCATGTGTTTAAGTATGGATATTAAACCATCCATCATTTTTAAAAAAAAATTGTGGCACAAACAAAATTTTTCGCGGACACACGGTGTTCAGTCATACGTGTGTGTCACTAGAAAGTCTGGGGATGGCCCAAAACTAATAGCAAACCAACAAAAACCGAGCCACTGGGAACAAGTTTGCATTGAGGGTCTATTTTGCGGGACGTGGGACAAGATGCGGGATACTACGAGTTTTAAGGGAAGCATATGAGAGGAAAATACCCGTGATGTGGTCTCATTTCTGGTTGGAAAGTGCCGGGGAAGTATTGAAATATATGCCTGGCATCTTTCCTCATTGTCCTCGCGAAGCCTGGGTGAGTTTTACTCGGTGACACCACCAGGCGAAGTAGAATCCAGTCCTAAACGAGCCAGAAATTCACAATGGGCTAGGCTATTGAAATATGTCATAAAAGAAGATCAAAAAACACGATCGTATCTCGTACCAAGACAAAACGACGAAGAATTAGACAAAAACTTAAAGAGGGGTAGATAAACCTATTATGGACCCTATATTCATAGGCACAATAAAAAAGACAAGTTTGTTTGTTCTTCTTCACCAGCTGTTTGCGGCACAGGAAAGCTGTTGGGGGCGCCATGGCGCAAAGTGGTTTGTTAGCGGCAGCAGGGATTTATGCAATAGACAACATAGCACCAAACCTACAACACGACCATGTCAAAGCTCAGATTTTGGCAAAAGGTTAGCTCACGTGGCACTTGAAAGAGCATATCTGAAGTAAACAAGTAACTAAACCCTATGACCAGCGACAGCCGTGAAGGTAGCCTATTCTCAGCAGAACACAGAAGCTCTTTTAAACGTTTACGGCTGGAAATTTGTTTTAATTCAAGTTACTAAGAGACTAAAGAATCTTGAAGATTTCGCGATTTCGTTTAGGTCAAGAAATCGTGATAGATCGAGCCAGAGCTGCTGACAACTTTGTAAAATTAGAGAGTGGTTTTCTGGGAAGTGTGTTTTATGATGTTTGAGGGCATACCGGTTTGAGTTGAAATATTTTTTCCAGTACACGTCTTCCTTGCCAATGAAAAGCTTCAACTTTGTTGTCACTTTTGCGGGTCCCAAGCAACTGTCTTTCATTCAGTGCGCTTAAAACACGAATGGTTCTTGTTCATTTTCCGTGTCACAGGTATTGACGCCATGAAAGATTTTGGCTTGGAAGTAAACAACGGTGCAAATAGCGTGCAAACTAACATAATGTACATCAACGTCACTCACCACAGTATTACAGCGGATGAGCTTGTGAAAAGAATGGGAGAAGTTGCCGACAATACACCAGAGAATTTGAGGGCAGCAGTGAAAATGCCTGCAGCTCGAGGAAATCACATTAGACTTGTCTTGCACCATCAAGTGTCCAAGGAGGAGATTAACAAAACATTGGAAAAATTGAAATATATTTTGACTTTTGATAGTAATGACAATGAGGTAACAAAACCTCTCTGTAATGGATACACCTGAGGCATTCTTGTCCCCTAAGCCTTCGTTTCAGTTTGGTTAGGGGGTTATAAAACCCGTTTAGCTCTGGCCGAACAAGAATGCAGCAAGAGTTGCAGCTTTTACAGACCATTTACAGACGTTTGAATGGCTGGGTAGCAACGCCTTCCACACAGCATTAGGACGTCTGAATTTGACGACTTGCAAAAGAAAATGTCTCACTCGATATTTAACGAATTTCTCTCATATTTGCTACAATTACTAAATGACACAGTCGCCATTTATTTAGCTTGTCATGCGTTTCTTAGTTTACGTTTAATTTTCTTAAAATTTATGCCAAACGCCAACCTAAACATTAACGTAAACAAAGTTCGTCTCACACCATTCTCGTTCCCAGAGTTGCTCTCGTGCTCACTTGCTCTCGTGCCCAGACGAAGGGCCAATATTTTTATTCCGTGTATTCTGTAGTTTCGTCACGAACAGAATGCCGACCAATTGCACGGCCATTTCTGATCTACTTTTCCATTTTACATCACATTTACATGTATTTATTTTTGGCAACTGAGGCTGTATGAACAATTGAGCAATAAACATTTTACAAGATAATGAACACATGCTCAGTATAGCATGAACTGCTTGCTCCTTAGGGGCTGATTATATGAGCAAGGCCGGCTCAATTTGCCGAGATTCCAGTACATCTGTTAAACACATCAAAAATGCCCAAACATCAACAATTGGATTACATGGAAAAATCTCAGTTAGATGGCGTCCCAGTATCGGGATGCCAGAATGGCTAGCCGGGCTGAAAACGTCCCCTGCAAATAAGGTATAGTAGACCATAAAGCTACATGAACCAGAAAACAATTCACCATCATGACGGATTAACGACTAAACAACTATATTCTTGTGAGAGCTATTTTTTACGTGACCAAGCCAGCCAGGAGGGGCACCAAGAAGGGGCTCTCAGAAAGTTTCATTGAGTTTGCTGAGAAAACAATAAACAAACAACAGAAACAGTGACGCTGGCCCTAAAAACAATAGAGCGTCGAGTTCACATGGTCCAATAAAGTTGGAGCTCATGTAATCGACCTTTTGCCCACCCTTTTACACGCAGTAAAGAGCAGTTGCCATAAGCTTTGATACCTTGATGACAGTCTGAGTAAGCAAATTGAAACAGGGAGGGCAACCTTGGCTAGGGTCTCTCTTCTTCCCATCCAAGGTAACAAAGAGAGTGGGGGAGGGGGGGTAGGACGAAAAGAACGAGGTTGAGTGTTCAGGATGGGGTGGGAGTGAAATGAAAAGAAAGAAAAAGATTCAAAAGAAGTCCAGTGGGTGAAGGAAAGAAAACAGAAAATGATTCAAAAGAAGTCCAGGGCCATTCCTCACTCCAGTTTTGTAGCTCAGTGTTGCGGATTTCACCATTACTAAAATAAACAGTAAAAATGCTTTTTAACAACAGAAACACAGCTTGCTTGACTTTTAACCACAGGTTGTGCGAAATGACTTCGAACAACAGGACCCAGGAGCCCGTTTCTCGAAACTCCCGATAACTTTCAAGGCCCGTTCAGTATTTTTGCGAGCTCATTTATTTATCAGCCAATGGCGTTCACGAAATTATAAAGATTAAAATTAAGCTTTCAACATCAATAAAAATTGTATACCTATTGGATGATATTGTGCACCTAACTAGTTTTCGGGCCCGGAAAGCTATCAGGAAGTTTCGAGAAACGGGCCCCAGGACTGTAAATGCTTTGTAGCGATAAAAATTGCATGGAAACTTACGTCAAGTACATGTATTGCCATTTTGTATTTGATTGCTGAGTGATGGACTCTTCGGATATATCCTCCCAACACCTTTTTAATCCCATTTTGACAAAAAAGCAACAAGATAAACCCACCCATACTTTTCTCAACCCAATAAGACCCTTCGGCATGGGAATTCCAGTAATCACATGAATAAAATATATCTCACGCATCATCCCATTCACTCATCAACATTCCTCCGTTCTCCATCCCTCCCCTAACCCCCACCCCCTCCCACATAAAAAGCCAACAACAAATGTTGCCACACCTTTGTGAAAGTTAACATACAGGAAACAAAGTATCAACACTCTTTTGCAGAACAAGCTGTTTTATTATTCAGCAATATTAGTTTTTTTTCGAGGAGGTTTCATCTGATTTACTGATTAGCATCACATCTACAATGGAGACACCATCCAATCCCCACAAAATGGAGTGTAAGCCAACGAATATTTGCCGTTATCTAGTCAGCGAACACATTTTTCCATTCGTACCTAGGTTGATATACCTTACCTAGACGATACGAAGTGTCCGAACAGTCGAGTCTTTTCACGTAACTCACTGCCAGTTCATCATCTTGAGATCTGCTTGGTGGCAACAAAACCCCCCTGACGTTTCACAACAAAGTAACAACTCAACGCAACGCTCTGAGAAAAAGTAGCAATTCCTGCTTATTTCACCATGCATATTGATTTTGTTTGTTCGGTCACGTGCATATAACAAGCTGATTTTAGTAGTGCAGCAAAATACGATCAAATATCATGGCTCATCTGCGCCTGTTCTCATTTTGCTTAAAGGGTAACAAAAATCGGAGAATCATTACTTACGGCTATTCTTAGTTCTTGGCAAATCACATTTAACGAGAAATAAAACAGCCATTTCACCTTTCACGCCAGAAAATGCCGTAAATTTCCAATAATAACTCCAGCCCTTCCGGCGAAAAAGCTCCCTTCATATCATTCCTCCGATAACAACCCCCCCCCCCCCCTTCCCGAATATAAGCCGCTTATCCCAAGAACGATTACGGCATAACTCCTCCTAAAGTCCTCACACGAGTTATCTTCTTATTTTACCAAAGTAAACAGAAATCTGAATATTGCTTATTTACCACGATAGGTTTCCATGCAAAAACAAACAAGCAAATTAAGTTGTATTAAACAAGAACCCCACTTCCCGAAAATCCGCCCAATAGCAAAGCCGCTATCATAATTTAACGGTATGGAAAATATCAAATCACGGCCGACAAAACACCTAGAACGCTGTTGAAAGACATGTATTTACGGAGAGGTGTCCGTAAGGTGTGGTGTGACTATCAGCGTTTTGGAGTTGGAAAACTGTGTCTTTGTACCGAAATAGGAGTTATTTGAACTCTTTGAGTAGCTGCTGATGTTAATGTTGATGTTATTAGTATTAGTACTAGTACTAATATTAGTATTAGTATTAGTATTAGTATTAGTATTAGTATTAGTATTAGTATTAGTATTAGTATTAGTATTAGTATTAGTATTAGTATTAGTATTAGTATTAGTATTAGTATTAGTATTAGTATTAGTATTAGTATTAGTATTAGTATTAGTATTAGTATTAGTATTAGTATTAGTATTAGTATTAGTATTAGTATTAGTATTAGTATTAGTATTAGTATTAGTATTAGTATTAGTATTAGTATTACTTACTGTTGCTGATTGTGTTATTTTTATCCTAATTGTCGTTGCTTTACTAGGAAAGCCCGGGCCTAGATTGATTCAATTATCTGCAAGACATAGAAACCATTGAGCAATAAAACACACTAAAATTTATTACTTGTAATCAAGAAAGAGACACATCAGTTGATATTTCTTACACTGGCTGAGTTGACTGATTGTTTGGCAGCACACTACGATAAACATTCTTTAATACGGTATATATGCCTCTATTTTCGAATTTGTTTTCAGTAACACTGTTGTTAACATAAACTAAAGTTTCTTATTGCCTGTAATTGTTTCGCGTGGTAGTTGAATTGCTGCTAATATCCAATGAGTTTACGCATATTAAATCTGGGCAGTAACCCAGTTTCTCTGCAATACATTTAATGTATTTCGATTCCTTAGTATCTGGGTTGGTTTCCTTGATCCACTTGACTCTAAGGTCTTCTGCGTCATTATCATCAGATTGCTCCCGGACGAACTTGTCAATTGCCAGGTCTTTGTTCTTGTGCTCTACCATTCTACGATGGATGCCCTTCGATTGACCAACATAGATGACTTCTATAGAGCGCTTTTCAAATGAGTGTCGTAAAACCAAAACCAAAGTAATTAATTACCCCAGCCAATCACAACAAACACAAATTACCCAATGAACCAATCAGAACTCGAAGCAAATACATATAACCAGCGCCAAGTGCGGGAAAACGCGTGCGAGCAAGTGGCGATTGGTTTGAGTTTTACTTCTGATTGGTCGAGAAAGTGGCGCGAGATTTTTTAACCAATCACAGAGCGAAGTAATGCAAAACCAAGGCAAAACGTGAATTGCTTTCGACACTCAATTGAAAACCGCTCTATCAAAGAGGTGGTGTTTGAACCCAATTACAACTGACCTCATCCATCTCATATGCACGCCATACCTTATTCAAAAGTCTGGTGCAGATAGTAGCGGTCATTTTGTACCTGATAACCACAAAAAAAAAACGAAAAGATTTTTTAGAACAAGAATGTATTGGACAGTAGGTATATTTACTAGTCAGTTTTCATTATCTTTTTCGAGCCATGTAGACGAAGAAAAATCAAACCCGACACGTTAAAAAAACACTCAGCGTGTAAGCTTTCTGCTGAACGCAATATAGGAGGATGAGGATCCCGATGTTCTCACTGCCTACTGCTGGTCTTCACAAGGTGACGGAAAGCTATCAAAATACGATGAAAAACCAGATTTTTTCTGACAAATTGTTAACCATTTTTTATTTCCATAACTTTTTTTCCATTTTCAAAAATCCGATGTGGGCAGTGTTTTCGTTACGAGCGCTCAGGGAACCAAGTTGAACGCAATACTCTTTTTCACCCTCGTTCTGGTGAGTATAATAGATGTGTTGTGGATGTTGGGGGGAAAGCCTTCACTGCCTCTCCTCCCTTCGCTTTTTCCTCGCTCGCTAATGCTGCCTCATTGAACGCAAGGAACAGTCTACGAAAGTCGAGAACGCCTGGGACTAGACACTAGGCAGGTTCGGGCTTGTGTGAACCCCATCAACGAAACCAATAAGTTTCGTGTTTCTCGCTCTTTTTCAAAATAAAAATTAAAAAAGAAGGCCGCTGATCAATACTCTGCAAAGGATTGTACGAGAGTAATTTACGGAATATGTTTGTTTTTCTCAAAAGCGAATAACTATTTTACAATAACGGAGCGAATGCTCGCACGCTGATTGGCTAATTTTTATTGTCAATAAGAGTACAGAGAATACAGACGGATGAAACTCGTAAAGCTGACGCAATCAGCAAAAGAGTTTTGTCAAACTTTTCAGCGCTGCACTCTTGATGAGGCGAGAATTGTGCAAAAAATTTAGCAGTCTTCAATGAGGAAATCATCTAAAATTTATGGATTAAAACTGAAGAAGCCTTTGCAACCTTAGAGCGAAAAGGTGAGGGTGTTTATTGAGGATTCAGAATTTGTGCTGTCGATAAAATTAAGCTGAACCGTGTTTTAGCAGATTATTTTGTGAACAGTTTTCACTGGATTAAAGGTTAGTTGAGCAATTCGAATTTTTCCTTGTATTTCTGGCCTATTCTTACCAAAGTTTTAATTTACGAGCCTGTGATTCTCCGAATTACAGCGATGAAATTCAGATTCTGCGGCAATCACATCTTCAACTGACTCTTGCTCTTCTTTCCTTCGTTTGAAAATCAGTTTTGGCTTTTTGTTATTGTAAAAAACAAATTGACGTCAGTTTTTTATGCGTCTGTCCTCTTATTGATGATAATTTGCGTCATAACCTGTTCAAAGTTTCTCTGACCGTCGAAACCTACTAGTTCTGACTCAAAAGCTTGCCTCGGCTGTTTTTATCAGTCAGGGCTGTTTTAGCAGTCGTACTCATCCTTGTACTGTACTTCGTCGAATGAGCTCTCTGCGATATTAAGGTTTCTAAATGGTCCCCGACTAGAAGAAGGTCGCTTCGAAATATAAGAAAAAATTGCCAATAAATGAAGACACTTTGGCCAACATGTACAGCAGTGGCAAACACGATTTTAGAAAGATGTAAAGCACGCGTATACATGATCGAATTGAGAAGTGGCCCTGTTCCTACGCCTACAAAGAAAGTGAGAGCTGCAATGGCTGCAGCTGAAATTAGTGACGACTGATGTGATGAAATATATAATTATATGTTATTCACCGGCCGGGAGGTCCGTATAGGGAAAAACTGTGCCCGAGGTCTTGAGTACGGCCCAAGGCCGCAGGCCGAGGGCCGTACTCAAGACCGAGGGCACAGTTTTTCCCTATTCGGACCGACCTAGGCTTGGTTTGGGAAATGTTTGTAAACAGTCCTTCTACGTGCGCTAGTTCCCAAGATCAAAGCTAAGGTAAAATTATTTTAGTGCCCGTAACTTGCCAAAAAGAGCCGCTAGCAAACCGTATGGATAAAGGATAGACTAACGATAAAACAGAACTAAAAATATATATTATAAAACAATAAGCGTTAAGAACAAACCCCGACGTCTCATAGCAAGAATAAAGAAATAAGCTTTGTCTTGTTGAAAATGACATCACACGTTTACATTTGGTTTTCAGTACCGAAAGATTGTTATACCTAATCGTACCTTTTTGGTACGCTTCGGCGGCATATCAGGCGAGTTTGGTCGAGCCATGGTTCGTATTTTGGCGAGACGCAGTCGAGCCAAAATACCCATGGTGAGACCAAACGAGCTTGATATGCTGCCGAAGCGTACCAAAAAAGGTACGATTAGGTATTTACCGTACCCAAATTCGTCCTAAAACCCGGCGTTTTTCAGTTACCGTGATCAGTCAGGCTTTTCTGGTCGTCTATACTCTTCTCTAACTCCTCATCTGCCATTTTATTTAATTCTTTTGTTTGGAGTTTCATTTTCTGAATCTTGGAAGTCCAAGTTAAGAAAGAAATTTGGAAAATCCGGCTCCATTTTGAAACCAAAAAAGTTTCAGCGCTGTCCGTAAGGTTCACGCGAGCGCCCGCCAGTGTAGCCGCTTCCAATTTTGGCGCGAAATTGTATTTTTTCCCCTCTCTTACCGTTCAACAAATTACTTTCTCGTTTAACAAATGTAATAGTTTTACGTTTCGTTGTATTTCTGTTGTAATTTTCGCCTCTAAAGTCTGCAAAAAAAATGCGAGTTTCACAAACTGTCCATGATATCGTAGGATATCAGGTCAGTGACTTGATATCGTAGAAAATCAGGACAGTAAACAAGGTTTCTGATTGGCTAATTCACAATTTGGGTACGGTAATTAGTGAAAACTAAGGCTTACACGCCACAAATTCCACCGCGTATCTTAGTATTTTAAGAGCCAGTCCACGAGAGGTTGAAGGATTTTTGGAAATGGTCAGAAACAACCCCATCTCAAACTTTGCCTGCTGAAAGCTAGTCATGAGCAAGTAATCAAATCGACATTATGTTGTCTTCTAATACTAATGTGGTCACGTGACAGGCAATTTAAATTTGACCCCCCTGGGAGCAATTTTGGCTCAAAAAATTTTCCAAAATTTACCAACTTTGCATGTCTCTTGACAAAACAAACATGACCCAATCATAAATCAAATGATGTTTCTTTACTAAACTGACCTTCTTCTTTATAAAAATACTAATATTTCTGTCAGATTCTTCTTATCAGCTGAACAATAATTTTCAACAGAGAGTGTGGTTTGACAGATTTGAAAAAGTGCCAATTTTACCAAATTTCAAAGGAATATTTTTCTATGTAGTAGACAAGATCTATGGTTGATCTACATCTCCCCAAACAGCCAAAGGATTGTACTTGAACATTATCGAAAAGTCTTTGCGGGCAATTCATTTTTAATCTTCAATATAGCTTATGCAAAATTGACATTTTCCTAAAATAGACATATCTGCTGAGGGACAAAAGGGTCGCGTTAAATCACTTTTTAACACTTAAAAAATACATGAAACCTGTAAAAATGTAAAACACAGGCTAACAAAGTATACGGTTATCGTTTGAATTACTTCACTGACGCAGATTTTTCACATAAACGTTTTGCAGCTATTGAAGTCGTTCCTTCCTCACCCCTCCCCCGATGAATTTTAAGGTGAGTCAGGTGTGTATTATTTAATTTCCAGCAGAAGCTTATTTCGAGCTATTCGAATAGATTCATTTGGCTTTTCAGTGTCGTTTTCAATCATTCAGAATCTAAAATAAATTTATAGGCCATAAAAACAGGCTGAAATGAGAGAATTGAAGTCGAGAAGTTGCGTTACTGTGCGTGACACAGAAGCGACTTTCGTGCTTGGATAACTTCTCGACGCCAGATTTACTATTTTACCGGGGGAAAATGGCAACCAAATAATTTCACATATTCCACGAGGAACAAGAATTTCCTATACCAGCCTACACCTTATACATGATGGAGGCTTAACGTTTTACAGTTAAACAACTGTTATACCGACTTTGCGAGTTGCCTTTGTGTGTATGAACCGTGTATCTGATTTGTTGCAGTTAGTCAGTAACCAAATACAGCTTACATTCTTTAAAATCTCAAGAATTGAACCATAGTTTCAGCTGTGTTTTGTCTCCAGAGCACTCTGTTTAGGGAGTGATTGGGTTTGCTGAATGCCCTTCGAGGATACAAGTGATCAGACATAATAATAATGATACTAATGTTTCACGTAAACAAGAAATAATCTGCTGGAACAGATTTCGTCAGTTTAATTGATTGCAAATTATTAAGGTGGCAAGTTGAAATCTAGAATAAATTAGAATTTCAAAAGTGGACTAAAGAAACCAAACGAACAAATTTGGATAATCAAGAATGGGGCTCAAAAGCGGGTATTAATTGCTCCCGATTCTTCCGCCCGTCAGATACTTCTCCACGCATCGCGCATGAAAATATAAAAAAAAATCTGAGTACATACCTCAGTGTTAGGATAAATACCGTCACATGCAATCTACGGACTTGTTTGAAGAAGCCTGTTTGCTACCAAACACTGAAATTTTTCATCAAGAATCTCAACTGGAGATAAATGAATAGCTTTAAATTACCGTACCTTTGGTTGAGTTTGATTTCGTTTCACATAGACACTACTTCATGTAAATTTCAGTCCAAATGTACCAGGAAAATTTTCAATTCAGGTAAGCTCTTTTTTCTCGCAATTGCCGAAACTATTTTGCTGTTTAAAAAAAGAAAATAAATCCTTTTTCATTTCCCCCACAACAAACAGGATGAAAAAGAAGGTCAACGTCCGTGGCAGGGGCTTAATACGAACAATATGGGAGGCCTTTACATTAGTTATAGGTTTAGAACCAGATAAAAAGGGATATCTGCGTCAACTGTCAAGGTACTTCAAGTAACTACTGACGAAAGCAAACTACAGATTCCTTCCAACATGTGATGTTAAATTTAGCGATACTATGTAAAAGTAGCTTGCCAGTATAGCGGTATACTGTAAAGAGAAATGGCGAAACATTGAAGGCCGTGGGAGGAACTGGCACACGGTTAACAAAGCAAGATGTTATTTGGGAGTCTGTTTGCTTGGGTTGTACGCGAAAACAGTTGTGTACCGCCCAAAAGGGTAAGGCTTTTTTTCGCCATTTTTGCCTAAAAATTGTCCAGATTTTGGGTCCTGCCTTTTGGACTAAAAAGTTGGGCATGGTTTGGGTGCAGCTGTAGAGGGCATATACATATTTATCTGATGTATAGAAAAGATAGAGAATTAACCAAAAAGAACCATTTGATATGATATTGCGTGATTTGCCTCAGGATTTGGAAGACCGGTAGCAAACCCCTACACAAATTTTCCTAAAGGTATCAGGCATTCAGGTGGTTTTAGAATAGACATACGGTATCTTAACTGTCAGAAGCATAAATCATGGGCTTAAGTTAACTCACAAATGACCTGCTTCGCAGCTCACTTGGTGAAGCGGCATCACACCAGCGACCGGGCTATGTGACGACGTACTTCAATTCCCGTTCACGGGTGCGGGCAAGGGGTGGGCGTTTTTCTTCAGTAGACAATACATGGGGATTGTTTCAGTTTATGCTGGAGCTGATAAACATTTGCAGTTTGCTTTGTTCAGTAGTTATGCACTTATCAATTGAAATCCCCCCCCCCCCCCATCCCGGGCCAAGGTGGGGATTTGACTTGACATCATTGCAAATCTTAACAAACCCCTACCCTACTGGGGCATATTGACTGGTAAAAACCCCCACCCAGGTGGGGAAACCTTCGTTATACCCTAGTACTGACCTTATATTTGAGAGGGAAGTCTCAAGCTGTGATATGTTTGGAGGGTTTAATAGACGTTCGTAGAGCCGTTTAAAAAACTTTGTGTCATCGTGTGTGCTAGCTGGATGGCACTTGGTATGGTTTTCGGGCTCAGTTTGAATGCACGATCTCTAGGAGCTTCTAAATAAGTGATGTTATCAGAAAGGATCCGTTAAATTTTCAAGAACGTGATTTGATGTTTGCTTGTGGTTTTCTGCAAGACCTGTGTATTTCTTTATGCGCCGATCAATTCGAAACTTCAACATCCCGCCTTCCCACGCATACCCCAGGCATTTGATTGTGCATCGTGCCCGGGGAGGGGACATTTGAACGTTGCGTTGGAAGGATGGGGAATTTGAACCGCATTTATCTCTTGTTCAGACATAATACGCCCGTGAGTTTTTTCGGTTTTTACAGGGTTTGACGGATTTACAAGAGAGAAGTGCCTTTGTTAATGAATAACTCTTTCAAAAAGGTCTTTAAAAGAAATTTGAAGGTGTCATTCTGGTATATCGCTATCTCTCTCGTGTTAAGTGTTTGATTGAAGTCGAAATTTGTCTTTGAGGAGAGGTAGTTCACTACTAATTGGTGGGGCATTTGAACAGCTTTTTTGCCTCGACGGGAGGGAATTTGAACAAGCCCATCTTCAAAAGTTCAAATGCCCGGGGGGTTGACAAGGATGGGGGGATGTTGAACTTTCGAATTGATCGGCGCATTATCACGGATGTCATATATAGTCTAAAGGATCCAAGGTATTCTGTGACTGTTGCAGTTTTGGCTGATCTTATAAAAGCTACGGCTTCTTGAGTTGTCGTTTTAACTCCACTTTCATGGTTGTGGTTGAAATATATAGAAGTAGAATTCTTGGAGTTACCTCCATTGTCTTATGGCGTAACTAGCATCCAACATATCAGATACATGTAGATCTCAAGGAGACTAACCGCGCTAAGTAATTCTCAAAGAGGTCATGACATTGTTTGACTTTTCTCTGTCTGGATTTTCTAAACCTCCATTTATAAAGTCTGCAGTAGTTAAAATGCTGAATAAGTCTCATGGATGCTTCTTGTGAATGTATTGTGTTATTTCTCGAGCAATACTGCTGTTTCGACTCCTTTGTGAGTCTCGTCAGTTGCTCCAAGATAGTCTCTAGGAATGGATGAGTGTTAACTCCATTCTGTAGCTGATACAGTTCTGACCGTTTATATATCTCTCACAGCGGTTGAGTGGATGGAAAAATCGCGCATGTTTTTCTATTGGTTGTTTAATATCAACCACGGGGAGGCCGTGTCCTGGCCAATAGGCTGTTGAGATTTTCTATCCTTACTTTTGCCAAGCTCAATCTGTAATCTCAAAAGGCTATTGTATGACTTTCCACAGCGTCTTGTTATTTTCTAGCCACAAAAAAGAGCTTTTCTGTATAGAAACCTTTTGATATATGTTATATCACAGTCCTTCTAGCTCTGAATTAAGCTCCGTTTATACTTCTGGTACACGTGGATCTTTTCAGAAAACATCACTTATTTAGAGGCTTCTAGAGATCTTGCAATCAAACTGAGCCCAAAAACCATTCTAAGTGCCAGCCAGCTAGCACACATGATGGCACAAAGTTTTTAAACGGCTCTAAGAACGTCTGTTAAATCCTCAAAACATATCACAGCTTGAGACTTCCCTCTCAAATATTGTCGTTTGTAGCGCAATACTGCCCAGCACTATCTGGTCTCAAACATATGCCAAGAGAGAAATGGTACCAGAAATTTTCAAGGAGCCTCCTAGCCTGTTCCAGGCGTTCAGATAGTGGAGCGCGAGCGAAAAATAAAGCGAGCGAAAGAGCGGGGAAAAAAACGAGGGGAGACTGGGGGAGAGGACGAGGGAACGCCTGTGAAATTAATTTTAAAAAGCCCATGCCGCCCACTTTATAATTAGACCGCCGACAGCGGCAGAGAAACATGAACCCAAGGTCAGGTCAAAGTAAACAAGAAAGTTATGTAATTATGCTCGCCGAAATAGGTTTCTCCCGAGTTTGAAGCGTTGGGAAAAGTACTGGTGATGCTTTAAGAAATCTGACATGCCGAATGGACATTGCAAAATTTTCTGCGATACGGAAACGCAAATGTCATCTCCACTACTGGACCAATAAAGGTAACGAGAATCACAGACGACTTTATATACACATCGGTTTATCAAATTGATGAATAGAAAGCTTTTCACTCCGTGACGGAATGAACTTCGTCGTCTTCATCGATTGCGATGGCTACGATATGTTTGTTTTTGTTCTTTCCTCCACTCCTTCGACAGCAGGCTTTCATGACTTTCACAAATAATCTAGCCGATCCATTTCTCCTGCTTCTTCTTCGTCTACTTCGATAGCCAGCGCTCTAATTCCAATGCTTTGAAGCTGTTCTACTTGGTCTTTCATGATTACGACAAGCGGAGTGACCACAATTATCTTTAATAGAAACAGCGTTTCTTTGCAATGCGTTGATTAACCTTGCAAATAGTTGAAAGATCAAGCTACTTCCAATCCTGTTGGAAGAATGGCGATGAGACCTCTTCCCAGAAACACGTTTTGAAGACAATCTTTTTATTCCATTTGCAAAGTATCCACATTTGTCGTAAACAGATATTTAACCGTGCTTGACTCGATGGAGGATGACCTTCGCACGGGCACGCCATATCGCATTTCTTGTCTGCGTCAGCAACCCTCTGGTGTTGACAGGAGGTGTCAAATTTGGCCAATCAGAGGGTATACCAGATTCTGGTATACCGGAACGGCTTCCTTTGAGAAAATTTCACAGGCGTTCCCTCGTCCTCTCTCCCAGTCTCCCCTCGTTTTTTTCCGCTCTTTCGCTCGCTTTATTTTTCGCTCGCGCCTTTATTGAGCTATTTTGTCTACAAAATAGGCTCATAGTCGGCATACAGCCTCAAGTTTGTGGGAAGGTTGGTTCTTTGGTTGGTTGGTTTTTGGGTGGACCATGGTCTGCATTCCCGATGAAAGTCGAATTTCACCGAAAGGCTAGTTGTCGGGGCCGGAACAAAAATGCAGATGAGAACGCACGGAAAATTCCGCTACTAAAGCGACACGACGAAAGTGTCCGGATTACATTTGTTTGACGTTGGATATTTATATATCAAAGAGAAATGGCTGGCTTCCTTGTGGTAGACTTCCTTAGAAAACGAATCGTCAGCACAAACCTGGTTTAAACGTGAGTGGAAGCGAGTTCTAGTAAATAATTCGTGGGTTATCTGATATTTATGATGTTCGGTCTAGGAAATATTTGTCAGCTTCGTTTGTTTTGGTAGATAAGAATTGGAACAAATCCTTTGTACGCATGCGCATAACTTACGTTTGGAGTTATATGGTTCAACTTTAGAGTGTGAGAAATAACGTGACTTCTGTGCAGGGATGTCTCATAGTAAATGATGGTAAATAGATGGCAAGTAGTTTGAAGGTATAAAAAGGTCAGAATCGTGAATTTCGAACTAAAACGAATTATTGTTCGCACCATTTGGTAGGTTTTAAAATTAATGCCCATGCCACTCGATCACTAGGTCCGTCAAATGCACAAGGTCGGCAGGGAAAAAGATTGTATGGGTGGCATAAACGTTGCTCTTACGTGCGACTAGCTAAGCGCAAAGTTAGAGGCGACTTCCCAGAGAAATGGGTTTCTGGTTAGGCTGCGTGGCGGTAGCGGGATTGGTTTGTACAAAGTTTGAGCGGAAAGATCAGCACGACAATCAAATCAAATCAAAACAACTATCACCGCCAATACGAAGACAAAAACGCAATAGCTCCACGCAAGATTCGTTTCACAGTTTTACAGACAAAAAAAATCGGTTATCATTTTACAGATTAAAAAAAAACGCATAAATTTACTCATTAACCGCTTCCTTTTAAAGTGCTACTATGATCAAAAAATCACTTTTATTTTTTCTTCGGATTTCGAAACTATGTTTGTTAAACACTCCTCAAGCGAAATTATAAGCGTTAATTTTCAGAAGAAGACCGTTAATTTAAACTGCAATTTTCCGGTTTAATGGTCCGCCATTATTACACCAGAAAGGATACAATGACGTCATACACGCAAGAGCTGTAGAATGTAGTGTGTGAACGCGGCTTACAAATTATGCAAAACACGAGTTTGAGAGTGTGAAAGCTCAAAACTCCCGTGCTGCATACTAAATAAGGCACTTTCACACACACTGCATTCTACATCTCTTGCGCGTATGACGTCATTGTATCCTTTCTGGTGTAATAATGGCGGACCATTAAAACGGAAAATTGCAGTTTAAATTAACGGTCTTCTTCTCAAAATTAAGGCTTATAATTTCGCTTGGGGAGTGTTTAATAAACATAGTTTCGAAATCCGAAGAAAAAATAAAAGTGATTTTTTGATCATAGTAGCACTTTAAGTTTCTCCCTTTGTTACACAACTCTAGCTGCCACGAAAGCCAATAAAAAGCGCCGAAAGTCTCGTAACTCGCCATTGAACTTTGTCTCATCACTTGTTTGTACGTGACAAAACACCACTTGTTTACACTAAACAGTAACCTGACCTCACGCTCAATCAACATAACACGTTCTTTACACATGAAACGACCCACACCAAACATTTTCACATGACTGCCCGGCCGTGCGATAAAATCCCCCCCACCCCCACCCCCGGAGCTATAAAAGCAAAATTTGGCCTTGAAATGATCACGTGTACTCCATGTGATAAAATTCACGTTGTTTACCACACAGGCGAACCACTCCATTATTCTCGAATTCGCTCATTTAAAATTCCAACGATTACCACCTCTCTACATAAAAAAAACATCCCTTAATTTTATTTTCACCCAGTTTTGCATCTTACTTTCACATTAAAACGCTCATGAAAACAAAATTTATTCGCTGAACACAACCACTGATTTTTGCGTGGCTTCAGCGAAGCTGAGACCACTACCGTGTGGCACCAATATTTTTGCGGGAGTTTAATTTTGCGAATGGCGATTTTTTTGTGTGTTTTGCGGGACTAATTTTTGCGATTGGGAAACTGTTTATTCTTCCTTGGAATTAATTTTTGCGATTTTCTGGAAGCCGCCTTCTATTAGAAATTATAACATTCTCGTTTTTTGAGTATAAACAATCGAATGCCGGTGAACAACATGCAGATGTATAACACGTTAAATCAGTTAATCAATGGAGTACCTTCCGACGATCCTTTTCTTTAAAGCTTTTAACAGCTTAATACTTATAATGTACCGACTGCAATTTCATCGTTTTATTTCTGAATGTTTTGCTTCTAATTTCGTTTTATTTTTGTACGAAAGAGACGGCTTAAATAAATGGGCACCAACATAATATTACATCACATGTAAAAGGCGATGTTTGTATACAAATTTCGACAGTGGAGTAAATTTTTGCAGGAATTATTTTTTTCGGGGGAACTTTTGCAGCGGATCGTGAAAAAACCACGAAGATCCCAAAAATTTGAATCCAGAAAAAATTAGTGCCACATGGTATGTCAGCACGTGCGACGTTTCTGGCTTTTTTGACAGTTTGCTGCGTGACTAGTCACGCAAGAGTTGCACAAGTCACACAATGGCATGATCTTTTCTGACAAGGCACGCTTATTACTCGTGTGTTCCAAAATGTAAGTCCGTGTGAAATAATGTGGAAAATAAAACAGAGCTTATATATATATTTGTCTGGATACGGGAGTTGCCACGTTCGTCAAGCATGATGTCACGCAAGAAGAAGACGTACGTGACTTTCAAGATCGGCTATTCTCTTCTGGTTCAAACATTACTAAATTAATTTTTGTGACAAGTTACGCTTCCTACTAGATCTAAAATATTTGTCCATGGAAAAATAATCTTTATAATTGAAAGCCACAAAATTAAATTTCAATCCATTGAGCTTCCGAGAAACATCTGAGAATGAGCTTCAGAAAGGACTGTTTTGAATTATTTTGTATGTCCCATATTCACACTGTTGTCAGATATTTTACAGATTTTATCTCACTTTCTTCTTGTTTTGTCGTAAGTTGAAGCCACACTTGTACGCGTTAGCGCACCATCTATTGATCAATGACGTATACGAATTCGAAACCACTAACATAAACTCAAACATTGATCTTTGATCACCCTCATTCTGTAAAAGCCCTGGGAACGAGGTTGCACAATGTCGGACACAGCTCCACTGATAAGGTAAACTCTGTCTAAAAACCAATACTTTTCGAATGCTCAACGCTACTCAAATAAACAACATCCCAATAGTGTACCTTGGTACATGTACGTTCATTCAACAACCATTTCTGTACCTCTTCTTGACAGCTACAAAATAGCTCACGCACGCTATGCGTGCCTATGTTTTTTCGCTCGCGCTCCACTATCTGAACGCCTGGAACAGGCTAGGAGCCTCCTCTCTTATCGTACAGAAGAGGGAAATCTCTCAAAGACATTCTAGTTAAAGCTAAGCTATAAAGGCTTAGAAAATACCACATACGAACTGTACAGGAGTCGTGTTGGCCCGTCAACCCCTTTTAACTAAAACTGAAACAAAACTACAAAGCACGGTCGAGCAATCCAGCAAACGACGCCAGTGACCATGTGCAGAAATTACCGTGAGGAAACTAGGCACGAGTCAAATCCCCACCTCGCTTTTCCTCGCTTCACCTCGCTCCACCACTTTGATGAATGTGCAAAGCAAATCCTGAGAAATCCCCCACCCCCACGGGCGAATCGTGCCTTCCAATACCATAAAAATCCCCACATTCCGCCACCTTGGCCCGGGGTGGGGGGGTGGGGGTCGGGATTTCAATTGATAAGTGCATTACTTCAAGTATTTTCCCCTATGTAAACGCAAATTGCTCCTATGTGTTTAAAGCCTCCATATTGATAATTAGTATTAAGCCCCCGCCTTGACGTTCACCGGCTTTTAAATATCATTTGTTGCAGAGAAATAACTATGTTTGTATGCAATCAGCAAATTGCTTTCGCAATTTAAAAGAAAAAATATCAAAACTGAATTCGTAATTTTCCTAGTACAATTGAAGGGAAGTTTACATGACGTAGCGTCTACGCCGGATGAAATCAAAACTTTGCAAGTGAATGTGTAACATTTAACATTCACCTTGAGATTCTCGATGAAAAGTTGCAGTAACTGGTAGCAAACAGATTTCTCCAAGCAAGTACGTAGGTCACAGTTGACGGTGCTTCTCCTACCACTGAGGTATGCGCTAGTTTGCATGTGTTTTCATGCATAAACAAGTTCTTACGGGAAGAGGAACCGAAGAAATTGATACTCGCCTTTGAGCTACACTTAAGATGGTCCAAAGTAGCTTGTTTGCTTTTTAATCCACTTTTGTAATTCTAATAATTTGATATTATCAACTGACGAAATCAGTTCTAACAGATCATCACTGATTTCGTGAAACAAGTATCATTATTATTATTATGTCTAATCACTGGTTAATTCTCGAAGGGCATTCAGCAAAACCCATTCAATCCCTAAACAAAGTATTCTAGAGACAAAACACCGCTGAAACAATAGTTCAATTCTTGAGATTTTAAAGAATGTAAGCTACATTTGGTTACCGACTAACTGCAACAAATCAGATACACGGTTCATACCCACAAAGACAACTCGCAAAGTCTGTATAACAGTTGTTTAACTGTAAAACGTTAAGCCTCCATCATGTATAAGGTGTAGGCTGGTATAGGAAATTCTTGTTCCTCGTGGAATAAGTGAAATTATTTGGTTGCCATTTTCCCCTTGTAAAATAGTAAATCTGCCGTCGAGAAGTTATCCACCCACGGAAGTCGTTTCTGTGTCACGCACAGTAACGCAACCTCTCGACTTCAATTCTCTCATTTAAGCCTGTTTTTATGGCCTATAAATTTATTTTAGATTCTGAATGATTGAAAACGACACCGAAAAGCCAAATGAATCTATTCGAATAGCTTGAAATAAGCTTCTGCTGGAAATTAAATAATACACACCTGACTCACCTTAAAATTTATCGGGGGAGGGGTGGGGAAGGAACGACTTCAATAGCTGCAAAACGTTTACGTGAAAAATATGCTACAGTGAAGTAATTCAAACTATAACCGTATACTTTGTTAGCCTGTTTTTTACATTTTTACAGGTTTCATTTATTTTTTAAGTGTTAAAAAGTGATTTAACGAGACCCTTTTGCCCCTCAGCAGATATGTCTATTTTAGGAAAATATCAATTTTGCATAAGCTATATTGAAGATTAAAAATGAATTGCCCGCAAAGATTTTTCGATCATGTTTAAGTACAATCCTTTGGCTGTTTGGGGAAATGCAGATCAACCATAGATCTTGTCTACTACAAAGAAAAATATTCCTTTGAAATTTGGTAAAATTGGCACTTTTTCAAATCTGTCAAACCACACTCTCTGTTGAAAATTATTGTTCAGCTGATAAGAAGAGCCTGACAGAAATATTAGTATTTTTATAAAGAAGAAGGTCAGTTTAGTAAAGAAACATTATTTGATTTATGATTGGCTCGTGTTTGTTTTGTCAAGAGACATGCAAAGTTGGTAAATTTTGGAAAATTTTTCGAGCCATAATTGCTCCCAGGGGGGTCAAATTTAAATTGCCTGTCGCGTGACCGCATAAGTATTAGAAGACAAAATAATGTCGATTTGATTACTTGCTTATGACTAGCTTTCAGCAGGCAAAGTTTGAGATAGGGTTGTATCCGACCATTTCCAAAAAACCTTGAACCTCTCGTAGACTGGCTCTTAAACATTTTTGTTTGTTCTTGGTCAAGAATTTTGCAAATCGATACTTAGAGAAAACTAAACTGTATAAAAAAAACCTGTTGACGTGCAGCAGCTCTTGTCGATCCAAGACACAGCGTTGCGAGGTTTCTTGCTTGACTATTTTAGCTAACAATCATTAATAATCATATTGTTTTGAATGAAGCTAAATGGGACGAGATTAGAAAAGAGATCTCCGAGGAAAATAACGAAATTTCAACCAAGAAACGGAGGTCAAAAGACTACTTTGCAGTTAACCCGTGTTAAATCAAATGGCGTGTCAATAAGAAAACTACAATTCGAAAAAAGCAAGCCAGCAAAATTTTCTTAACAAAAACACAGGAATACTCGCCTTTTTTGGAGAATAACCAGGCCTTTTTATTCCATTGCGGATTTTTCCTTTCACTTTACAACAGTTAGTGAGAGAAAAGATCCAGTAGAGTAAAATGATTTCTGACTTCAAGTTTTCCCGCGGATTAGAGCAGTCCGTACGCGGGGTCCGGATGGGAAAATCCGGACCGCTGGAGCACGCGTCAATAGCCAACCAGATTCAAGGATTTAGGATTCCGCACTGCTGAGATGCTTCAGAAAAAAATAATACCTCTTATTAACCGAGGAAGAGGTCTGTATGGGAGAATCTTGACCGAGGTCATGAGTACAGACCGAACGCAGTGAGGTCTGTACACATGACCAAGGTCAAGCTTCTCCCATACAGACCGACTAAGCTCGGTTAATAAGTTGTTTATTATATGGCCAAACAAGAAAACTTTAATTCCCTTAATGTAAATGGTTCGTACTAGCTGACATTTTGCTTGCAAAAGTCGATGAGCTGCACTTAAATCTGCCAAAGTTTGCTCGTCCTCTACCTTTTTTCTGGTCAGGCTTGTTGGCGCTTCATTTTAGTATTTTTAGAAGGAAATAGTCAATGTTTTTGTAGTTTAGTTTACACCTTTGTCACTGCAAAGTGTAACCGGTCTAGATGCCGGTCTAGATGGGAAAATCTAGACCGCTGTCAATATCGATTTCAGCCAATCAAATTCGTGAATTCGGTAGTTCCCAGTCCTTGTGAGACACCACCATATAATAAAAGGGCATGATCCTATATTCAGTGGCGATCCTAAACCAGTAGATAGTACTTTTCGCGCGCTCTGATTGGCTACTCAAACTCTGGATAGTTTCTGCTATTCACCTCCCGCCATTTTTCTGGATTTCGCGCGCAAATTTTCCCTCATTTCTCAGAAAAAAAGGAACTATTTGGTGCTGGCTATCCACTGGTTAAAACAATTATTCACCTCAGTGTCGGCGAAGGATGGTAGTATATTTACCTCTCCGTCTCGGCAAATATTCACCAGTATTCACCTCCACTTCGGTGAATAATTGTTAATTGAAACAACTGTCAAGAAAATTGTACAGTTAATGGTTCTGAGTGTGTAAAGATGTGCCCTCGTATTACTAGGCATCACCCATCGCGTTGTGCCATCTTTAATGTAAGGTATCTTCTCTCTCTGACGGCTTTTTCCAAGAACTATAAGCTACAGCGAACAGCGTGCAGGCCTTCAAACTTGCTGCCATGCACGCTCTATTCAGGCCCTGTGTTATTATATACTATCCAATGGCCCCACACGCCATTGCAGTCTTCATGGTCACGTAACAACGCGCATAACTGATGTGAGAGGTTAGCGCATAACATGACAGCAGTGAACAACACAATGTGTGTTTAGCACCGCTGACCAATTTGAGCATTTTTTCAGCACTGTCGCAAAACACGAGAACTTTCAAAGCGGTCAAATGCACGACGCGTGCGCATTTCCGGCCAATATTTTTTTTTTTTGCCGGGACATGTTATGCACCGTTTGTACACGAACCTTTTGAACTGATTCAAACTTCAAGGCTCTGAAGACCGGAAGTGACTTAGTTCTTGAGTTTGTCCGCTGTGAAACAAGAACTTGGCACCACATTTTCTGACGTCACCCACCCGTCCCCAGTCTCTTGTGAGCACTTCGCGAAGAGATGTTTGCGTTGTCCGGACAAAACATTTGATGTTTTTTATTAAAAATAAAATAAAACACAAAGCTATTGCTTGCCCTGGTATCTATTCTTAACTTTAACATAGAACATTAAAATTACAACAACATTTTTTTGATAGCAAAACGAATCTTGGTTGTCACTCCAAACCATAAGAAATATCAGTTCTACCAGTAGGCACGGCTCCTGGGTCAACTTTATAGTATTATTTTTGACATATGTTTTGTAGATTCAAAATAGCCCTCAGTTATTTCAAACGAACATATTGTAATGCAATTTTAGAATTATGTAACTAGAAATCTGGTATATTATGAAGTTATATTGCGCTGTAAACAATTTATAGAGGCAGTGAAAGATTCTTGAAAAAACTATCTTTGTCTATTTTACGAGGCTACAAGATACCTTGGTTACACCAAGCATAATCGGAGTTGGGCTCTAAATTAAACTATGACAGTGTTTTTCGCAATACAGTGGAGCCTCGATTTAACGAAGTGCCAAGGGACTGGGGAAATTGGTTCGTTATATCGAGGGTTCGTTATATCGAGGTTCTTTTCCATACATTACGCTATTACTGGGCTAAAAAATATCATTCGTTATACCGAGGACTTCGTTACATAGAGGTTCGTTAAATCGAGGTTCCACTGTATAAGAGAGTGGTATAGGGGTGGGGAGGGTGGGGAGTCCCGATCAGAAGTCACCAAAACTAAAGCGGACATTTCACAATAAGTTCAGTCCATGATTTTTCGCAACATTTTGCTTGCCCGGGAGAAAATCACATTTCACGACAAACATTAGAAGCCTCCTTTTCGTAAATTCATATGCAAAATTTTGTGGTAACTGAAGTCATTTCACATCCCCGTTTACTGACCCTTTACCACTCTCAGATAACACAAATCACTACTTTTAAAATACCATAGGAAAAATTCCGCAAAAATTTTCCTCTTTACGGTTTGGGGAACGTTTGTTCCCCCGTTTAATGTTATATTTTAGCCGGTACCTCAGCTTTTTCTCCATACAGTCGATGTACACGCCCTCTTTGCGTTTGCTATTTTTGTTTCTTACCCACTTCATTCGTAGCCGCTTTCCGCCGTCTTTCTTTAACTCCTTCTTCAAAAAGTTGTCAACCCTCAAGTTTTGATGTCGATGCTGGCACAGTCTAGTTCGCAAATGTTTAGAATGGCCAGTATACAGGTATTTGACTTCTTTGTTTCTTCTCTTGACACCTATGGTATAAATACCGTCAGCTTGTGGTACTTTGCGAAGATTAATGTCTCTGTACGAACTCCATGGCTTATCGATAAGATGCTGACAAATATTAGAGACCATCTAAGAAAGAAACAAAAATTTATCGTAAGAACATGATTATGTTGCTGATAGGAGGTCACAGGGGAAAATCACCAATGCAAGATTTTGCGCACAAGTTTACATGTAAGCAAGCCAGTCTTGCGTGACTCTTCCAAAAAAACCAATATTGGGTCACTCTTGCGAGGTCAATTTCCGAGAAAACTGTGCTTTTGATCTGACTCGAGCACATAAACATGTTTTTGTTAAAACATCCAGCTCATACGGGCATGATAAGGATTCCTTTTTCGAAATCTTTGTTTTGCGTAGCCCCGAAATGCGTGGGCTAAATCACTCCCTCTCTTGTAAATCCGTAGGGACACGCGGAAGCCCAGCCGGTATAGTGAATACATGTACGTGGGTCAATCAATGGACATCATGTAAATCAACAGCCTTATAGCAAAGAAGATATTTGCTCTTACCGTGATGCAAATTTTACTTTTCAGGTTCAGTAAAAGATGTAGTTCAACGATCTTCAACAGCAGTTTAGCCCTCGGATTGGCCTTCAAAATCTGAAAGAAAATAAGTTAATAAACTCGTTAAGATAAAATCGAATTCTGAGATTAAATCAGTGGAGATGAAGTTCCAGCCGAGGCATGGTTGGCTGTTCTATCAGTATGGATTTACTGTGGTGAAAACGATTTATATTATCAAAATTGCAATTTATTTTCCAGATTATTGTTAACATGCAACAGCGGCGTGAGATCTAAAAATGCAGTAAAACTTTAAATTGTGCTAATTCTTTCTACTGCACGAGCAACTCTAATACGCTCGCAAACAATGGTTTTCGAGATTCCTCTGATTACACACACAGTCGGACAATCAGCAACGTACAAGACAGATAGTCTAGGGTTCTCGAGGCGAAAGAAATTGTGCTGAAACGGTTGGAATCAGTGCGAGCGAGTCCTGGACCTCTTCAACTGAACTTCGCTCTCGCTGACTTCACCCGTTTCATTGTTCTCTTTCTCGGATGGTCGGTCTATCCCTCAAGTCTCACAAGAAGAAGCTTACTGTACATGCGGTAGTTTGCCTGTTAAGATTTTACCAAGCAAAGAAAAGATTAAGAAAATAAGAGAAAATAGCTTGCCTCTTTGTGTCGATATAGTCTAACAGCGTTGACTTTCTCTGTGTAATAGCGATTTGAATTTACAGCGTCTGGTGCTACATTATATAGGTCCCACGACGTCGTAGTTATTCTAGGGGATTCCCCGATTTCCATCCAATCATAAATCCTCTTTCTTAATGTAATTGCGTTATCAAACAATAAAAGGTTTATTCCCCTGCAATGAAAACTGCTCGATAAACAAATTTCCAGGATTATGATGCAATTGATTGTTTTTTCTGGAAACCTCATTGTTTCGATCAAGCTAGGGAGTTTTCCCTCGGATATCGAAAGTGCTGGCAAAGCACATATTTTCAGCATGATGCAATTATTTAATTACAGACCGAAAACAATCAATTTCTAGATACACTGACGAAGAAATTTTCAGTGTGTTTCCCACTCTTTTCGAAAATGAAAATTAAAAGAAGACAAAGAAGATCAGCGGATAATGCTACGTACGACGGTAAACATGGAGTAATTGTCTGAGTAATTTGTTTTTACATTTAACGGAAACGAAAAAGGTTCACGGGGAGACCCCGAAGACACGACCTGCATGCACAAAATCTACCTACATTCTGTCCCTCAACATCGAACATTTCGATGTTGTCAAAACACTTTTCATATTTCCCGCGAGACGAGGCCCATAACCAAACCTGGAAAGCCTCCGGCCCAAGGCCTACTCGTTCAGTGACAGCCTGCCTGTTTTTGGAATTATTAATCGTATCTTACTGCTTGTAATGATCAGATTTCCAGTAAGACATTTTGCGAGAGGGAATACGCTTTCGGTTTGTGTGTTCTCTACGATCCCGAGATTTCTAAATAGTCCTCGATTTAAAATAAATCGCTTGGACAAATACGAAAAGTTCGCGAATCCACGAAGACACTTCGCCAGCATGTACACCAGCGGAAAACACGATTTCAACGAGAAACTAACGTTGCTCGATTGGAAAAGTGACACTGTTACTATGCCTACAAAGGAGATGAGAGCTGCAATGCGGCTGCAGCTGAAGTTGGTGACGATGTTTTCGGAGACGATCCTACAGTCAATGGTGAGGATATGAGTGTGTTGTGAGTGTGTTTAATAGTATTCACACATAAGTTAGGCTGATTCGAGCTAATAAATCCTGAAAAATTAATCTAAGACTTATCTATTTATCTGCTTTAATAATCTTAGAGCCTCTTAGGTGAAAGGGCGCCTTTTATAATACTCAGGCTCTTTAGGTGACTGAGAGAGAAGAAGGATGATTTTCCAATTGCCCAGGCTTTATTAAGCATTTAGTTTCTTTTATAGTAAGCTTTACTCCTGCACAAAAAGCTGTCATGTACTGAACAACCAACAAGAACACTGTACTAGCTGTTGATACGAGTAGCATATAAGTAAAGTATGGGGCTGTAGCATTGTTGAAGTGTTGTTGACATTGCTTTCTTTATAGGGGGGGGACAGGGGGGCGGGAGACCGGGAGAAAAGGGGACGGGAAATGTACGGGAGGCGGGAGAAGAGGGGGTGGGAAGCGGGATTCCCAAGGTGGTGGGAAGCAGGAGAAAAAGGGAAAAATTATGCAACATTGCGCAATATTTTGCAATCGAAAAAATGCTAAGGGGCGGGAGCCAAAAAATACAGGGCAGGAACCGGGATTAAAGGGTCTGGGAAGCGGGAGGTTTAAATCCCCCTGTTCCCCCCCCCCCACTTTATATTTACTGGAATTATTTAAAGGTTACAATATGTCATTCTTTCAAGAACTCTCTCACACCAATCTTGAAAACCCAAGATTTTTAAAGGAAAGTATGAAGTTAAACTAGAATTTCTGGAGGGGTGGGGAGGGTGCAAGCCCAAACAACAATTTGTGGGGTAGGTTTGGATATTTTCTGGAACAACACGTCAGAAAGTGATATGCACATTCAAAATGCTGCGAGAACTAGGGTAGAGAGGTGGCGTGGCTGAGTGGTTAGGGTGTTGGACTTCGAGTCTGCAGGTGCCAGGTTGAATCCCACTCGGAGCACTTCATGGATTTGGTTCATGGCAGTCCCAAGTTGTGAAATCCTTTGCCTCCTGCCGGTTGAGATTTTTAACCATGTTATGTTTCATTTGCAATACTTGTTTCAGTTGTTTGAGTGGCACGTCTGTAAACTAGCTGGTCTGTTGAAAGGCAGTACCGAGGATAGCTCAGTGGGCTGACCACTATAATCATCAATTTTAACTAAGGTAGTTTTGTAAATGTGAGACCCTTTGTTCTCATTGTTTTCATCAGCTCTGCAGACTAAAGCAGCAGAATTAACTGGGAAGGATGCTGCCTATAATGTTTGTCACCAGTGGAACCATGGGGAATTTGGTGTATAAATTAAAATGTTTTAGAATATTGTTAATGAAATATAAGTGAACTTCATGATCATTTAAAAGTAATAATCCATTTCCCATTTTCACAAATTGTTTTAAAACAAAAGTTACTGAGTAGGTATATCCCCATGCTCAATATTCTTTGGGTTTGATAAAACGCATGATGGTATTTTGGAGGGCATGGTATTTGCCTCTGGGAAATTTTTTTTTATTTTTTTTTTTTGGTATAGGATTTGCTTAACAGGTATTGTTTGGTATTAAATTATGGCTACACTCACACCTCCGCATCAGTCTTTAATATGATTCCCCCACCCCACCCCCCCCCCCCTCCTGAGTGTATGCTGCCTTCTGCTTCCTCACTGAGATGATTAACATTGACTAACCTGGAATCTTTCCAAACCTAACAGTGGATTTTACCCCGTTCTCAAGGTATAATTTTTTCCAGTTGGCTAGCAGGACCACTGCTTTGTATATAGAAATGTATGTCCTCCATTCATTTCTCAATTAGTTGACTTAATTTAGGGTTAAACACTCATCTAAAGCATTTAATTAGGGCTAAGCATTTCTGTATATTATTTAGCTAGAATTATGGTACTAATTCTTGCTGCAGAAGGTTAGCGTTCAGTTATTGTTACATAACAATAGTTGACAATTTAATAAGACTTGTCTCGATTCTTGGTGTAATTTGTGTAAAGAACCCTTGCCTTGCCATCTTTTGTAGCACATACCATATTCAAGAAAATTTCAAACATGATAGAAGGCTGAGCATGAAGCTTTTTAGAAAGTGTAGAGAAGTAGAATTTGGGACATCAGATGACAAATCCAGCTAGTGATAGAGTGTGGGACATGAAACCAGGACATCCACTGCACCAGATGCTTACAATTCAGCTGAAATTTTGTGAACCCAAATTCATCACCCTTTACTAGCTATTGAATAAATAATGTCAGGACAACAGGTGACCAGTTCCGCTAGTGGAAGGGTAAGAGAGGTGAAACCAGGAGATCTGGATTACAAGTCCAATGCCCTCCCCACTAGGCTACGTTGCCTAGCTCCCTTGAGAAATGTTTTTATCTTCATTTGTTTCAGTGATGGCACACTGTCCTGGTCGAGGAGAAGAGATACTTGTAGGTGACATGGCTCATATTATACTGTGGGAACAAGGTGGAGTTGCACAGGTCATTACCCTCACTTAATTCTAGTAAAGACCAGGAAAATAGCCTTGATGTTATTTTATTCTCAATGAATGACGTAATCCAAGGTGAATCTGTTAAGTGAATCACTCTTAATTGTTACTAATAAATGTATTCCTACCCTAAATTATGTCATCTTTTTTCTTCTCACAGCAGAGAGAAAATTACTTATTTAAAATCTTCACCTCACAGTACAAGGACTGAATTACATGTTGTGATTAAAATTTACAATAGAGAGAGATAAAGAGAGTGAAAGCATGTGCTCATAATTTCATTCACTTTTTTCACTCCAAAGAAAGCGTATCCTAACTCCTATACCATGGTACATTTATCCTGTATACTGCCTAAAAGTACCCCACATCTCTACATTGTTATACCAGCCAGCTATTTGTACCAAACTAATTTGCTCTACAGTAGAATTCTAAACTGTCAATGGAAACACAAAGCTGTTTGAGATATCAAAGTTTAGTTTGGAACAGCTTACCCTTCGATTTGTGACAAGCATTATCAATAAATGACTTCAATCTGTAATCAACTATACTTCTTTAGCGTCTCTCAGTGACATTCTAATCACAGCATTCATGTTGAGCAGTTTTTTTTTTCAGATATTTTTTAATTTTAGTATGAATATTTAGACAGACAATCGACTTTTTCTGTTCTGATGTTTTTGCCATGGTTAAATAAAGTTATCTCTTATCAATTATCCATCCAGTTGTAAACGAGTAACTGTCAGTAATAAGTGAAGCATGTTCCCCTTTGCTGATTGGCCAGAAAAATATTTTTCTGGCCAATCAGAAGGCGGGATTTCAAACGCTTCTGGAACTCGTTCGGTAAGAGTAAGTGCCCAGGGGCTCTCCGCTCTTGTTGTAAACTTTCGCCCATGAAAATCCCGTCGTCCCGACTAGCTGCCTCTGGGTCTCCGAGGATGGATGACACTGTGTTTACACGCTAAATTGACCGTTTGGGGCCTGGGAGTCATGAAAGCGAGGCCAAAGTCCATACCAGTTCCCGGCCGAGCCAAGGCCCCTGCAAAAATCTTCGGGGGGGCTAATTTGGCGTCGACTACCCATTACAGAGAAAATCTCGAATTTTTCTGCCTTGTAAGACACAGGACATCCAACACAAGATTGGGAATGCGTTCTCCTTCGTCGAACGCAATAAAGTCCAGTTAAGCCCTAGGGCTCTGTTAAAAAAACTTCTGAAATACTGACCCTTGGGAAATGTTTATATTTTTCAATGGCTCTAAGAATATCGACGAATTTCGGACGGTAGAAATAATAACAAATTCAAGTATTGAAAAAGTTAAACAGAAACTAAAGAAATAAAACAAGTTGAACAGGTTGGTATAATCCGTTTCAAAAGAAAATTGATCTTAAATGTTTAGGAAGTAATCGAACTTTTCAGATAGGAATAATTTTAGATCGGTTTAAAAGAAAAATGTTTTAATTGGCTTAAAACTGTGCACGAACCCCTTTAACTTAGTATTTACAAGCGTGAAGGGTGTTTTCTTATATCAAGGTCCTAATCTTAATTATTCCAATCAGGAGATTCCTGGTTGACTCCTAATTCCAATATTTTTCTAAAGAACTCCTAAAATGCATTTATTTTGGTATTTCTTATGTTCAAGGTGAAGGCTTTTGCTAGATATACTGTATGATTTGAGAAATGTTTAGCTGGGTTTTCTTTGCGCTCAAAGGGGATATATAGATATTTTTAAACAAAATAAAGGAGGCATGAAGTTTATATGTGGTTAATATTTGTGGTGCGACCGATGTCTCTCAATCTGTATGAAAGGCGTTAAGACAGGAGTATATTTAAACAATTATTCACTGCGAAACTAACCTTGTGCACGGGCCGCTTCCCGTATAACCGACGACAACCTGAAGAAGATTAACCAGCAGAATAAAGGAGAAAACATGGCTGAAAGTTACCAAGATAAAAAGTGTTATTCCAACTCTCTGAGAGGGCTTTCGCTTTTGCAGCAATTATGCTAAAACGTGAAAACCAGCCATTTAGAGGCAATTTTTAAACTTCCTTATATTTAAAAACTCTTAAATGTCGGCGTTAGCCAGTTGCAGCTAATCCTTCAACGTCAGCTGCTTTAATTTGTATTCTTATGGCATTGTTTTCAAAACATAATGCTTTACTAAGCCAACACCCAGCTGCAATTTTTCAGAAGTTAAAAACAGGCAAGAGTACTAAACATGACGATACCGCTAACTCACCAAAAAAATCTTGAAACGTTGGAGTTGCGGTCAATTTAGATCGGAATGGGATGCAGTCAGGTTAATGGGGTTTACTATGTTTAATTGTTATAGAAACCGAAGACAAACATGATAAACGTCAGATCGTAAAGCACCTTTTTAAAATTAGCACTTCAGCGTTCCTATAAATTTAATGGTGCTTAGCAAGACTATTTGCCTGTTAGCTAAAAGACTGTAGCTGTCATGAAACTAAATAGACTACAGTAAACTTTGCACGAAATGTTTTGTTGCCCTCATACTCTGCATTTATCAGTAACAACTGATGTTTTTTGAGCTAATTTTAATTCGGGCGAAATTGATCCGTTTTTTTCGGTGAGCGTTGACAAAAGCCTACATTACACGGGCGCTGATATTTAAAACGTTATTGCTTTCCCTTTGAGTTTTAATAAGTTGACTGAGGATATTATCCTGTTGACAATATTTTACTAAACCAATCCTCATCTGAGTAAATTGCTTAGCACATTTACCCTGAAAACGAAAGAGACAAGTACTTATCATTTATGATTTTAAACTAAAAAAAGGATGACACCAACTTGCCAAAAGCATACTGTAATAACCGTGTTAAAGAAAAGGAAAGGAAACTAGGAAAGAAACAAAAAAAAATCATCAGACTTACTTATTAACCAGTATAAAAAAGCGGACATAACCGTGCGAAACGTCATGTCAAAAATAAATTGTCAAAGCGAAGCTGTTGTTAATTCACCCCAAATATGGCAATTTTTGCGAGGCCAAATTTACTAGTCTTCTCTTGCAGACTTTTTTCCGTACGTGAGTTGAGTGCTGTATCATTCTTGTCTTTTTGACGTTTCTCCGTACCTTACTGACTTCGTACAATAGGCAGTCTTGTCTTACAACGTATCTCCGTACGAGAGATATTCGTCATGATCTGACCGAAACGGAAAAGAGAGGCGTGAACTACATCGCGCCTGGGAATTTGCCCTGAAGGCACACAAGACTTTGTCTTCGTGTGAGGATCTTAAACCGTTGGAAAGAATGCTCGACATTCCAGTTCTTCACTCTTGAGATTACAGAGAGGCATGTTTACAGCACTTAACTCGGCTAAAAATTAGACATATTGAACACAGCATCAGATTATGCAAAATGCAAAAGAGTCTGGCGGGTGAAAATATATTTTGGCTAGTGAAATCAAACCTGTCACTAGCCACTAGGCTACTAAGCTGAAACGTTAGTCTCGAGCCCTGTTCGGTAGTCTTCGGAAATCTTCGGAAATGATCCGAAACGTTTGAATGATCTTCGAACTGCTTTCCGACAATTTTGGAGCCGATTTTGTTTCTTTCTGGATGTAATTTACTGTTACAGTGAATTTTTTACTTTTAGTGTTAAAATGCCTAAAATTTAACTGTTTTATGTTACAGAGGCCAAAAATTAAGTGTTAAGTGTTATCGAGGTACCCCCATTCAGACCCTCTTACATGACCGTAGTAGTTAATAGTACTAATGTCAAATGAGTTCAACGTATGTTAAACCTAGGCCGATAACCCAACTTGTCTGTGATGCATTTAATGTATTTTGATTCTTTGGAGACTGGGTCTTTTTCTTTGATCCACTTTACTCGCAAATCTTCCCCGTCATTATTCTCGAACTGCTCCTGGACGAACTCGTCAATGGCCAGGTCTTCCCTCTTATGTTCTACCATCCTTCGGTGGACATCATTGGAGCAACCAACGTAAAGGATCTCGGTATCATCGAAGGGGTGTGTAATTCCTATTACGTAGATACCCTCTATGTGGGGTATTTCATCCACCTCATACGCCCGCCAAACTTTATTCAAAAGCCTGGTGCATATATTACTGGTCATTATCTCTCCCTGTAAACCACAAAAATATCGAGGTTTAATAGTAGAGTTGTTCAGCATCGACAATTTGTTCAGCAGAAAGTCGTATAGCTAGGTCAGTAGTTAAGATTCAGTTTCTTTTTCCGAGTCATTAATAGGTGAGAAAAAAACAAAACCTGGCGAGTAAAAATACCCAGAAGTATTACTTATTTATGCAACTTTCTTCTGAACAAATTGTTTATTAACGACCTTTTTCATTCCCTAAATCCCGTCGGGGCCCCCTAAGATGAACTCCGCCGATGTTCTCACAATTTTGTCGCATACTAAATTTATTGATACTAAGATCAAATCTCCTAAGTAAAGAAGGACATAGCTTATTCTTAATCTACTACTCTCATAATGTATAAAATGGTTCCAATGATTACTATGGCACATGGGGGTCAAACCTCTTTATCATGTTTCCAATTGTTTTGTCTCAGCGAACTTCTAATAGAGATACGTGATGTGTAAAAAAATCGACGGCAAATAAGATTTTCCTAGCTAAGGCACTGTTTTAACTTCCACTGTAACCCGGTATACATGTGCGACGCAAGAGAGAATGCAAGCGTAAGTAGTTATGAACGTAGCAAACGCAAACAAGAAACGCAAAAGCAACTTGTCTTGCACCTACGTTTTCATATGAAACAAATGAAAGCGCAAGCGAGACTTTCCTAGCAGCCTCACCTTTAGCGCAAATCGGGTGTCTTGCGTCGCTTGCGCGTTCAACATGCAAAACGCAAGGTTCTGAGATGGAAAATGGACTCGACGCTGTGCGAGCCAGTCTTGCGTGACTTCTTCCAAGAAAATCACTAGTGGGTCAATGTTGCGAGGTCAATTTCTGAGAAAGTTGTGCGCTCAATCTAACCGGCCGTGCCGGCCTGAGCCGGCCTTGATTTTGTGCGTGTTCGCTTTTGTCCCCAGCCTCCGCTAGAAAGGCTTTTTTGGTCACCTTTTGTCCTAGTTGTCTTTGGGAATGTTCAACCAATCAGAATCCACCTACTGCGCATATATTTGAAGGCTTGAGGGGGTCATAGAAGGGAAGACTTCTTATCACTCTCCAAGAAGATCACATTGGCTGCCGTGCTCTTCGCGCGTGAAGTTTCAAGATGGCAATATCTCACTCTCTCCAGGAAGGATTACCTTTTGAAACTTAAAAATCGAAATAAGAAGCTCTAAGGAACACTCGACAAGTTAAGCGATGGAATTTAGAACTTTTAGAGCAAAGAAAACATCTTTCGAGGACGAACAGCCGTTTTGTCAAAGCGAAGGACAATCTTCCATCGCAAGAGATTTTACGAGCTGCGGACTTTCTGGGAAATGCTCAAGCACTTCTACGAGTCTACGGTAGAGTAAATTACACATTTGATTGTAAATTTTTACCGAAATAACTTCTTAATTGAAGGATTCTTTGTAATTATTAAAGTTTTCGTAAAAGTTTTGAAAAACGTGCACAGTTCTCATCAGTAAATGCTCTTCAAAATAACTTGCACATCGAGCGAAATCGCTTGCGCGTAGCTTCCCTCGAAGAAAGAATTGAACGCGTTTGGTTTTCAGAAACGAATAAAGGCGTGTATTAATAAATGTATTATTTAGAAAAGCTTACTGTCTCCTCTTCTGTGAATCTTCGTTCATGAAATTTCGAAAAATAGTAATCTGACCTAAACAGACACAAATCCTGTTGTGGTTTGATTTCACGCGCGAGACAACATGTGAAATCTCTTGCGTAGATTTTCAAAATTTTGACTTTGAGATTGTATTTTTTGCTATTTCTTAATTGACAACTGGCGTATTTTATTCGAAAGTTAGGAATTTTAAATATTCTAGATCAAGTGAGTGTTGTTTTTTCGAGCCTATAAATATGACCAACTGCTAATGCGAAGCGATCAAAAAACACGCGGCCGGTAATGAGTTAAGCCAGCACGGCTTCATAAGAATAATTTTTTCCGTTGCAAGTGTTTTGTGTTTAGATAGATTGACATCTCTCGGCATGGATCAGTCTTTCTTAACAAATCGGGAAACGAATCGGTAATTCATGGACATAACATCGCATTGGAATATAGGGAATAGATAATGGCTATCAAATACATAAATAGGTAGAGAGATCAAAAGAGGTATTCGCTCTGATCTTACCTTTCTCGATGCAAATTCATCAACGAGGTTTGGCTTTAGGGTATAAGTTCAGCTACTGCGGTTTATTTCTGAAAGAAAACAAGGTACGCTGTCTTATCAACGCCATAGTAAATATATACCTTTCGTTGAGCATACATAAAATTTTACGTATATTGATCTATTGCTTGTTTAATCTCTCAGCTATCGAACTGGCAACCTTAGATCGCCAACGATTGTAGTTTTCGAGACTACACACACTCGAAAAACCAGCAAAAGAACAGACAGATAGTCGAGGGCCGAGGTGGGGAAAGTTGGCGCGAACGCAGGTGGTGTGCGTGCTACGACCGCAATGCACGCTGGTATTTGTTTCGGTTTCGCATCATTTGCTCATGGCGGCCATCACGTGAGGATCTCTTGTGAACGCCAAAATTACTTCTTTTCGTTCAAAATATCGCAGCTTTTGTGATTTTTGCGATGGATATCCTAGTTTTGACATGTTGTCGATCTTAGGAATCAAAGATTTCCTCAGACTTCAGTGCGTGGAGTTTAAAATATCGGTTTTCTGTGTCGCGACGCCTCGACGGGACTTGCATGCATTTAAGCCCGAGGTAAGAATCATGATTGTAAACATAAATATTTAAATAAGAAACCTATATTTAAACACGATGTAGGATGTAAGCTTAAATTTAATGATGTAATGTTCGCAAGAGGGCTGCCCTTTAGCTTCATTAACCACTACGAATAAGTATATCGTATCTTGAATTGAAACAAGGGAAACATATTTTTCACATGTTGATGTTATGGTACGTGTCCTGATTTATTTTGTATTACTTAGACTAAGCATTAAAGCTAGCAATCTTCGTAATTGCTTAGCTTTTGTTTCTAATTTCTAATTCTTGATTTCGCAAAGTATTCGAGGAATTATATCTTTCAAAAGTTTTTTTTTCTCTCATAATGACAGTATCTAGCAACATCGAAGAAAGTTCTGGTTTTACGACACTTCAAATGTTCAACAAAGATACTTCCTGCAACAAACTACGATTTCAGTTTACAGTTATTTAGTTAGATTTATAAAAAAATGCTGTGTTCTTGTAAATTAGTTTGATATCATTGTTCGGGTTTGATTTTGATCCAAAAACATATCACTAAGGCAAATTAAAAATATTTGTCTACTGGGGTGAAGTAAATCAGTGGTAGTCTAAACAGCAAATCTATCAGCTGAGTTTTATTTATTAGCACTTTTAATCTGGCTACATACCTTGCAATGTAGGCTTGATTTAATACCAGCTGCCATGAGGGAAATAAGCTCCTCTGGATCTGGTTCGAAGGATGACTGGGGGTGTTTTGTGTTATCGAGCAAGACACTTATAATCTCACAAGTGACTCTTTCAGCTATACTGGGGCAACCTAATGTAATGTAAGGGGTAATCAGTGATGGACTAGCTTCCAGGGCTGCTAAGCTGCAATGGTGTAGGCCAAGTGCAGTCTTTTTTCACAATTTTAAATAATTGCTGGATGCTTAAAATTGTTGAAGGTATTTGTCTACCATTCTGTCAACCAATGTTTATGTCTGACCTAGCCGGTGTAATTTTGAACCAACCACAGTTATTTGCAAAACAGCTTGTACTTTAACTTTTGTGAAAATCGCACTGGAAGCCCTCCTCCTGCTACTGTTGTGTGTATACAGACCGTGATAGTTTACTTCGCTTTATTATTGCTACTTCACTTATTACAGAACTGGTTTATAATCAAGTTATTTTTTGTTCTTTATTCAGAGATATTACACTGCAACAGCAGTTGAATATAAAATGCACAGGTCTGGAGGATAACTTTGGAGACAGAATTTTTTTCTCCAAGGGAAGCTTCGTAATCAAGAGTAAACCAACTAGATAAAGCAACACATCAAGTGACAACCTATTCAGATACATTTAAATATCTTTCCTTAAGGTTGCTGAATTTGTATAAATAAAACATTGTGAAAGAAACACTACATGTATGTCATTTCATAACAATAATAATATTTCCATAGTGTCTTGATAATTTGAGGGCAGCATGGTTGACTAATGGTTAGTGCGCTGGACTCTGAAATTGAGCAGTCCGGGTTCAAACCATGGCCAGGGTAATTGTGTTGTGTTCTTAGACAAGACACTTTACTCTCATAGTGCCTCTCTCCACCCAGGTGTGTAAATGGGTACTGGCAAGTTTACTGCTGTGGGGTAACCCTGCGATAGACTAACATCCCATCCAGGGAGAGGGGGGGAGAGAATACTCCTAGTCTCTTCAAGCTATTGAAACTGGTATAAGCTCCCGCCTGATGGGACACTAGGCTGGAATACAGACTTGAAAAGTTGACATCAAATGAGTAGGAGGCAGGTCTTATTTTTACCAAGCTCGACAAATTAAATGAAATACTTTTGGTCAAACAGCTTGAAGCCTGTGTCAGAGACAAACTAAACACCAGGGTTTTGCTCTTCAGTGATGCAGGCTAACCACTTGCAAAATAATGAATAAAACCCATTTGAACCTCATTAAGTTTCGAACCATTTATTGAACTTCTCACCTTTCCACAACAGGCGATTTGCTGTGCATGAAGTCTCCACTAATGAGCTGTTGTGGAATCACTTTTTAGTTACAACAGATGCAATAAAACATTTCAAAGTGACCTTCAGTGCATGGGTAATCAAAATGATAGTATGAAGCTCTAATGTTGCCAATTATGGACATCAGTAAACCCATTTATCATGCTAGAGCCTGGAACAGGCTATATAGGCCCACTCGGGTAGAAGCAATTAATGCAGCAGAAATAGCAGTTTGTTATCTTCCCAGTCCCCTAAATAAACTGGAAAAGACTGAAAAGTTATTTTGGGTGTTCTAAAGGTACTATAATTCAACTGTGGCATGAGAATCAGTACAGTACAAACAAATAATTCGCTGGCTTCTTCAGTAAACCAGTGCTCTTTTGACGTCCATCTTGATCATCTACGGGAACTTATTCTTCTAAATTGGATTCTCCTAGTCCCAAAGAACACATAATTAAATCATTTTGAAGGAAACTATATAACTCCCAAAAACAGTGGAAGATCGTGGAATGAAAGTGCTTAACTCGACGCATGAAACTTCAAAAGTACAGACGGTTAACACTCAAAAAAGGGACATTTTCGTTTAGTCGAAACGGCGTAGATCGACTGGTGCGTACTGGTGCAGTATGTTTCCCATATTGGAAAATCTCTAAGCTTTTGATTTATTATAATTTTACGCCAAGCACCACTAGCTGAAAGCCGTGTTAGACAAAAACTTCCGACCTACTAGACGAAGAGAAAAATCGGCCATTTTACCTTGTTCGAGAAATGTCAAAATTTACCATGATAAGCTCTAAATGTAAGAACTTCGACGCCAAAACCTTACTTTACTATTCCCAAACTTTCCAAATCTAATATTGTAGCAGAAAAAAGGCCAGCTCCTGAAAATCTCATTGGCTTGATCAACGGAGAGATGTTTCCCTCCGATATTGAAAGTGTTGGCAATCCATGAAAACAATCTTGACAGTGACGCAGAAGTTTCATGTTTCCCGCTCTTTTTCAAAATAAAAATCAAAAGAAGGCCGGCGTTCAATGCTCTACGAAAGAATGTACGGGACTAATTTAAGGAATATGTTTTTACTGTACTTTTCTCAGAAGCGAAAAACTATTAACGAAGTCACGGCATTTAATGCCGGATTGCATATTTTAACTACAATTGCGAGATGTAAACCAATTACGATTCTTTGCACAACGTTAACCATTTGCATTTCGCACCCAACAAGACCCTATAACAACTGGAAACTTCTCTGACCTGATAAATCCTACACTTTCTGATAAAAATTGCCGCCTGTTTTTGTCAGTCAGGGATGTCTTAGCAGTCATGCTCCTCGTTGTACTTCCCCAAATAAGCTTACTAAGACATTAAACCGAGAGGAAAAATGCTTTGTGTGTTCTCCGCGATAATATGGTTAATAAGTGGTCCTAGACTACAAGAAAGTCGAGATGTAAAGCATGTGTACATGATCGTATTGAGAAGTGGCCTTGTCACTACTCCTTCAAAGGAAACTGATGAGAGCTGCAATGGCTGCAGCTGAAATTTGTGACGATGTGTGATGAGGACAAGATCCTATACTCAGTGGCGATGATATGAATAATATTAATTGAACAACTGTCACGAAAACTGTGCAAATAATGGTTCTGGGTGTGTAAAGACCTACCCTCGTATTACTGACTGTTTTTTTCGCAAGAACTAGAAGTTACAGCGAACACTGACTGCAGGCCTTGCACCCTCTTTGTGGGCCCTGTGCTATTATGTACTATCTGTAACAACGCGCATAACGTGAGAGCTTAGCGCGTACAAGACAGCACTGAATAACGCAATGTGCGTTTAGCACCGCTGACCACTATGAGCGTTTTTCAGCGCTGTCGTATAACGACGAGAACTTCACAGCAGCCAAATGCAAAAGCTACGTTATTTCTGGTCTTTCAGGGCCTTGAAGTTTGGATCAGCTGAAATGTTTACGAGCGCGAAGTTCGTACGACAACGATGTATAACATGTGCCGGCAAACCGAATTCCACGCGGGCAAAACTTGCGCTTGACAGTTGCTTTATTTTGAACATATACTCAACGTAAAATGATTAAGTCTTCAGAAACGGCGTTAAGTTTTTCGGTTAATGTGAAACGTTCGACACTGGTGTGTATTTTTCTTTTTAAAATTATGGTGGAAACTGCACACGCATCCTGAAATTGACTGCTATGAAAACGAGAACTTGGCACCAAATCTTATGACGTTACCCACCCCTCCCCAGTGCCTTGTGAGCACTTCGCGGAGAGATTTTCGTTTTGTTTGGACAAAAGTTTTTATTAAAAATTAAATAAAACACAAACCTTTTGTTCTGGTATCTATTCTTAAGTCTTACAAAGAACATTAAAATTACAACACCATTTTTTGATAGCAAAACGAATCTTTGTTCAGTGTCACTCTAAACCATAAGATAACAGTTCTACAGTCATGGTTCCTGGGTCAACTAGTATCGTATTAAACTTACTTTTGACATATATTGTATAGATGTAAAATCACCCTCATTTATTTTAAACGACCATATTGTATTGCAAGACGAATTATGTAACTAGAAATGTTGGTACAATATAATAAAGTTTAACCGCTCAATAGACAATTTATAGAGGCAGTGATTGGTTCTTGAAAAGGCTACCTTTCCCTTTTAAAGGAGGCCACAAAATACCATGATTGCACTAAGCAATGTTGGACTTGGGCTCTCCCTCCGGCCCCTTCGCAATGTAAGAGAGTAAAATGGGGGTGGGGAGGGTGAGGAATCCTGATCAGACGTCACTAAAAGTAAAACGCACATTTAACAACAAGTTCAGTCCATGATCTTTCACGGAATTCTGCTTGCTGTCCTTGCTGGCTAAAGAATCCCCGGGACAAAATCACATTTTTAAATTTCAAATTTCAAATTAGAAAGCTCCCTTTCGTCTCACAGAAATTCATGTGCAAAATTTTACGGTAATCATCCCGTTTTGCTTAAACTGACCCTTTACCACTCATCGGTAACACAAATCACTACGTTTAATGTTTGAGGAACGTTTGTTCCCACGTTTAACGTTATATTTTAGCCGATTACCGAGCCTTTTCTCCATACAGTCGATGTACACGCCCTCTTTGCGTTTGCTGTTTTTCCGTGTGACCCACTTCATTCGTAGCCTTTTTCCGCCATCTTTCCTGAACTCTTTCTTTAAAAACTTGTCAATCTTCAAGTTTTGATATTTATGCCGGCGAAGTCTAGTTTGCAGATGTTTAGAATGGCCCACATAGAGGTATTTGACTGTCCTGTTCTCTTTCTTGACGCCTATGGCGTAAATACCATCAGCCTGTGGTACTTTCGGAAGATTGTCTCTGTACGAACTCCATGGCTTATCGACAAGATGATCACAGATATCAGAGGCCATCTAATAAATAAACAAAAAAGTCATCGTATTAAAGATAACATGATTATCACCAAGATTCTGTGCGCAATGTTTACATGTAAGGAAGCCAGTCTTGCGTGACTCTTCCAAGAAAACCCATATTGGGTCACGTTTACGAGGTCAATTTCCCAGAAAACTGTGCTTTTGATCTGACTCGAGCACATAAACATGATTTTTGAAAACCATTTTAATAGCTAATACCGGCCCTACAAGGATTCCTTTTTCGAAATCCTTGTTTTGCGTAGCCCCGAAATGCGTGGGCAAGGTTCCGCTCATAAAAAATCGGTGGAGACACGCGGAAGCCTAGTCGGTATAGTAAATATGTGGGTCCGCAATCAATGGGCATCATATAAATCAACAAGGATAGCAAAGAAGACGTTTGCTCTCACCGTGAAAACGTAGCTCAACTATCTTCAACAGCAGTTTAGCTCTCGGGTCAGCAGGTCAGGCTTCACGTTCTAAAAGAAAATAAGTTAATATAAAACTCGTTAACATTTAGGCTTGATAAAATCGAATTCTGAGATCGTGACTAAAACAAGTAGAGATAAAGTTCCAGCCGAGACATGGCTGGTTGTTCTAGAGTAAGAATTCAATGTGGTGAAAGTGCCGAGTTATATTCTCAAAACAGGGTCTGGAAGGGGGGTCCTGATCTCGCATTCCCGCTCCTTTTTCATGAGAATCCCGCATCCCGCACTTTTTCATCGCTATCCCGAATTTCGTTTTTTCTTTCCCAAAAATGCATGAAAAAAGACTAATTTCTGCAAAAGCTGGCCCTTTCGATTGACATTTTGCGCTCGCCTGGCTGATTCGCTTTTGCCACCATAACATTTATTGGGGTCGTGACGGTTTCCCGAATTCCCGACAGACAGGCAACAAAATCCCGCTTCCCGTCCCAAAATTTTGGCAAATCCCGCTTCCCTGGTAGCAGTCAAATCCCGAATCCCGTCAAGATATTTTTCGTTTTCCCGAATCCCGCACCGTATTTTGGTCAAATCGCGGATCCCGAGAATACCCTTCCAGACCCTGTCAAAACTGCAGCATGCAGCATCGGCGGCATGAGATCTAAAAATGTAGTTAATTACTAAGGGGTTCTATTGCGCGCATAACTTATGCTTGCAAACGATTGTGTTTTTCCACATTCCACTGAGGTTACACATACTCGAACAAACGACAACATATCAGACAGATGGTCTGGGGTTCTCGAGGCGAAAGATAGTCTGCTGAGACGGTTGGAATCAGCGCGAGCGAAATCAAATCCAGATCTAGAAGTCCAGGACCTCCTCAACTAAACTTTCGCTCTCGGCGATTTCCCCCGTTTCATTTTTCTCTTTCTTACGTTGTTTATCCCCCGAGTCCTCTCAGAAGAAGAGTTTGCCTGTTAAAAGTTTAGCGAGCAAAAAAAAAAAGGATAAAGAAAATAAGTTACCTCTTTGTGTCGGTAAAGTCTAAAAGCGTTCACTTTCTCTGTGTAATAGCGATTTGAATTTACCGCGTCTGGTGCTACCTTATATAGTCATCAGCCAAGAGGTATTTCCCCCTCTATTTATAAATATAACTGCGTTATCAAACAATAAAAGGTTTATTCCCCTGCAAAGAAAACTGCTTAATAAACAAATTTCTAGGATTATGATGCAATTTATTGTTTTTTCTGGAAACCTCATTGGTTCGATCAAGCTCACGGTGCGTTTTCCCTCGGATATCGAAAGTGCTGGCAAAGCGCATATTTCCAGCATGATGCAATTATTTCATTACAGACCGAAAACAATCAATTTCTGGAAACACTGACGAAGAAATTTTGTGTTTCCCGCTCTTTTTGAACATGAAAATTAAAAGAAGGTCAGCGGATAATTCCACGTTCGACGGTAAACATGAAGTAATTGTCTGAGTAACTTGTTCGTACATTTAACGGAAACGAAAGAGGTTCACGGGGAGACCCCGAAGACACGACCTACATGCACAAAATCTACCTACATTCCGTCTCTCAACATCGAAGAGTTCGATGTTGTCAAAACACTTTCATATTTCCCGCGAGACGAGGCCCATAACCAAACCTGGAAAGCCAAGGCCCACTCGTTCAGTGACAGCCTGCCTGTTTTTGGAATCATTAATAGTGCCTGACTGCTAGTAATGATCAGCTTTCCACTAAGACATTTTCCGAGAGGGAACACGCTTTCGATCCCGAGATTTCTAAATAGTCCTCGATTTAAAATATATCGCTTGGAAAAATCCGAAAAGTTCGCGAATCCACGAAGACACTTCGCCAGCTGATGTACACCAGCAGCAAACATGATTTCAACGAGAAGCTAAAACCTCGTGTGATTGATTTGAGCACAGGCAGCCCAAGCTAAGGTTGAGAGCTGCGCATAAATTAGACTGTTTTTTCCACGCTTTGCATAATAATGACATCGGCAACATTTAAGAGTTTGTATGGAAATGACACAAAACGTCTCAAATTGCCACAAATCAGAAAGAAGTCGAAATAAAAAAGATTTGTCTTATTTCATTGTTTTATTGGTCATTATTGGAGGGCTTCCTGGGCTGGTTTGAAGCTTTTTGGGCGAGAAATTCAGGTTTATATTTTTCATCAGTTACTGAACGTTTAGAATTAATTAAAGGCAGGAAACAGTTTCACACTGCACCTCACTTGAGGTTCGATAAACTCCATCACAATAAACGAATCGCCCTACAACTTCAAAGGTGTATTCTTGGGTCTTGCGCATACCTCTGTTCTTTCTCGTGGGTTCCAGATCCTATTTTAAGTCGTCGAAAATCCCTCTTAAATACGAAACTCGTCTTTCCTGGTATGCGTTTTCATTTGAAGTGCACACATGAATCATTGCGAGCCGCGTTTCGACGACAAAATGTCCCTCAGCCGGGGACAGGCTGAGTGAGATCGTCGACATTAGCAAACACGACACTGCGGAGTCCAGAGAGGTCAGTTTACAGAAATAGAGAAATATTAGTACGGCCGTGAAATTCACTCGCCTCACTTGACTTGGAAAACCATAATTTTGTTTTAGGGACGAAAGAGGAACTATCTTTTGCTGCACTCTAATCAATCCATTCGATGATTTTATGCCGAGTATTTGGCGCAAGTGATCCTGCTCACTGCCCGCAAATCAACCTCATTATTTAATTCCCATATATAGGGTTGTCTGCCCTAAAAAAAAATATTGCTGTGACCGTGGAAAATACCCACCACAATTTCCATTCCTTTGAAAACCGGTGCAATTTTTTTTCTAGGTGGAAACTGCTCCTCGTCTCTGCTTCTAAATTTCGACAACATTTTTTTTTTGCGGTAAACAGGTAAATGTGACGGAACAAATCACTATGCTAATTAAAGCGTGCTCGTGGCGTCAAGTGAGGCGACTAGATTTCACGGGCGTGCCGATAGTTTTCTATCAGGCCCTCAAACCGACCTCTCTCGGCTCCGCAGTGTCGCCTTCTGCTTGTGGACAGTCTCACTCAGCCTGTCCCCGGCTGAGGGACATTTTGTCGTCGAAACGCGGCTCGCAATGATTCATGTGTGCACTTCAAATGAAAACGCATACCAGGAAAGGCGAGTTTCGTATTTAAGAGGGATTTTCGACGGCTTAAAATAGGATCTGGAACCCACGAGAAAGAACAGAGGTATGCGCAAGACCCAAGAATACACCTTTGAAGTTGTAAGGCGATTCGTTTATTGTGATGGAATTTATCGAACCTCAAGTGAGGTGCAGTGTGAAACCACAGGCAGCCCAAGCTAAGGTTGAGAGCTGCGCATAAATTAGACTGTTTTTTCCACGCTATGCATAATAATGACATCGGCAACATTTAAGAGTTTGTGTGGAAATGATACAAAACGTCTCAAATTGCCACAAATCAGAAAGAAGTCGAAATAAAAAAGATTTGTCTTATTTCATTGTTTTATTGGTCATTATTGGAGGGCTTCCTGGGCTGGTTTGAAGCTTTTTGGGCGAGAAATTGAGGTTTATATTTTTCATCAGTTACTGAACGTTTCGAATTAATTAAAGGCAGGAAACAGTTTCACACTGCACCTCACTTGAGGTTCGATAAATTCCATCACAATAAACGAATCGCCCTACAACTTCAAAGGTGTATTCTTGGGTCTTGCGCATACCTCTGTTCTTTCTCATGGGTTCCAGATCCTATTTTAAGCCGTCGAAAATCCCTCTTAAATACGAAACTCGCCTTTCCTGGTATGCGTTTTCATTTGAAGTGCACACATGAATCATTGCGAGCCGCGTTTCGACGACAAAATGTCCCTCAGCCAGGGACAGGCTGAGTGAGATTGTCGACAGTAGCAAACACGACACTGCGGAGTCCAGAGAGGTCGGTTTACAGAAATAGAGAAATATTAGAACGGCCGTGAAATTCACTCGCCTCGCTTGACTTGGAAAACCATAATTTTGTTTTAGGGACGAACGAAGAACTATCTTTTGCTGCACTCTAATCAATCCATTCGATGATTTTATGCCGAGTATTTGCGCAAGTGATCCTGCTCACTTCCCGCAAATCAACCTCATTATTTAATTCCCATATATAGGGTTGTCTGCCCTAAAAAAAAAATATTGCTGTGACCGTGGAAAATACCCACCACAATTTCCATTCCTTTGCAACCAGTGCAATTTTTTTTCTAGGTGGAAACTGCTCCTCGTCTCTGCTTCTAAATTTCGACAACATTTTTTTTGCGGTAAACAGGTAAATGTGACGGAACAAATCACTATGCTAATATATTGTCGCACGCAGGTGGCGTCAAGTGAGGCGACTAAATTTCACGGGCGTGCCGATAGTTTTCTATCAGGCCCTCAAACCGACCTCTCTGGACTCCGCAGTGTCGCCTTCTGCTTGTGGACAATCTCACTCAGCCTGTCCCCGGCTGAGGGACATTTTGTCGTCGAAACGCGGCTCGCAATGATTCATGTGTGCACTTCAAATGAAAACGCATACCAGGAAAGGCGAGTTTCGTATTTAAGAGGGATTTTCGACGGCTTAAAATAGGATCTGGAACCCATGAGAAAGAACAGAGGTATGCGCAAGACCCAAGAATACACCTTTGAAGTTGTAGGGCGATTCGTTTATTGTGATGGAATTTATCGAACCTCAAGTCAGGTGCAGTGTGAAACTGTTTCCTGCCTTTAATTAATTCGAAACGTTCAGTAACTGATGAAAAATATGAACCTCAATTTCTCGCCCAAAAAGCTTCAAACCAGCCCAGGAAGCCCTCCAATAATGACCAATAAAACAATGAAATAAGACAAATCTTTTTTATTTCGACTTCTTTCTGATTTGTGGCAATTTGAGACGTTTTGTATCATTTCCATACAAACTCTTAAATGTTGCCGATGTCATTATTATGCATAGCGTGGAAAAAACAGTCTAATTTATGCGCAGCTCTCAACCTTAGCTTGGGCTGCCTGTGGTGAAACTGTTTCCTGCCTTTAATTAATTCTAAACGTTCAGTAACTGATGAAAAATATAAACCTGAATTTCTCGCCCAAAAAGCTTCAAACCAGCCCAGGAAGCCCTCCAATAATGACCAATAAAACAATGAAATAAGACAAATCTTTTTTATTTCGACTTCTTTCTGATTTGTGGCAATTTGAGACGTTTTGTGTCATTTCCATACAAACTCTTAAATGTTGCCGATGTCATTATTATGCAAAGCGTGGAAAAAACAGTCTAATTTATGCGCAGCTCTCAACCTTAGCTTGGGCTGCCTGTGATGAGAGCTACAATGGCTGCAGCTGAAGTTGGTGACGATGTTTACGGAGACGATCCTACAGTCAATGGTGAGGATATGAGTGTGTTGTGAGTGTGTTATATTCACACATTAGTTAGGCTGATTCGAGCTAATAAATCCTGAAAAATTAATCTAAGACTTGTCTATTTATCTGCTTTAATAATCTTACAGCCTCTTAGGTGATCTTAGGTGAAAGGGCGCCTTTTATAATACTCAGGCTTTTTAGGTGACAGAGAGAAGAAGGATGATTTTCGAATTGCCCAGGCTTGACAGGTTTTATTAAGCATTTAGTTTCTTTTATAGTAAGCTTTACTCCTACACAAAAAGCTGTCATGTACTGAACAACCAACAAGAACACTGTATTAGCTGTTGATACGAGTAGCATATAAGTATGGGGCTGTGGCATTGTTGAAGTGTTGTTGACATTGCTTTCTTTATATTTACTGGAATTATTTAAAGGTTACAATATGTCATTTTTTCAAGAACTCTCTCACACCAATCTTGAAAACCCAAGATTTTTAAAGGAAAAAATGAAGTTAAACTAGAATTTCTGGAGGGGTGGGGAGGGTTCAAGCCCAAACAACAATTTGTGGGGTAGATTTGGATATTTCCTGGAACAACACATCAGAAAGTGATATGCACATTCAAAATGCTGCGAGAACTAGGGTAGAGAGGTGGCGTGGCTGGGTGGTTAGGGTGTTGGACTTCGAGTCTGCAGGTCCCGGGTCAAATCCCAGTCGGAGCACTTCATGGATTTGGTTCATGGCAGTCCCATGTTGTGAAATCCTTTGGCTGCGCTTGTAAATAGCCAACCAGTTTACCTCCTGCCAGTTGAGATTTTTAACGATGTTATGTTTCATTTGCAATATTTGTTTCAGTTGTTTGAGTGGCACGTCTGTAAACTAGCTGGTCTGTCGAAAGGCAGTACCGAGGATCAGTGGGCTGACCACTATAATCATTAATTTTAACTAGTGTAGTTTTGTATAAATGTAAGTATGAGACCCTTTGTTCAGCAAAGTTTAGCATTTGGTTCTCATTGTTTTCATCAGCTCTGCAGACTAAAGCAGCAGAATTAACTGGAAAGGATGCTGCCTTATTTGTCATTAGTGGAACCATGGGGAATTTGGTGTCAGGTATAAATTAAAATGTTTTAGAATATTGTTAATGAAATATAAGTGAACATCGTGATCATTTAAAAATAATAATGCATTCCCCATTTTCACAAAATTCTTTAAGTTACAGTACATAGATCCCTTTTCTCAATATTCTTTGGATTTGATAAAAGGCATGGTATTTTGGAGGGCGTGGTGTTTCCCACTTGGTATTTTGGTGTAGGATTTGCTCAACAGGTATTTTTTGGTATTAAATTATGGCTTCACTCACATCTCCACATCAGTTTTTAATACGATTCCCCCCCCCCCCCTTGCTGGGCACATACTGCCTTCTGCTTCCTCACTGAGATGATTAACATTGACTAACCTGGAATCTTTTCAAATGTAACAGTGGACTTTTCCCCATTCTCAAAACCCTAGTGTTTCCAGTTGGCTAGCAGGACCATAGTGCTTTGCATATATAAAAATGTATGTCCCCCATTCATTTATCAATAAGTTGATTGAATTTAGGGTTAAACACTCATCTAAAGCATTTAATTAGGGCTAAGCACTCCTCTATATTATTTAGCTAGAATTATAGTACTAATTCTCGCTACAGAGGGTTAACTTTCAATTATTGTTAAATGACAATAGTTGACAATTTTATAAGACTTGTCTCGATTCTTGGTGCAATTTGTGTAAAGAACCCTTGCAATCGTTTGTAGCACATCAGGCACGGATTCATACTGGTTTCCACCATTTTACGGAAATCGGTCAGAAAGTTTTTCATAACAAATACACATTTTCGTAATAAAAGTAATTTTCCCAGTTGAAATCTCGAAAATTCTTCATTCTCCATCTGAGGAAATAGAACTAACCAATATCCTGTCTGAATAACTCAGAAACCCAGGAAAGGGGACTTAGGGGGGCTAAAATCCAAATTTCTCGGACAAGATTTCCCGGTCTCCCCCCCCCCCCCCCAGCAGCTTGCACCCTTGACACTCGTTGTTTTGGGAATCGGTCACCATTTATCCTAGATCTATGCCTGCACATACCATATTCAAGAAAATCTCAAACATGATAGAAAGCTGAGCACGAAGCTTTTAGAAAGTGTAGAGAAGTAGAATTTGGGACATCAGATGACAAATCCAGCTAGTGATAGTGTGGGGGACTTAAACGAGGAGATCTAGCATTCAAGTCCAATGCCCCAACCTCTAGGCTACACCAGATGCTTACAATTCAGCTAAAAATTTTAGGTGAGACTCAAATTCACCATCCTTTACTAGCTATTGAATAAAATAATACTGTCAGGACAACAGATGACAAATTCTGCTAGTGGAAGGGTAAGAGATATGAAACCAGGAGATCTGGATTACAAGTCCAATGCCCTCCCCACTAGGCTACACTGCCTCCCTTGAGAAATGTTTTTATCTTCATTTGTTTCAGTGATGGCACATTGTCCTGGTCGAGGAGAAGAGATACTTGTAGGTGACATAACTCATATTTTACTGTGGGAACAAGGTGGAGTTGCACAGGTCATTAGTGTCACTTAATTCTAGTAAAGATCAGGAAAATATCCTCGGATGTTATTTTATTCTCAATGAATGACATAAAACCAAGGTGAATCTGTCGAATGAATCACTCTCCTTTATTACTAATACGTGTAGTTCCTACTCTAATCGTTTTTTCTCACAACACAGAGAAAAGTATTTATCTAAAATCTACATCTCACAGTGCAAGGACTGGTTGTGACGAGCATTTATTTATCAATAAATGACTTCAATCTGTAGTCAACTATACTCCTGTAGCCTCTTTCAGTGACATTCTAACAGACACAGCATTCATGTGAAACAGTTTTTTTTTTCAGATATTTTGTAATTTTAGTGTGAGTATTTAGATAGTCAATAGACTTTTTCTGCAAAGATGATGGTTCAATAAAGTTATCCCTTATCCATTATCCATCCAGTTGTAAGGAGTAAATTACTGTCAGTAATAAGTGAAGCATGGGAAACTGTTCTGTACCTGCAAATACTAAAGAGCGTTTCACATCTAGCTAATATATTGCGGATAAGGGCAAGAAAAATAGATTACTCCTCGTAATGATTTTCATTATAAGGACAGTTTTATCCAAAAGTATGTATGCACTTTTTTCATCTAATCCTGCACCCAGTGAATATTGGCGAAAACACGCCCTAATTTAACTGGATACATTGCTAACCATAGCAAAACTCTACTCTGTAAGAAAAGATATCAAATACTACCGAAACATGGCGAAATTCTGCTTTACGAGAAAAGATATCAGATACTACAGAGCATGTCAACGAGTTTTCAGTAGGCCATACTAGCCGGATCAGGCCAATTCAAAATGCCTATCTTCCTCTTCTTCCACCGAATGACCTAAATGAAGCCCTGCCACCTGATCGTACTTTAGGACCCCCATAAGATCTGATAGAAGGAGCCCCTCCAGACGCTCGCATTTTGGGGGTACTAGAAGATTGGATTTTAGGACCACTCGAAGATCTAAGAGAAGATGCACCGTCAGAGGATCGCGTTTTGGGGCTACCAGAAGATCGGAATTTATGGCCACCCGAAGGACCCACTCTAGGACCGCTCCAGAATCTAATAGAGGGTACTCCACCAAATGATTGCACTTTAGGGCCAGTCTTGTGGGCTGGTTTGCTTTTGGTACTTCTTTTTTGGGCTCCTGCACAGGACACACAACTGTCTCCAGCTCGCTTATTCAGCACAGGGCGATATTCTGTCTTCTTGGTCAGACAGTCTATATAAGCCCCTTCTTTGGATTTCTGCTTCTGTTCAGGAACATACTTGATCCTTAAGTCGGACTCCTTGTGCTGTTTGAATTTTCCAGCAACTCTTTTGTCAATATGTTGTTGAGGTGTTGGGCTTTTATGTTCCTGTAGTCTTCTTTTTACATCGTTTGATCGACCAACGTACATGTATTTAGTTTCCTGGCTCCCTACTTTTCCACCGATAGCATAAATGCCTGGCACTTTAGGCAAAGAAGCGACACCATATTTTTGCCAAGGCATTTTCACTAGGTTATCGCAAACTTGGCCTTTCGCCTCACTAAGCACCTGGGAAACAAATATTTATCATCACTGATCATAATGGAGCATATTACGTAACGGGGTGCTCATCATCGCCTCAGAAATTCGATTTAATTGTAATGAAAAACTAAAGTTTTCTTTGACGAAATGTCACCTCAGGCTTGCGTAACATGGTAAAATTAATTCCTTATGTTTTCAGAGGAGACAAATATGTCCAGTCGTTTAAAGTGCTAATTAAGGTCGGCTAGCCGACCAACAGCAGCCCCGAAATTCGCAGAATGAGATTCTGTTCTCAAACCTTCTGCGCCTTAAATTTTCAGCTACAGAATCTGAACAGATGAACCTGTCTCAACTTAAACAAAATTGAAACAATCTCAGAATGCAGAAACAAGATTTGAGGTATTTTACTTAGATTTTCTCGTTGAGTGCCCCTGTTTTTTCGGCTTCTATTTTGTATTCGCTACACAGGGCTCTAAGGAGGAACCTTGAGGGATACGATGGCCACATCTCATTTCCAGCAACGAATTAATACAGAAGGACCGGAGTGCCACCAGTCAGTATAAAGGTCGGCACACACGAGGGGACTAGTCCCCGGGAACCAAGTCCCTTCGTGTCAGTGAACTACCCATTTTAGTCAAAAAATGTAGTCGCATGCAGTGACCGAATTTGGTCCCAGCGACTAGTCCCACAAACTATGCCTGGTCCCTTCGTGTGAACTGTTTGTGGGACAAGTCCCTGCGACCAAATGAAACTATTTCATCGGTTTTTTGACTGTTTTGCCAGTTGGCCTGGAGAATAAATCTTGTATTTGTCTGGATTGGGGGTTCTTGATCGAACAGTCACTGTATCAGCAATCTTGTAGGACACCGGAGAAAAAAGCTATGGAAATTGCAAATGACAATCGTGGAGTTATAGATGAACAATGTGCAGTTTTGTTGAGCCGATTTATTTTAATCTTTTGCGGTTAATTTACTAAATTCAGTTTCACTGTTGAGGTCCACTCCATCTTTAGTCTTCACGTTTAAGGGAAGGACTATTAGAAGAGTTATGGGGGGGGGGGTGGAGAATTTTTGAGCTGCACGAATTTTTTTTTTCAACATTTCCCTTGCAGGAATATTCTTTTCCGTATGTAAAAACATTTTTTCTGGGATACTCGCTGTGCATGATTTTTTTTCTCTTAATTTTCCCTAGCATGAATTTTTTTTTGTACTTCGCACACCCCCCCTACGATCAGGGGGGGGCTGATCGCAGGTTAGCTCCATACAGTTGATTAGGAGACAGCAAGAAGTGTTCAGTGGTGCTGTGAAAAGAATGAAAAGGAAAGGTTTTGAGCACTATCCAATTGCTTGTTTAGAGGTGAGCTGATGGAATATCCATCAAGAACCATTGATTTGCAATCTCACGTTCCAAATGTCATTTTGGTAATGTGCTGGGCAACCTTCCTCCCACACACACACACTAACCTGTGATCAGACCCTTTGTGTTTCTAATTGGGCTTTTTAATTGGGGGCGGTTTGCTGCTCATTAAGTAAATGTCTCAGGCGTATTTTTTTCTTCTGTCGCTTACTCTCCCCTTTCCCGCAGAAAAAAAATCGCCTGATCGCAGGTTACAGACATGCCAAGTGGGTTGCACTTCACAGGATACCGTTTTGTCGCTGTATTTCGTTTTCTGCAGCCCCTTCCGTCCCTACCTCTAGCTGTAAAATACTTGGCAATATTTGGTAAAATAGCCACCTATTCACGCTCCTGTTCTACGTCACGCCCAAGTGACAGTTTGTCTACCGAAGCCAATCAACTTCCTCGGTTAAACTTTGGGTAAGGTTACGCCATTCTCTTGCAATCAGCTTTGGATCGTTCTCTGGAACTTATTTTGGAAGTCTGTCAGACTGAGAGGTATGTCCAAGAGGCAGAAGGGGAAAAAAATTGACCGTTTCTTTGCATGATCAGCAAGGCAAACCTGCATAGAAACAACCGCTCAGCTTTTTGAAAGAGCTAGTCTGTTTTATTTCTAGTAGTCGACTTTGAATTGTCTATTTGACTTTCTGCTCATTTTACAACAGAATCCATTCATAGTTCTGATTTGGATATAAGTTTTGTTCTTTAGGTTTTTAACTAGTTAGCACAAAACTAAGATGATTTCAAAGTAATTTAAAAACAGCTTAAATTAGTTCTCAGAACGCTGGAAATCGCATTTTCGAGGAGATAAATTTCAAAATTTACCGGGAAAGCATGCCCCCGGACCCCTCTAGAAGCTCCCGCCTTCGGCGGTTGCTTACTGAACCCTCCTTATGTAAAACCTGGATCCGCCCCAGCATTTCGTCATTTAATGTTGGCAACACTAACAGTAGGCTTCTAAAAGACATTTTACAAGGTGAAGGTGAATCTTATAAAGGTGAAGTATATTGTTTTGAGCTCCAATTACAAATTTGGATCTCCACACGAACATAACGAGCACTGTGAGGAAAGCAACACGCTGATTGAATTAATTTCCCGAACACGTTCGTTCAATAAGGAGCACGTTCGGTCCACCACGATCCAAGTTTCAGTCCCCACAAAAACATAAAGCTCAAAAATGAAGTTATACAAAGAATTGTCTTACCTTGAAAGTCGCTTTTTAAAACAAACTTAGCAAAACGACAACTTCAACTCCGACGTGTACCCTGTACTAAAATCTTAAATTAAGACGTTTTTTCGCCTTAGAGACTGGTGCCTAGATAAGATGCGCATTTGTATTAAATTAAGATTCGTCGTCTTTAAGATGATAAATCGTCTTAGAACGAGATGTCAACCTCTTAATTTTAGTTGCCTGAATGTGTCTTAAACACGAGGTGCCTAGATAAGATGGGTTTTCGTCTTAATTTAATATTTCAACTCGTCTTATTTTTCCGGAGACTGTTACATTTCAAAAATTGATTGCGCGTATTCTTTTTTCGCGTCGCGGCTTGCCCGCTCAGTAAATCGAGAATGAACAAATAACCACAAAACATATTTTAACCAAAAACGCTTTATTACACCACTAAATTAAAATAATTCAGCTCAAACACAAAAGGAAAGATAGAACAACAAGTTCATCACCGTATCTTCGCTTTTTTTGCGGCCCTTTGCCAGTCTTCTTTGCATGCACTCGCGCTGAGCTTTTCAGTGGCGAAGAAAGGAAAAAGCGCCAAATATGGTTGAAAACGTCTTCCTGAAGATTTTCTTTTGATGGTACAGATCCATTGCTTGTGTATATTTTTCCCAACAGTTCCCATTACATCTTCTTCTCAGTAAACTTATCTTTATGCAGTTGCTTAGGACAAACTGTCTTTGAACTTCACAGACATTCTTTCCGTTTTATCACCCAAGTCTTCAGCATTAAATAATGTATGAATTCATCAACACCAGTTGAAAAATATGTCACTGTCACAACAATCTACGGGTATAAAAATGTGAAATTGAACCGAAGATAACCTGCGATCAGGCCGAATTTTAGCATCGCTCTCATATTCTCTTTTTTGTAGGGCCTGTTTACATGGAAGGCTAACCGGCTAACCGAGCTACCCTGGGCGAGCCAACTTTTCATACGTTTCTTTAGAAAACGCATTGAAGTGTTTACATGCTAGACGGGAAACCCGCCTAGCCGGGGCACTCGGTCTACTTGCCCGGGGCACCCTTCTAGGCGGGATAGCTTTTTGCCATGTAAACGGTTCGTGCCGGGTTACCCGGCTAGCCGAGGTGAAAGACCGCGAAAACATGGCGGCGGGAAAATATAAGTCTGGTGACTTGTTTCGTCGTTATCACTTACCAGCGCTATCTGCTGAACAGAATGACTGTGAATCTGAACAGAGCATTGCAATAGGCGAACCACAGGCAGAGGACAGGTCCGTAAAGGACGCCGAAGTAATCAGTGTAACCAAAACAAAGCCACAAAAGAGGAAAGCAAGTGCAACTTCAGCGAACTCTATCAGCAGCGAGAAGAAGGCAAGGAAGTTTTCTTGGACTCCCGAGACAATAGAGGCTCTTCTGAAATACACAAAAGAATATAAAACTAAATGCGAATTTAGCGGTGCAGATTTTGAAGCCGACCTTCAAAGCTTGTACACCGAGTTATGCCTGTGTATGGCAAACGAGAACCCAGAAGATTTTGGACCAGTCGAATTGACAGTAATAACAGAAGTGAAGGACATGGACACCGCGGAATACAGTGCTTTCCGGAAGACGATAGACGATGAAAAGGCCAGAGTAAGGAAAGGATACGAGAGGATCAAAGAAAAATTAAAGACTTCGAGACAAGATTATCGTAATGCTGTGAACCGAGGAACAAGGAGTGGAAGTGGGAAACTTGTTCAGGATAATTATGACCTGCTAACAGAGATATGGGGAGGCTCACCTGCAACAACTTCACTCTCTTTTGGAATTGATGGCGATACCATTGGTGAAGGGACGGATACTGAGGATCGAAAGACTGAAGGTACATATGTATTACTGTTTTAATAATTATCAGTATTTCAGTACAATATTATATATATCAGTGTGTATTTTAAGTAATAAATTTTGATTTCCTATTTGATTTATTTTTTGTGCTAACCTGAGAGGACAATCAATGAGAGGGGATAAATATTAAATACTGGCTACAGTGAAAGATTACTTTTCAGAGTTTTTATTATTTTAATTATTAAATACTTTTTTACCAGTTTTTAGTAGATGATGCTGTCTGTTTCATTCTCTTTTATAGATTTGCAAAAGACACTTTTAATTAATATTTATTATGTACTCTGTTTGATAGAACTTCTTGACGAGTCTTCATCTCCCGAAAGTCGTTCTAAAGAAGAAGGGTCTTCATCTTCTAGCGAAAGTCGCCCTCCAACACCTTTATTTCAAAGGCAAGTACCCAAGTCAAGTCAAGTTATTTCCAAACTTGTTGATAACAAACGCAAGCATATGGAGAAAGGCCTCTCACAAGCGCAAAGAGACCAAGTTCTCATGAACACAGCAAAAGAAGAAGTGCTTATGAAAAGACAAATGCTACAGGCATTTCAGAGATCATCTTCATCTTTAGATGAAAATTTGTCCAAAATGACAAATTGTCTTAATTCCCTTGGGGAGGGCATTTCATCTGGTATGCAGATGATAGCTATGGCCCTGGCTGGTACAGGCCCCCATCCTATTCAAACACATGCACAATACGTGAGTTCCCCAGCCTATTTGCCAAACTATAACTATTACCATCCTGCTTCTCAGAATGCAACTTCATTTAATTATTTAGACAGAGAGGCTCACCAAAATATGTCTACTGGCACCAACTCAGATGACACTTTTTAATTGTGATCATTGACGTGAAGTAATTTTATAAGCATTAGCCTGTTCTGTTGTAGTTGCAGTTAGTACACATCTGAGTCAAGATCTGTTGTTACAGTTAACCTTTATTACTTCATGAAATGGAACTTACATAGGCCAGCTTTTTAATTCATTAAAGTTATAACAGTTACTGATCTCAAGGGGAAGATAACAAAATACATGGCCTCCTTGTTTAGGGATGAATACATAATATATTTTATGTTATTCTTCTTAACCTACAAAGCCAGAAAGAATTTTGATTGACCTGAAATTTGTAGTGTTAAAGGAATAGGCCTGTTTGTCAATTTGAAGTGATTAAATTTTTCATGATTTTTATGTAAACTTCAAAGCTCACCAGTTGTTTATATTGCATGGTACATGTCTTTTCAACTTATAATGAGAAATTATTGCCAGTAATGATTACATGAAATTTCAATATACAACATTAATAATTTCAAATGTTTTAAATATAATTACTGTTGATTTAATATAAATATAACAGAGATTTCCTTATTTTAGCATAAAAATGAAGGGACATGCACTGCTACTTTGATAAACATTAACATGTGTGATGTCTCTCTGTTAACCTGAGGCTTATTACCTATTCTGGAGGTGTGGGATAGGGAGTGAGTGGTGTTTCAGAACCTTTGTATTTCCTTGTTTTCATGTAGAACTCCATCAAAGCCTTCATTAGAAAGTCAAATTTAGTTTTGTCTATATGGTCATAAAGTGTGGCTGACGTGATGTTTTTTTTGTGGTATATTGCAGGAATGAATTTAAAAAGTGAGGCTGATGATGCATTTTCTTCGATAAAAATGCAACAGCCCCCCCCCCTCCCCCCAATAACCTTGCACCTCACCCCATACTTCCAGAATAGACTAGCTACAAAAGTTGAGTTGAAAATAAATTATGGTAATGAATAAAGTGTTCATATTGTCACTGTGGAAGGTGTTCTTTGTACATGGCAGTAATCACATTCCTGACATAAGTTCCCTCAGCACTATTGAAGGAATAGCGATGGTCTGCACCTGTGTTGGGCTGGGTGAGTTTGTCTTGTGCAATCTGCTGAGCCACAATGTCGTCATCAATAGTCACACCTTTCATTTCACAGATGTTGTGGAGTACGAAGCAGGCATAAACAATGTTTGGAACAAACTTTAGTCCCATATCAATGCGCTTGCTTAGAATTTGCCACCTGGCCTTCAATCTGCCAAAAGCACATTCTATGGGGTTCCTTGCACTTCTCAACATATTGTTGAAAATAACCTGTTCATTGTTGAGTGCACTGGGAAACTCCTTCATGCAATAAGGGAGCAAGGGATAGGCAGGGTCACCTAGTAATGTTACAGGCACTTTGTCATGGCCTGGTAATAATTCTTTGTACATCATAGGGAGTTTTTCCTCTTTCAGTAATTTGTTTATTCTAGAATTTGCAAAGACTCTGCCATCATGGACACTACCTGGCCAGCGGACATCAACATCCATAAACAGCCCTCTCCAATTGCATGTACCCTGCACATTCAAAGTGTATTTCATTTTGTAACTAAAATAATCGTGAGGGTTTTCAAGAGGCTGCATAATTGGGATATGCGTTCCGTCAACGCAACCAAAAGCCTGTGGAAAGCCGTATTTGTTTTCCATGTGCTTGACCTGCTCTCTCATTTCATCCTCTGTGGCAGGTAACTTTATGTAGGTTGGCCCCAGTATGTTAACTAACACATCACAAACTTTACGGACAATCACTGAGGCTGTACATAGTGCCACTCCAAATGCATTAGCTGTCATCATGAGTGAACCCTGGTCCTTTAAATAGTACAAAGTTATTCCAAGCTGTTTCTGTACTGATAACACGTCCAGACCCCGTGGACTTCTGCTGGGTTGAAGGTATGGTCGCAGTTCATCGGCAAGATCCATGAAGGATTGCCGGTCCATTCGAAAGTTCTTCTTCCATTCTGCTTCAGGTAAAACACCGTTGAACAGGTTTTGCCACCACTGATCTGTTCGGCCTGGAAACCGCCACGGTCTTCCACGGCGACATACAACCCTCCTTCGAACGTGGCGCAGCTTAGCTAAAGCAGCGTTATATTCCAAGGCAGCTTTTAATGTTAACTGCCTCTGGTGACTACGCTCAATTAGTAGAGTGCAAAATAACAGCCCTAAACACTGAAAAGCGGCCGCTAACGGAACCAGTGATAAAAAAATTAAACTTGCCGCCAAAACCTTCCTTTTGTCCGCCATCTTGTTTGTTGTGCTTAGCGACCGCTCAAAAGACAGCCCGCTGACTACCCCGCTTAGGCGAGTTGCATGTAAAGGCGGGCTATGTTTCATCCCTTCTAGCCGGGTAACTCGGTTAGCCGGGGCACCCTCCCTCCATGTAAACAGGCCCTAATTTAAAATAGGGCCTGATACAATCTCTCACAGAAGTTCGTGTCGGCGGCCAAATTTTGGCCGCGGGAATCTCGCAATCTCATTGGCCCTTTAACAATAGAGCTGTCAACGGAAGTAATTTCGATCAGACCGCCATCGCCAAGGAACAACCAGGGAACAAGTCTGCCGAGGTAAAACGTGTTGCTCTAATAAATTTTTGTCGTACTAGGAGAATTGTCACCATTTCTTTCTCTCCTGAGAATGGCGTTCGGTTTGACGCAAGCTGTCTCTCACCTGGAGCAGAGAAGTACAGCAACAGTGAAGTATGAGTGAAGTATGTATTCCGTTTTATCGCATCGTGTCTCGGAATTTTTATTTGACGGCTTTCAGCTGGTATTGATAACATGAACAGAGTAGAGGTTGTTTCCGCGTTTTACGAAACAAAACGAACAGCAGACGAACAAGTATCTTTCGCCAAGAATGATCAACAAGTCAACCGATAATTCGGTAAACTTAACGGCAAACTGATGTTTGGCGAGAACCGCAATCAAGTCGCAATACAATTTTCAGTTTATTCATTCATTCTTTAATACTTAGGGACCGATCGTTTATTACGTCCCAAGGGGGGGCGGTGGTTTTGGAGGGGGGGTACAATTTTAAAACAAGCCCCTTTTGGGGGGGTTAATTTTTCTCTGGTAAAAAACATGAGGGGGGTCAAATTTTATGACACAGCAACAGCAGTCTAGGGAATTTGACGTCAGTGATCTATCCTCGATCCCAAAAGAAAAGAATTTGACGCGATTTCAGGTCCCGAGGGAAGGGTTGTTTGACATGGTCGCGCTTGAGCCTGGAACCTAGCTCTCAATCCGCCATCTTTAAAATTACCCAGACGGCTGCTCGTCAGATGCTCGCCAGTTTGCCGATCTTTTCGCGTTATTTGCCACTACACAAATGCCTCTCTACAAAGCATGGGATGTTCAAAGGAAAGAAAGAAAGGCCGTAGCGGCTGGAAGCTTTGTAGAATTTGCTGAAGCAGGTGAGCTAATTGGTTGTTTGATATCAGAAATTCAATCTGACATGTACAGCGAGTGTCTTCAAAGAGGGTACGGTACGATAATATATATATCTTATTAGATGGTTTAGTGTGTAGTATCGTGGGATATTTTTACGAGTCGCGCCGTATTTTGGCGAGCCCGTAGGGCGAGTCAAAATACAAGAGACGAGTAAAAATATCCCACGATACTACACACTCAACCGTCTAATAAGGGATTTATTATTCAACTTAGCTACAAAATGGAAAAGTGGTTTATAAACTGTCTGATTTGCGTGACAAACTAACGTGACTTCTGAGAAGCGAGTGAGCGCGCCAGCGGGGTCAGGTTTCGCGCGCTTGATGTGAGATTGTTGTTCATTGGTCAAAAACGAAAACTTGTCAAACCTGTCAATCGAGCGAAGCGTCGTGGTTTTATTTCAAACTTGCGTGGAAAACAAAGATGGAACAAGGCAAAACTGAATTATTTTCCGGTTTACAGTTAGATCAACAACAATGTTCTTGGTCACCGAGTAAAACTACGAAAAGAAAGAACTCGACAGAACAAACAGAACTCGAAAGTCAAGTCAAACAAAGTTAAACAGCACTTCAAGCTCAGTCATCTTCGTCCGAATCACGCGTCGTTTTGGAAGAGATAGCGGTGGAGATTTCTCACCGACAGCAATTGTACAGTCGTTGAAGACAGCTCCTGAGAAAAGATGGGTTCCGTTTCCCGACTTTGACAAACAAATGACATAATGGCCCTTGTTTCTTTAACGGAGGTCAGTTTTTGTCTTTTCTGTTGTATTTTAATACGTTTCTATTTTCTTCAATAAATAAAGAAAATTCACTGTCGTCTAGGTCATTGCTTGTCCCTAGGATCTCGTTTTCTTTAAAAACCTCTAAATTTGGTAAGCATTCATTGTTTTCTTCGGGAAAAACGAGCGTCTCGGCCATTGTTTCATCGTTCACCTTGTAAGCCTAATGCCTGACGTGGCATTTGTAGAAAACCTGTCAAACCGGTCTTCTGGAGTACAAATACCGTGGGATATTTGTACTCGTTTTGGGTGTTATTTGTACTCTACTGAATGCAGTTGAACAATAATTAGCTAAACTGACCTTTTCAATGTTTACAATACATGCTATTCAGACCTCTGCTTTATACTGCGAGTCAAATCATTAACTTTTTGCTACAAAAATACAAAAAGGTGTCTTTGTACTTGGTATTTTCGGCCCACTCTCGTTTTAGGGATTGGTGGTGCCAATTATTTGGCCATGGTCAATTTCAATGACTTTTTGGCATTTTTTTTTAGTACACTCTTTATTGGTCAGTGGTATAAAAATAATTTCAGTGCATAATTCAAACTGTACAAATTAATTTAATATAAAGCTGATCCATGTTCTTCATTTCTATTGAAATGCCAGTGGCTGCTCCTAGTATAGTTTGTTTTTATTATTCCATTCAATGAAAACCTTCTTGTCTTTGGTTTACGGACAAAATTTAAGCATGTACAAACTGCGACAATGCAAAAAAAGGAGTTTGCATATCTTTTTCCCTCTCATTTAAACAATATGTATGAATAAATTAAACAAACTAGTGACAGCATAATTTATAATTGGTCATAATTTAATTACAGCTAAAAGAAAACTTGGTATAAGTGAAGATGAAGTCATAAAAGTTTACACTGAGGATGATGGTACGGAAATTGACGAAGACACATTTTCAGAAGTGGAACAAGGAAGCACATTCATTTGTGCAAAAGGTGATGAGACCTGGTTGCCTCGAACAGTTTCGGCATCTGCAACAGTGTCATTGTCAATTGACAGCAACATCACAGCTGGCTCAACGGGCACACAGTCATCAAATAAGCTCGGTATGCAAATAATTATTAGGGGATAAAGCATTAAAATCATGAGGTTACCCCCTCAGGGAAGGGGCATTTGACACCAGCACTTGATCCCTGGGTGGGAAATTTGACATGAAAAAAGGGAAAATTTCAAATCCCCTGAGTATGCAACCCCCTCCCCCCCTGAGGCTGAACATTGTTACATAAATTGTCCCTGCCAGCACTTTTAGAG